>JACEEZ010019521.1:50000-70000 GCA_016584305.1 Chionoecetes opilio | reverse complement strand
CAAGCACACAGATATCTTAACAGGTAGATTGTGTGGCGTCATCAATTTAAAGGGAGAGAAACTATTCAAAGGAGGGGAACACCCGTACTCCCTTTATTGACTGCTATGAAGAGAGAGCAAGATAGTTTTCACCCCATCATTTATTTGCTCGACTGAAATTCATGAAGATATCTGGTGACAATGTGTGCTTTGTGAATCATTCTGAACTGTATTATATATTTTTTCTCTATTTTTGGTGTGTGTGTGTGTGTGTGTGTGTGTGTGTGTGCGTGTGCGTGTGCGTGTGCGTGTGCGTGTGCGTGTGCGTGTGCGTGTGCGTGCGTGTGTATGAGGGTAGAAGGAAATCATTTAAATCTTTTTTTTTAAGTTTTCATTTCTTTTTATACGATTAACGTGTCTATTAAATGTTAATCGATGCACATTAACATAAAAAGGGGAGGTTATGTTTCTTTTTATATACATGTAAGCAATTATTCTCAAAATTCTTGGTTGTTATGGTTATGACAATGGGTTTAGGAGCACGATTAATAGTTATGATAGTAGGAATAGCAGTAGAAGTGATAGTTGAGGTGGTAATGGTGATAGTAATGGTGGTAGTAGTAATGGTGGTGGTAGTAGTAGTAGTAGTAGTAGTAGTAGCAGTAGTAGTAATAGCAGTAGTAATAGTGTAATGAGAGGTAGCAGCAGTATTTTCAGTCATAAAAGTAGATTGAAAAAAATATATATATAATAAATTACAGCGAACTTCTATTTTTCTTGATGTATGCATACCAAGTGGATAAATCTAACATATTTTTATCATTTGAAAATATAGAGAGCTGGCTAGGTACTACATCACGATGGGAATGGAGGGCGGGAAGTGGTGGGAATGAGGGGAGGGAGAGGCGGGAAGTGGTGGGAATGAGGGGACATAGAGGGGAGAGGTGGTGGGAATGGCATGTTTAACCTGATAATGACAAGCTCCGTCGATAGGTGATTCAATGATACATTTGGATCAAGTGTGGGAGTGACGCGAGACCCTTCACAGCCGCTTCCCCTCGCCACGATTTTTACGATTTTTAGGGGGATAGACAGTTAGGGGGAAAGAAGAACTAGGAAGAAGTTGAAAGAAAAGGAAAAAATTAAAATAATAGATCCTAGAAAGAAAATAAGATATCCTAGATTCCTGGAGAGGTAATAATATATAATAATCCCCCGCCACACACCTGCACTTTAAGGTCACAGATAAATAATATAATTGTCCTTCGCTTGATTTACAAAGACTTCACATTACTTTGCATTATATTTATTGACCAGATTTTTTGTCAATATCATTAACTAATTTTTATCTTAATTACCTTAAATTGTTTAATATCTTAGTGCTATTACTATAATTGTTATTGTCATTGTCAGTATATCTTATTGTTATCATTATCATTATCAGCATTATTTACCACCTCATGAAACGCATTTTTTCGTCCCCTTTTTCATGAATGTAAAATATTCATCGTCATTATTTTTATCATTATTATCAGCATGTTGGTGAAGTATATTTACATCTCTTACTAAAATTTACATTAGAGTTACATAAAACCTTAAGTAAGACTTACATTACAAACTTATACTAATCTTATGTCAATACATATATAAGAGATGAGCGGCCACCAGCCCATCGTTAGACACAAGTGACTTCCAGTGAGCGAGGCGCGTCACCTCGCTCCATGTTCTACTGTATGGCGTGTGGTGCACTCAGCGGGGGGGCACTGCCAACAGCCGAGGCAGGTCCTCTTGTGTCCCCCGGAGCACCAGGGCTGCCCTATCCTCGTCTTCCTCTGGGCCGCCGATCTGCTGCCTCAGCTGAGCCGTGGCGAGGCAGGACAGCAAGCAGTGCCTCAGTGCGTGCCGGGCGAGATGGCCACAGTGGTCACACTGCTCACTCTCAAAGTCGTCCCTCAGCTCCTCCAGGGTGCGATAGCCAAGACCGAGGAGCTGGAGTAGGACCTCGTCCGCCCTGGAAAGCTGCTGGGCGGGGAGCAGTGGGCAACTGTGGCATACCAGGCCGCCTGCCGCGATAACGCCTCCATCTCCCGGTGTTGCTGTTCTGTGCTGTTGGCGGCAGTGCGTCTGGCCAACGTCTTGGCCTGCTATAGGCTGGGCAGAACGGCGACGGTGACTACAGACCACCTGGTGACTGCGCGGGCCGCCTCATCAGCAGCCTCGTTCCCTCGCAGCCCAACGTGGCGGGGCACCCCGTTGAGCCGCACGTGACGCCCCTGCGCGGCGATCCTTTGGGTGAGGCCCAAGATGGTGGTGGTGAGCCGCACGTTGTCCGCTGGTGAGCTCAGCTGCTGCAGGACCTGTAAGGCAAACCTGAAGTCGCAGTGGACGACCATCACCTCCTTCCGACGGTGGCGGGCGTGCTCCGGCCTGGGGCGTGATGGATCGCCACCAGCTCCATCTGCAGGGTGAAGCAGTGGTCGGGCGTCCTACAGGACAGCACCTCCCAGCCTGTGACCACCGCCGCGCCCGTCGTGCCTCTCTCAGGACTGAGCCGTCCGTGTAGCAGACGGGGCTGCCCGGGACGTTGGCCTTCGCCATCCTCCTCAGTGCGTGCTGCCGCAGCCCAGCCCGGGTGCACAGCGCCTGGCTGTCCGGCAGAGCGGTGGTGATGACTTCCACTGCCGGGGCTTGCCAGGGGGGGAGCAACGTAGACTTTTGACTTTTGAGGCAAGCTAAGGAATTCGCAATAGCATTTCCAGGTATCTAAGAGGGATTTAGGGGTATCTAATTATTTCTAAATGAATCTAAATGTATCTACAAAAAGAGGATTATAATTATTTGTCACTGCATTTAGCGAGTTTCATGAATGTTGACGAAAAGGAACTAAGGATGGAGGGCTGGGTTATTATTTTTCACTTTGAAGTATGTTTATCCTTAGAAACAAGGGGGAGATAAGGGCGTACAAAGCAGCTAACTGTGATGAAAAGAATGACTCAATAACAAAGGAAAGAATAGAACACAGGAAAACACTGTTGAAACATTGACATAGTGTGTGTGTGTGTGTGTGTGTGTGTGTGTGTGTGTGTGTGTGTGTGTGTGTGTGTGTGTGTGTGTGTGTGTGTGTGTGTGTGTCCCCTTTCACCCATCTTCCTACCCCACCTCCCCTTCCCCACACACCAAAAAAAAAGGAAACAAGATTACCCAGCAAGAAAGGTAGATAAATCAATACGTTATTATGGTGTCGACGCAAGTCCTAAGGTCATAAAACGGGTACTTGACATGTATTTTTCTATCTCTTACTTTCTATTCATTCCAATATCTGACACGAATCGAAGGAAGCAAAAAAAATATATAGAACCACATTTTAACTATACCTGCAAAAGGAGACTCCAATATATAGCTTGCTCCTGAAGTATCTCTATTTTTTTTCTCTCTCTCTCTCTCTCTCTCTCTCTCTCTCTCTCTCTCTCTCTCTCTCTCTCTCCTCTCTCTCTCTCTCTCTCTCTCTCTCTCTCTCTCTCTCTCTCTCTCTCTCTCTCTCTCTCTCTCTCTCTCTCTCTCTCTCTCTCTCTCTCTCTCTCTCTCTCTGTAGGGACTATACTGTACATAAATAGCATTAAAGATAACTTTGATAAGAACACAAGAATCACCGTTAGGTCTCTTGTTTTAAGCATAATAAATTACGGGCTTAAAATCTGGGGTGTGGCAATTGCAACTCATTTGCAACGTATTCAGAAAGTGCAGAACTTTGCCACAAAAGTTGCACTGGGCAGCACAAAATTTGAACATGTAACGCCATACCTGAGAGAGCTCAAGTGGCTAAAGGTAAAGGAAAGGTATAAGTACGAGCTTGGCCTTACTGTTTATAATATAATCTATAGAAGACTCCCATTTTGGTTGTTCCCACATTCCCACACATAGTGTAAACACAAGACATCAGCACCAGCTATACGTTCCCAAAACTAACACCTACACAGGAGACAGGTCAGTGCTGGTGTCTGCACCTCAACTATGGAACAGTCTTCCTACTCACATTAAGAACGCCAAATGTAAATATACTTTTAAGAAGAAGCTTACAAAATATCTTTTAATGCTTGACCATTAATTTTACTTAATGTTATTACATTTATATGATTACACACCTTTGTATAACTATTTTTTCATTTACATTTTTCTTACTTTTAAATGACAACATACTTGTGTATGACTATTTTTACTATTTATTTGTATTATTTACTATTCTATGGTTTTACCATTTTAATGTGTGTACACACTTGTGTGTTTTATTGTATGTTTAAGATTTTACTGTGTATTTGATATTCGCATTATTGTATTATATAAGATGTACAAGAATAACCATTGTAAAATGGAAAATAAATTTCTGATTCCAATTCCAATTCCAATTCCAATTCCAATTCCAATTCCGATTCTCTCTCTCTCTCTCTCTCTCTCTCTCCTCTCTCTCTCTCTCTCTCTCTCTCTCTCTCTCTCTCTCTCTCTCTCTCTCTCTCTCTCTCTCTCTCTCTCTCTCTCTCTCTCTCTCTCTCTCTCTCTCTCTCTCTCTCTCTCTCTCTCTCACCTCTTTATTCCCCGACAAGTATTGAAGTGACAGACAGGTTAGGATAAATTTATTTATATATATATATATATATATCATTAAGCAACGATAAGAACCGAAGTGAATATAAAGCAAAACTAGTGATGAACTTAAATCATTCCAGTTTTAATTTATTTTTAGTCTGATGCAGAAGAGGTAAGATAAGATGAGATGATTTCCTTTGTTCTGCTGATCAGTTTTCTTTGTAAATTGCTTCCTTTCTTCCTATCATATTTTTTACAGGTTGTATTTATAATTTTCTATAAAGATTTAGTTTGCTTTGATCCTTTGTCTAATCACGTAAAGAAAAACTGTAGTAACTTCATCGATGTAGTGTGACAAGGATAAAGAAAAACAGATACAAAGATATGATAAAAAAAAAAGGTTATATCACACTACAGATAAAAGAAACCAAGTAAAAACAATATAGACAATAAATTATAAAATAAAATAATAAAAAATATATATAGAAAAATGAATGAATAATAAATTCAAACAAATAATAAAGAATAATATGATAAACAATAAAGAAAACAACAAACCAGCATCAAACTCTTGTAATTCCATCTCAACTAAAACCCTGAGCGAGGTGAGACACAGAGTAACACAAAAAGAACAACAGATGTATTAACCAAGAAACACACAATACCAAACACTATAATAACTGATCTAAATATAACTGTCAATGAAGAAAAACACAAGTTAAAAGTCGTTGAAGTGCCTAATACGAAAAATAAGAATAAATGATGACAAATAGAAAGATATAAAAATAGAATATAGAAAGAATAATAGAAAAGAAAGAATAATAAAAGATAAGATATATAGAAATAGAATATAGAAAAATAAGAGAAACACAATAATGAATCTGAAATAATAATAAGAATCTGAAAATAAAAAATTAAAAAATCATAATACCACGAATTAAGAATGGGGGAAGTATAGAAGTGACAAGCAGAAAATAAAGCAGAAAATAATTTAGTAAGAAAATACGTGCAAATAAAAGATTATCATATTACCACAAAGTATATTATTAATGGAGGAAGCATGAAAATAATGTAGAAAAGAATTTACTGTGAAATACGTGGAAATAAAAAAATTACATCATAATATCACGAATTGAGAATGGAGAAGGTATGCAAATAATATATAAAATAAATAGCGTGAAAATACGTGAATATGAAAGAAAAAAACATGATACCACAAACTAAGAATGAAGGAAATATGAAAAAAAGTTATAAAAAAATTATGTTGTGCTAGAATACGTGTAAATAATAATTTAAAAATCATAATACTACGCATTGAGATTGGAGGAAGTATGCAAATAATGTAAAAAATAATTGTGTGCAAATACATAAAAAGGAAAAGAAAAATCATAATACCACAATTAAGATAAAAGGAAGTATAAAAATAATGCAGGAATACTCAATGTCCTTTAACCTTTACAGCTGGTAAAAGGAGGTCATAAAATAATACGTAACTGTTGAATGGAGGTTAATATAACGATTTACTGATATATAATACTATAATAAATACTCATTGAATATGTGAGCAGCCGATACTCTGATTCGGAAAAAGCGAATGTTTCTTCCTTACCAACGGGATGACATTTCAGGTCAATGATGCTTCCTGAAGCACCGCATATACATACCACTTTTACGCGTGTGTGTGTGTGTGTGTGTGTGTGTGTGTGTGTGTGGTGTGTGTGTGTGTGTGTGTGTGTGTGTGTTTACTATATAGGTTCTTAACTAGGTAAAAAAAAGTAGTAACAACATGGCTCTATAAAATTAAAGCTACCAGAAATGAAGAGAGAGAGAGAGAGGAGAGAGAGAGTACTCGAAAAAGTACGTATACTGCTACTACTACTACTACTACTACTACTACTACTACTACTACTACTACTACTACTACTACTACTACAATAATAACAACACTACTAGTACATACATTGATGACTGAGTACCTGTTTACTATATACTCAGTCAGGCATAGGTAGAGGTGTGTCCAATATAAATTATGGACGTGACGAGACAGGTAATATGGGTAACCAAACAAATGCTCCTATTAATGTTTGTTCCACTGTAGGGTATATTCATTAGTGGATATATATATATATATAATAGAGAGAGAGAGAGAGAGAGAGAGAGAGAGAGAGAGAGAGAGAGAGAGAGAGAGAGAGAGAGAGAGAGAGAGAGAGAGAGAGAGGAGAGAGAGAGAGAGAGAGAGAGAGAGAGAGAGAGAGAGAGAGAGAGAGAGAGAGAGAGAGAGAGAGAGAAAAGATAATGATAAAAAGTACATATTGACACGGCTCATCAATCACACCATACATTGGACAAGAACACAAGAACACCAAGGAACTAAGAACAACTACAACCCATCACTATAACAATACATAACATCACCATAACATTTGTCCCTTTAAACACACCCTATTAAAACCATACTGTGTGGCCATTACATAATAAATGGTGCCATATATTCTCTCTCTCTCTCTCTCTCTCTCTCTCTCTCTCTCTCTCTCTCTCTCTCTCTCTCTCTCTCTCTCTCCTCTCTCCTCTCCTCTCTCTCTCTCTCTCTCTCTCCTCTCTCTCTCTCCTCTCTCTCTCTCTCTCCCTCTCCTCTCTCTCTCTCTCTCTCTCTCTCTCTCTCTCTCTCTTCTCTCTCTCTCTCTCTTTTATATATATATATATATATATATATATATATATATATATATATATATATATATATATATCCACTAATGAGTTTACCCTACAGTGGAACAAACATTAATAGGAGCAATTAATTAATTAATAGGAGTTTGGTTACCTATATTACCTGTCTCGTCACGTCCATAATTTATATTGGACACACCTCTACCTATGCCTGACTGAGTATATAGTAAACAGGTACTCAGTCATCAATGTATGTACTAGTAGTGTTGTTATTATTGTAGTAGTAGTAGTAGTAGTAGTAGTAGTAGCAGTATAAGTACTATAAGTAGTATAAGTAGTAGTAGTAATAGTATAATAGTAGTAGAAGTAGTAAGAGTAAAAGTAGTAGTAGTAGTAGTAGTAGTAGTTGGAGTAGTAGTAGTAGAGGGTGAATAAATTCGTAATAGGCAGTAAAACAGAGGAAACTCAGTGGGACGCATACCTCCGCCCGAATATTTCAGCAATTGGTTGCCATGGCAACAGTTGTGATTCGATTTCATCCAAATTAAATCAGTTCTTCCTTTTACAAAATAAACTTGGTATACCATGTTTGGTCCAAATCTATTTGTAGATTTTCGAGAAATCCTGTACACTAACAAACAGACAGACAGATCGGGGTGAAAACATAACCTCCCTCCAACTTCGTTGGCGGAGGCAAAAACAAACACACACACACACACACACACACAAACACACACACACACACACACACACACACACTAGACACAGGTGTGTGTGGTACAAAATCTTGAAAACCTTCAGCGTAATGTGAACCTGTGAACGCATCCATCTGACTTGAGTTAATAGGCAGGAGTGAGGCCTATAAGGTAGGGGAGGGGGGCAGGAGGGAAAAAGAGAGGCGGGAGAGAGGTGAGAGAGGTGAGAAAGAAGGGGGAAGAGGGGGCAGGGACAGGAGGGAAGGTTAGGGAGTAAGATTAGGGGGTATAGGAGGTGGGGTGAGAAAGAGGAAGGTTAGGGGGGCAGGGACAGGAGGGAAGGTTAGGGAGGAATAGTGGGAAGGGGATGCGAGAGAAAAATTTGGGTAAAAGGAAGCAGTTACCTGGGAAGAAACAAGGAGGGGAGGGGGGCCATAGGGGTAATTAAGGTCTTGTTTATTACCTGGTTCCAAAATATATACAGGTGTGTTGATTACCTGCGACACGTATGGAGGTTAAATTTATTATTATCATCGTAACTATCTATTTTTTTGTTACTATAGAGAGTAAGTTAATTATTATCATCGTGACAACATTTTTGTGTGTGTCAAAGTTAATTACTCCTCTATAACTATTCGACTAGGTATTTAAGGTTATGTAATTAGTTTCACCTCTTCATGTAGTTATTTCTTAGTTGACTTTTTTTGATGAAGTGTCATTTGCGACAAAAAAAAAGCCTTAATAGTACTAGTTTTTATTAATTTTCTTTCTTTTTTCGAAGGTTCTCGGTATTTCCGTATCAAACGAAATTAAATGCTTACAACTCGCACACTTATTTTCATCCTCAACTTCAACATCAAAAGACATCACCACCACCACCACCACCCAATCGTAGCAACATGACAATAACATCAACAATTCCAACTCAGAAAAAAACGACCATAATTTCACTTAATCAAAACAATATTCGAGAGAAAGAAAAATTGAGGGTTAGGTAAAAAAAAGGGGAAAATGAGAGGAAAGAAAAAAGTGTGGGTAGGTAAATAGAAGGAAAAAGGGAAAATAGGGCAAGAAAAATAAGGGGGAAGGTCAAAAGGGGTAAAAAAGAGGAAATAGGACAAGAAAAAAAGAGGGGGAAGTGAAAAGGGGAAAAAGAGGAAATAGGGCATGGGTAAAAAAGAAAGGAAATGGGGCAAGAAAAAAAAGGGAGGTGAAAAAAGGGGGAAAAGAGAGGAAATAGGGAAGAAAAAAGAGGGGAAAAGAAGGTAGAGTTGGTCTCATTCCCCTTGGTGTTGGTCCCGGCGCGTCCTCATTATAAAAGTGAAGGCATTTGAATACCTAATGAGGATCCATGGTTCATTGCAGGGTATTATGAGGAAGAAATATAGAGAACAGGAGAAACACTAAATATAACAAGTGAAGAAAAATAGATATGAGCTAGAATAAGTAGATAAATTAAGCAAAAGCCACATAAGAACCAAAGGATATAGATAGAGACAAAGATTTGGTTAGATAATAAGGTAAATATAGCGAGACAAAAATAGTAATTAGGGAGGTAATTTAATTTTATAAGATAAATAGGAGGTAGGCAGTTTTGGTAGGCAATTGATAAGTCAGCATGATATCAACAGGTAAAGGCTAAGTACGATAAGATGATGTTGATGGGACGAGGAAAATCTCCAGTATACTCGCCGCACTTTAAGTTGGCGAAAATGGGGCCACTTCCACCCCCCCCCCCCCTTTCGAACACACGGTATTAGCTGATGTGTTGGGTGTTGGGGCCTTAGGGCGGAACTTGGAGTAAGGCATTCTAACCCAACACCTAACACCTCAGCCAATCCCGTGCGTTTGGAGAGGGGGAATGAAGGGGGCCTATTTTCGCCACCTTACGTGCGGCGAGTAAAGGTAGCTTAGGTGTTACAGGAAGTGCTTTAGTGTGAGACTTATGTTATATATGGAATTATTAATAACCTGGCTAGAAAGGGCGAGATAAGGTAAAAAGAAGACAAATAAATACATGATAGACACAAGAGAATCGGACTTTCATAATTCTACCTCACTGAAATGGTGGTAAGAAAACAAATTGAATAAACCAAAGATATTAAAAGAATGAAAACCAGAATTAAGGAAGGAAAGAGAATAATATCAGAAAAGTAGGAAAATATTCACTACAATAACAAGAAAACACCATAAATAACTTATTAAAGAAAGGGAAAACCCAAAAATTAAATTTTGGGAAAAAAAAATAATATCCGAAAAGTGGGGCAAAAATTCACAAAAAATTCATAAGAAAACAAAATTTAAAACCAAAATATTATGAAAAAAAAAAACAAAAGGGAAAAGGGAAAACTACACAAAAACAAAAGACAAGAATTTTTTTTACTTCGGTAAAAAAACACAGAAATATAATTTATTTTTTGAAAGAATCATAAACAAAATAAAAAGGGAAAAAAAAACAGGGAAAATCACAATATTAGGAAAAAAAAAACTACATAAAATAAAAAACCCAAAAAAACCAAAATATTAGACCCCAAAAAACCCCAATAAGGGAAAAACAAAAAAAATTTCAAAGGAAAGGAAAAAAAACTCACCCCAAATCAGAAAAAACCACAAAAGAAACCAAAAAGGGTTTCAGAAAAAAACAAAAAAAGGGAGTAAAACACAAAAACACATGGGAAGAAAAAAACATACCCAAACCCAAGATAAAAACGTTTAATAGTCAAGGAAGGAAAAGGGGGGTGGGAAGGGAAAAGGGGAAAGGGGAAAGGGAAAAGGGAAAAAGGGGAAAGGGATGGGAAGGGGGAAGGGGGAAGGGGAAGGGGAGGGGGAAGGGAAGGGACACACAAATTTCCCCGGTAAACCCCCCCACCCAAAACCCCCTTCCTGATGTAGCAGGGGTAATTAGAGCGTAGTAGTTTGTAGCAGGTGGGGAGAGAGTACCCTCCCCCGAGTGGCGTTTTTCTGGGAAACCCCAATTTGATACCGATGAGAAACCCAAAAAACCCCTTTTATCTTTCTGCATCGCGAGTGGTTAAGAACACCCACATTGCGTATAACTCTAACCCCCCCCATTGGAGTGCATCAGGGACACATGGGGGCGGCATGGGGGCCTCAATTTACAGGCGTCCTATAAAATCCCGTCTGGCCCCCACGGGGGAAAGGGGCCAAACCCTCAAAGCCCTCAATTTAACCTCCGAGCCCCACTCGCCCCCCCGGGGGTTTATTTCCCACAGGGGATTTTAGGCGCAAAAGTAAAAAAAAAAAAAAAACACCCGCCTAATAAAAGTTGCAGGGCCCCGCATCCCTCTAAAGCGAGGGCACATTCATTTTTTTTACCATAGAAATGCTTGTGCTAAAAACTGAAACCCCCCCGGATCCCCGTAAAAGGAAAAAAGGGCCCCTTTTTACCGGTGTTAAATTAAATTTTTACTCCACTAAAAATTTTTCCTTAGCGAACCCTGTTTCGTTACTTCTCTCTCTTCTCTCCCTTCGCTCTCTTTTCTCTCTCCTTCTTCTCTCTCTCCCTCCTTCTCTCTCTTTTTTCTTTTCCCTCTCTCTTTTCCTTTCCCCCTCTCTCTCTCTCTCTTTTCTTCTCTCCCCTCCTTTTCTTTTTCTCTTCTCTCCTCTCCTTTTCCCCTCTCTCTCTCGGTTTTATACATTTTTCCCCGGCCCCAAAATTTTTCTCTCTGGAGCAAATTCGGTCCATCTCAGGAAAAACCCCCAACCCTTTCCCCCGGTTGTGAATTTATCTTCCCGGGAAATTAAAAAAAAAGGTTGGGTTTGGGCGTTTTCCTGGTGACCATGATACCTCTCCTCTCTCTCTTCTTTTCTCTCTCCCTCTCTCTCTCTTCTCCCCCTCTCCCTCTCTTTTCTCTCTCTCTCTCTCTTCTCTCTCTCCCCTCCCCTTTTTCCCCTCCCCTCCCCTCTCTCTCCCCTTTTTTTTTTTTTTTTTCCTTTTTTAAAAATACATTAAAATAAAAACCCAAAAGGGGTAATGTTGTTGGGGGTAAAATATCTTAAGGGCAATTTAACATAAATAAAAAAGACCCAAAAACTAACATTATATACATTTTTATAAAATTTTTATGCATCACTTAAAATGTTTTTTGAGGCCCCTGGGTTGGGGTCACTAGTCCCCAAATATCCTTGCCTCGCGGGGTGGGCTTCAAAAACCCCCCCGATTGGCCGCCAACTTTACACTTTTTTGTGTTCATCTCCTGGATGGGGGGACAAGCGGCCGTGAAAATGTTCCCCCATCCTGGAGACGCGGCCCACAAGGTGCTTTTGGTGCTGGCTGGCACGGGAACGCGGCACCTCCATTTGCAATCACCACGGGTTAAGCCCCGTTCTCGTGCTTCGCGTGGCGAGTCTCGGGAGGCTGTCGTAACCCAGCCAGGTGTGGCCTTCCCTGCACCTGTGCCTTGTGGAATACCACAAAGCGCCGAGAACATCCCTGCGGTGGTTCCAGTGAGTCGAGAGGACTCACCGGCTCGAACAGGGCTGGTGGGTCTGGGGGGTCTGGGGGTCTGCAGCATCCACCAGTTGCAGGGCTCGACGCTGGATGCTGTCCAGCCTCCGAGTGTGCGAGACTGCACACGACATCCAGGGAGGGCGGCGTACTCTAAGTAAGGCCGTATCTGGGCCTATAGAGTAAAGCTTCCCTCCCCTGTCGAGGAATCTGACTACCCTTCGCAGGGCAGAGACCCTGTGAGGGGCCTTTTTTGCAATGTGTTTGATGGGCCGTCAAACCTTAGCTCTCGTCCACCTTTCTACTCCCAGAACCTTGACGGCTTCCTGAGTGGGAGAGGAACGCCACCAAACCGCAGCCTCCCTTCCACTGCTGGCCCGGCAGCGGGGGACCGGAAACCACCATTGCCTGTGTCTTCTCCGGAGCAAAGTTCCCCTGCCAACGTGTACCCCACTCCTGTATACACTCAGCTGTGATTGACCACATCAGCAGCACGCCCACTGTCATGTCGCGGGTAGGAGCAGGAGAGAGTACAGTCATCAGCGTAAGCCGAGACTGCTGGCAGCTGCTGGAGAAGATCGTCCACGTAAATGTTCCACAGGACTGGCCCCAGCACAGAGCCCTGTGGGACTGATGCTTCCCTGGTAGGGATCAGAGGCCTGCCCGTTAACGACGACCTGGAGGGTTCTTCCCTGCAGGTAGTTCCCCAGAGCAGCAGGAGGGCCCCTGGATGCCTTTTGCTCGGAGTTTTTCGAGAAAGGGTTCCGTGGCACACCCTGTCAAAGGCACCCGCTATGGGCAAGGGCCACCACGGGCAGTGTCCTGGCCGTCATCCAGGGCGTCCTGCCATTTCGGGTTAGAAGCATCTCCAGTTTAGAGGTGGGCCGTCCAGGTCTGAACCCAAACTGTTGGTCCGAGAGGAGGTAGTTGTCGTGAAGTGACGACAGATTACCTCTGCCACGATCCTCTCGAACACTTTTCCCACCCCGACAGCAAGGAGATGGCCTGTAGTTTTTGGGGTCAGATCTGGAACTCCTCTTGTGAACAGGAACCCCTCGAGCCTCCTTCCACCCAAAGAGGCCAATGTTTTCCTGCAGGCAGGGAGTGAAGACTGTGGTGAGGGACCGACAGCTCCCGGCGCACTGTTTTAACAAGTGCGGGCTGACGTCATCAGGGCCAGTGGCTTTTTTGGTGTAGAGCCCTCGGGAGGGTGTGCTCGACCTGCGCCTGCGTCACCTCCACCTTGTGGACTGTCTCTTCCCCACTGCTGCTCCAGACGAGGCGGGGGCTGCTGGGGGCCTCCACCCTCATCCTTTGCAGAGAAGAGATTAGCCAGCAGCTGAGCCTTCGCCTTGCTGCTGACCCGCTGCTGTTCCGTCCTGCTTGGTGAGGGGAGGAATTGAATCTTGGCGGCTGATTCCCTGTTTTTCCTTAACCAGGGACCACCTAGTCTTGTTTCCCGCGCCTGGGTCTCGTAGTTTGCGGCGCAAGTCCTCCTCCCACTTTTTTATGGCCCATTTGCTGGACACCACCATCCTCCTGCAGGCCGCCCGGTGCAGGTCCTTGTTGCGCCGAGTCGAGTTCCGCTTGAATCGGAGCCCCGCTGAGTACTTGGGGCCCCGGCAGCAACTCTCTCCCCTCTTCTCTCCCTCTCTCTCTCTCTCCCTCTTCTCTCATCTCTTTTCTCTTTTCTCATCCGTCTCTCTCTCTCTCCTCCTCTCTCTCTTCTCCCTTCCCCTCTCTCTCTCTCTCTCTCTCTCTCTCCATTAACCCCCGGAAACTGCCACTCAGGGGAAAACACTTTGGTAATAATGTGACAGGATGCGTAAATACGACCTATCCACTTAACTCTTATTGAGTTGCGTAAGAATAGGAAAAAATGTTACTGTTATGAGACTGGGTGAATAGCGAAAAATATAATCCAATCAACTTATTAATTTACTTGAGTCCATTTTTAGTGTCACTCTTTTATCCCCTTAACTTCTTTATTTTATCTTTATTTTTATCCCTTTAACTAGTCATCCCTTTCTAAATAAACTTTTGCAACATACTTATATTTCTTCATCTCTTAAATCAATAAACTCTTGATATCCTAATATTTTACCCCTTATTAAATAATCAGTTCCTTAAATCCTGCTCTTTCAATCAATTTAAGCCATGTAACTCTTTAAATTATAGTTTTTGTATTCCTTTAAACTGACAATATCTTTAATTCCTATTTTTTCAATTTCCTTAAACCATGTCATCCCTTTAAATCCTATTTTTTCAATCTCTTTAAACCCGTCATCTCTTTAAATCCTTCTTTTTCAATCCTTTACATCACCTAACTCTTAAAATCCTGTTCTTTCAATCACTTTAAGCCAATCAACTTTTTTTAAATACTGTTCCCCTTAAATCAATCTCTGCAAAAACACTTCCATTAATATATTCCCTCCTTCTATCCACAACTTTATCACACATTTATGAAGGAATATTATTTTTTTGAAGGATTTTAACAACAAACTAACGACTCTTATGTCCTTTTTTTAGGGGGGGGAGGGGGGCTTTTGGGGGGATGATCAGGGGGGCCTCATCGTAAACGGCAGCAGGTGGCTTTTTTACGATTATATTCAACCCTTTGACCCACTAACTGTGTAACAAAAAAAACTAAAGAAAAATAATGAAAAGACACACGGACTATTTGTCGATAAATTGTTGTCGCCTTTTATCCTGTTTGTGTTTTGGGTTTTTTTATCCGCATCCTGCTTTGGCTTTACCTCCTATCTATTTGTACACTGATATCTCTATATCATAAGAATTGTGCAAATTTTTATGTTTAAAAGCAGACTTTCTACCAGTGTTAGTACTGCCATAAGCTTCATTTAAATCGGGGGGGTAAGACAGTTTTGCCTCTGAGAACCGTGAGGGTCAATGCCCTCAAAGTATCAAAATTTTTGATTTTTGGCGTCATTGGGTTAATGGTAAACATGTTTATATGTAAAAAACCAGCATTTGTGTTCCAATAAAAGTGTCTACATATTCCACCAGCGTTGGTCATTTTTTCGGGTGTCTAGCTTTGACCTCTGAGGACAGTGAGGGGTCATTACCTAAACATATAAAATATTGATCCCAAGAATGAAAACGTGGTGGCTGTACTAGCCAATTGCTGTACTTGTGTGTTGCAATTCCTCCCTGTGTCGCAGCCAAATACGCTCCCAGACCTGATCGTCACTAGGCAAAGCGCCCCAATCCTCATGACCCCCCCACCCTCTACGTCCAAAAATAAAGGGACCCCCCCAAACTCTGGAGCTTTGTTTTTTTTCCCAAAGCAGAGCAGAAAAACCTTTGCGTGCCCCAAAGATAAACCATAAAAACCGAGTGTAGGGCTATGCATCATTGACAGAAGACCTCCTCCGTTAAAGGGACTTCGGCACTCCCAAGGGAATCAACTGAACAGATGAAGGGCGATGGCGTAGAAGCTACCTTGAGGACCACGTCTCAGTGGGTACAAGAAATGTCTTTTAAAAAAACAAAAAAAAAAATGTTTGCCCGCAGAAGCAGAGCAAAACGCTTCGGGGAAGGCAAAATCTAGCACCCGGTACTCCAAACCCGGCACACACGATAGCAGTTTCCACAGGCTTCCAAGCAACCGACCCTATCTTTTCTTCTGCAATAAACCACTGGCACGAGACTTGCCAAAGCAGCAAACAAGGAAATTGCAAAAACTTTTGGGAGTGGGGGCCACTAAAATTGGGGGCCCTGCTCTGGCCAACTTCTGCAGGAGAATGATTGCATCGTGGCAAAATCCATCCAAAACTTCCCCCGTGCATTATCAACAAAATCAACCAGCCCACTCAAGGACGGGGATGCGTCGTCTGCATGGCATAGCCTTTGCTGAGCTGGTGGTTTATAGGACATCTGCAAGAGACTCCCCCTTTTTTAAAAACTCTCAGACTGGCAAACCTCTAAAAGACAACTGGAGCGCTGGGTGCCAGGGAACCCAAACAAAATACACACAACCAGCTAAAGGGACAGATTTCTTTCTGTGTTTCCCTGATCTGAGAAGCCATTCTCAGGGCCAGACCACTTCTCTTTTTTGGGAAAAGATATGCCCGCCCTGAAAAAGCCTGTGATCGACGTGAGCCTGCCCTGTAAAGCAACAGGTATACTAGAAAAATGTTTCAGACCATTTTCCCCTTTTGACGGTCCACGCTGACTGCCAAAAAGATTCTGTGACCACCCCCTCCTTGCTCTGTAAACATGATCCTCGATGGGCAACATAAACCCCAACTATTGGCCAAACATTAGCACCCAACTGCTCTCTTACAGTATCGCACTACGGGTGTTCAAAGTGAACCATGCCCAGGGGGGGCCCAACCTCATGCGCCGCAGCCGGAGAGAGAAACCCCACACCCACCTACTTTCCCTAAAAATTCCCACGTGTGACCATGACAAGTCGATTTACCACTGTTCAGCCTAGGATGTGGTGTCTATGATAATTACTACCTTGCAGCAGAATTCCCAAATGGTGTCCCCCGCTTAAACATGGAAGAAGTTGTTTTTTCCCACCCAAGCTGCGCAAAAGGGGCTGTTCACTACTGGGGCTGTCGATAATATTGACCATAAACCCCAGCTTTTTGCGACAGCCAAGGATTCTTTTTCATGGCCAGGTATTCCTATGCAAAATCCTCACCACGAATGGGGGACTCGCCGTGGTGTAGTGGTGATTGGGCACGCTCTTTTCCGCCAAGTCGGGGCACCTCTCCCATCGGGGTACACTGTGCCCTGCTGCCATTAAAACGAAGCACTTCACTGCCCGCTTCAAACGTCCTGCAAGGCCTCCCGACCTCCTGGCGCGAAGCTGACCGCTGTGTCTGTGAGAAACTGTGTCTTCTTTGTGGCAGGGGAAAAAGCTGCCCTGGGAACTGGAAAATGTTCCCACGGTGACTGATGCCTTTTTAGAACTCTTACGCATGCCAAGTGATGGAGTGAGGAGTCAAAGTCACTCTGGAGCGCTTCGTTTGCTGATGTATACCGACCATGCCCATGGACGGGAACGATGCTAGGAAAAAGTCTTCGCACAAGTCTAGGGGTCAGAAAAAAATTCCCCCCAAAGCGGGAGCACTTCCCGCACCTCAGCTGCTCCCCTCCAGGGCCTGCTGGAAAAAAACTCTGGGCCTGAAACCAGAGTTTACCAAACCCCTGACTGGGGCTGGACAAAGGAGGCCTTGGGTGGGAGCCTCTTTTGGACACCTGCCCGAGCCATCAAAAAACTTGTCACGAACTGATCCACTGCGGGTCGAAGGGGGTCCGGGCCCCTGCAGTGTACCAAAACTGCACTCAAGTGCACTGCTTATTGCATGTTGGGGGCTGTTAGGTGCAAACAGACACCTTTATATTTAGGCGTCAATGGATAATGTTGTTATTACATGTACCGGTAGTACTATACTGTGTTGAGGGAATGACCTCCTGTACTTTAAAAGTATGCCCTTTTTCTGCACATTGAAAAAAAAGGTTGACAGATGATCTTACAAAACGATTAAAAGCAACTGTTTTTGGACACCACAATAACCCTAATGTGTATTTCAATAAATTTTTTTTCTGAGGTCACTGACCTCTTTAAAACCTTGTTTGTCATGGTTGCTCCTGTGTTATGTATAAAAAGGCTCTCCGAAGATAAAGGACCCAAAAATGGCAAAATACCTTTTTAATGATTCCCAAAAAGATAAACTGCACCAGAAACGTAAAAAAAAGGGCAATTTCAAAGTAAAATTTAGGGCATTTTCCCTCACTATCCTCAAGGTCCCAAATTCACTTACCTCCCCATCTAAAATAAAACCTTTTGGGATTTTCTAAAACTGGTAAAAATGTCATGCTTTAGTCAAATTTTTACAATTGTTATGATTTTCTGCTGCACTATTTATTTAATAAGGGTTTTTTTGAAATTTCTATTTATATTTTTCTGTCCCCCGTTACTGAGCCTTCACCTTTTTTTCCTTCCTTTGTATGTTTTTTTCTTTTTTTTTTCCCGCCAAAAAATTTTTTCTTCTTACTGGGGTCAATAGATTTAATTCTTTATTTAGATTTTTGAATTACGTATTTATTTCTCTTCGTTAAACTATTTAGCCGTTTACTATTTTCCCTCCTTTGTACTATAATTTTTTCCCTTTTATTTCCTCCTTTCTTTTCAATATATTTTCCCTTTTAATTTTCTGCCTTTTTTTGTTTTTTTTTTCCTTTTTTTCCTGCCTATTCTATTTTCTATAAAGGGTTTTTTTATCCTCCAGTTTTCCAGATTAAATTTACAGCGGGGTGACTATATGAAAACTCATTTGTCTCTTTTTTTTTTTTTTTTTCCGAAAATATTATATTTTTTTTTCTCCCACATGTTATATTTTGTTTTGTTTAGCCGTTGTCAAGCCTCGCATTACACATGGATGTATACAAAATTAGATGCAAAAACAACAACAACAACAACAGCAACGACGGTCTAAAATAACATGAACACGAAAAACACAAACACACAACATTTGCATACCATGCTGCTAAAGCCCCCAGAGTAAAGTTTGTACAATATATTAATGCATTATTTCATAGATAGATAGATAGATAGTTTTATGGACCACAGCAGAACATAATATACATATACATACTTATACATGTACAGTTTTATAACTGTAGTCCAAAAAGTAAAATTAACTCAACGCTGGCAATTAGTAACTAACACTAAAATATAATGCTATCCGCATTTAAATATCATTACTATTATATCATTACTATTACACAATAATCGCAGACCATTAATATTGAATAGAATATGCACTGGCCATCAGTAATACACACTCAAGATACAGTGTACTATTTTACAGGTCACATCTAGGGTAAATCTATTTGAAAACACCTGTTCCATAAGAATGAACTGGTATATGTCCCTGACATGTTGGGTCAGTGTACACTCTTCCACCACATGTCTTTCAGTCTGCACTTGGCCACATACACACAGTCGCTCATCCAAGGGTAAGCGACCGCGACCTCTCCTATTCCACCTTCCAGTCTCACATATTAGCCAATGCCCACCTGTCCTAAACTGTGCAAACGACAGGCGATGCTTTTCATGAACTAAGTGTCTATCAGTGTAAATACTATGCACATTCAAAGTAGGGTTTATCTCTTTATATGTCACTCTTCTCGTAGAATTACTGTCTGAAATTCTCGATCATACACATTGCATATCTACAGTACAATCTTTGACTTCACTGTCCACAAATTCCCTTATTAATCTACCGGTGACAGTGTCCATATTCATAGATATCTTCATTGCAAACGTCAGTGGGTCATCATCATAAGTTGATCGCTCTTGCCACATTTTATGGAAAAACTTATGTTGCACAGAACTTACCATATCTTTTAGGGGTGGGTAACCCGATTCCACGTAACATATATCATTGCAAGTTGACCTTCGCACACCCAACAATTGCTTTAAACACCAGTTAAACAGTTTAGTCATAGGTTTATATTCTGCCTCAAACCATGATTCAGCACCATACATAAGTGTTGACATTAATGCTGCGTCAAAAACACGTTTTTTTACAATAAATGGTACATCATTTTTCTTCACAAAAGAAACAAAT
>JACEEZ010019521.1:0-47500 GCA_016584305.1 Chionoecetes opilio | reverse complement strand
CTCACTCACTCACACACATTACCACTGTACCACACGGGCAGTATATGAAATGATACGAAGTTATTTAGATGACAACACTTCAGTAAAGAGAAAATACCCTGCATGACCATGAAGTATTACAGGGACGCGTCCTGTCCCCGTCGCGCCTTGCTATAGTCTGGGGTTTTTTACCGAGGTAAAAAATCCTGCCCCCTTGCTGCTTACTGACTGATATTTGATGCCAGGAGAAGGGAATACTACGCTTCTTGAAATTTCAGCTGTATGTTATCATAGTTAACCATATCATCAGGTAAACATAGGCATAATTTTAAGCATGAAACCTTAAGATAGAATGGAATTTTCGTATCGTAAAAAAAAAAGACTATAGTGGCTCACACGTGGCGACGGGAACACCGGTGACGCGCAGCGAGGCCAGGCGCCGGGCCACCTCCCACCACGCGCAGCACCGTGCCCACGCACGCTGCAGCTGTCTTGGCAGTACCGGTAGAGGGGCACGCCGGTGTAGTCTCTGAGGACTTATGGCGCGTCACCGGTGCTCAGGGCGTGGAGGTGCGTCCCTTGCCCCCCGCCCCCTCTAGATGCAGTGTCACACCCGCCTCCCACAGGAAGTATTCATGTTTTGTTCATAACGACCTTAAGGAGGACAGCATCATTGTGAGCGGCCCCTCCTCCATCCCCTCCGTCCACCTGATTGACTTCGGGCTCGCCACCAAGATCAAGGACAGCTTCTTTCTACTTTGAGGTGTTTGACTTGCCGCGCAGCCTGGAGCGCCAGGAGTACGCCACCTTCAGGCCACCAGAGCTCAAGGAAGGGCAGCCGCTGCAGCCCTTCAGCGACGTGTTCAGCGTCGGGGTGCTGCTGGAGACGGTGTGCCAGTGGACGCAACACCCCTTGCTGACTGAGCTGCTGACGGGGTGGAGGAGTGCACGCGGCAGCAGCCCGAGGCGCGGCCCTCCCTGAGCACGGTGGCGGTAAAGGTGCGGCACATGCTGGCCACCCTGACGGAGCAGCAGCAGGAGATCCATTTTGTCGAGGAGGCCAGATGGCGCGGACCCGGGGTCTGGGTCAGGGAGGACGACCAGTTGGATGATCAAGCCTTGCGATTGATGCGATCACCACCAAGCCCTGCGTCGCAGGACACAAGCAAGGGAGGAAAGGGCTAAATACTCTTGCTGTGTTGCCTCAGCACCAACAGAAGAGTCCGCCGCCACTATACCCGCGACACCGGCGCGTGATCACTCGCCCCTCACAAAGGCTCTAGTGGAGTGGCTTCCAGGCTAGAAAATGAGGTATACCTTGCACTTTTTTAGAACAAAGCCAAACCAGGCTCATTTGAATGGCATTGATGTCTATTTTGCGAAAATCATGGTTGTAGTTCGCCAAAAGGCGTCCAACATAGCAAATTAACCCCTTGTTTGCGATGACATCAGACAAAATTTGGAATTCCGGAATTTCACTTTATCCTGATGTTTCACACATTTAATCATCATTTTCAGGTTAGAGTACCATTACATGTCCCCCTAGGATATCATATTTGCTCATTAATATGTTTTTTAATATCAAAGGGATCATGCAGCCCCCAGAATTTCCATGAAATTTGGCTTTTGGGGGGGTCTTTTCACCATATTGCATAATAAAAGCATATGAAATGGACACAAATAATAAAAAGTAAAGAACAATACAAATTCATATTCAACTGAGAAAAGCTCAGTTTAATATTAAGATTCACACCTTCCTCATCCTCATCGTATAACATAGTTATTAACCCCTTAAAGCCAATAAAAGTGAGAACCTGGTAAATGGAAAATTATTGCGGAGAGAGCGATTGCTCCTTTTTCAACTAAATACTACATGTCCTAAGTTAATAAATGCAATTTATCATACTGACAACATTCAAATAACTTCAATTTACCTCTCTTTAATCACTAACATAACAAATTGACAGGATTATATGGCTTAATTGAGTACCATACCCAATATTTTGACAAGCATTCATATTTCAATGAGATCCTTTACCTCAGGGTCATCACCAAATTCCGTAACAACCATTATAATCAGAAACTTGCTTTAATTTAAAGTTAAGAAGAGTAAATCTAATAGCTTTTCAATTGGGATGGGGAGGAGCATTAATATCTAAGTTTCTAAATCCTCAGTAACCTCAGATTCATTCTCCCTAGCAAGTTGGTTTTTTGGATTCTGACATTCCCCTTTACAGCTGCAAATATCTATGCACTCTAATGATGCTAGTACACACGAACACTTTCCTGGGTTAGTGCAACCATTGTCTGTACAGTATAAATGTGTGATGTCTCTCACCTCAACAGGTGCAGAATCTTTTGTGTACATGGTGGGTTGGAGCTCACTATCTTCTTTATTTCTGTTCCATCCGTGTCCAACAGGATCCATCAGTTCAGGCTTGGCAATGTGACTGGTGCACCAGATTGCACCCTGGTATTTCGCTCGAAGCACATGTTGCTGAAACTCATCCTCAGTTGGTGGAAGCATTGCGGCTGGTTTGTCAGTTGTGGTCGCCCAAAGGAAGTGTAAATCATCTAGAGTATCTGATTGCCCTAATTTTCGAGCCTGCTTTCTATGCATAAGTATTACAAAATGCCTTGCAGATTCAATGGAAGCTTCAGTGTCTGTTTCATGAAAATGCTGCAGACTTCCCAAGAGGCCAATATTCCTGGACAGTGTTGTGTAGGCTGTGAGTTTTCCAATTATGTACATAGCACAAGTTGTAGCACAGCCGGTAAGGGCATGCACTGCAGGAAGGCATCCACACATTTCTGGGCCAATAGATTCTGATATTTCATGAACTGGGATGTAGCGTTCGGAGCTGTAGAGTTTTTGGGAATGCCCTGCATGCATATATACTTCTGGCGACAGCAGTCTTTTATTCCAGTAGTGTAGCAACAGGATGAGGACATCAGTGTCATCACATCGAATGATGGTTCGCGAATGATTTAATAGATGGGCAGCATGCAGCAGAATTCGAGTATCTGCCTCCTCCTGCAAACTGAACAGCTCGTCTAATGCTGACACTCCTATCTCAGTCACCTGTTTCACAACCTGCCCCTCACTAAAGCCTCCGGCCAGAACAGCTGATGAACCTGTGGGTAGTTTGTCGCCTATACTTGCACATATGTATTGACAGATGAATTTTGCCAAACTTGCCTTATTTCCAGAATTCTTCAGGAACAGTCTGTAATTTGGTACATGTCTGCAGCCTTGGATGTCATGAGTTGCCACTGTGGTATTTGTTGCACCTTTCCGTGTTCTTTCACTTGATTTGATGGAATGTTCATGATCATAGCGGTCGAAGATGATGGTGACCTGTGTAATGCCGAGAGAAGGATTTCTAAGAAGGCGTACTATCCTTTTCTGAACTATTTCTGCCAAATCGTTGAAAGTCTTAAAGTGGCTCTCATTCAATGATTGTACCATTGCCATGCCATCAATTATGTACATTGATGAACAACTGGGTGACATCTTGGGCAGCTCTGTTATCACATCTGTACATTTTTCTTCAAGTTTCTTTGTCAGTTTAGCCTTTGCAGTCTTGCGCATGGAACCATCATCATGAAATAATGATGGCGGTACAGCAGCTAGTTCAAAGCTTAGGACAAATCTCATATCTACTTTTCGATTCTTTGAAACTGATAGCAGTCTTCTGAATAATATCTCTGTGTCAATGATAAGTTTCCTGTCCTTGTCGTAGGTGAGGGCTTTTTTTCATGCTGGAAAATGTCAGCACTGAACATCGAGGCAATGGGTCCCAAAAGCTAATAGAAGACCCATGGTCGATCCTTTCTGCAATGAACTCATCCGTAGCTTTCTGTCCTCTCTGTGGGACTTCCATCATTGACTTTTCAACCTCAGGCGTTGCTACCTGACCAGTAGTAATGTTCACCAATGTCGAGGGAATGTTATCCAGGTCAAAAAGATCTTGGCATTGACTTAGTATGAAATCCTTGATGTTAGATGCATCCTTTCTGTCCTGCTCCATCCTCGCATTTCCAAGTTCAGTATGGAAGAGGTTGATCCTATGGTTAACACAAATGTCTTTAAACGACTCAGGGTATTCCCCCGTTACATGCCTGGTTAGAAGCCATCTCAGCAGAGCTCCCTTTCGGCGGGTGTAACCAATAACTCCTCCTTGGGTCTTCGTCTCCCGATTGATGGTTTGCTCCAATGCCTGATCAGTTGGAACACAATTGAAGGTTTTTTCTTTGGCCCTCTGCACAACAAATCCTCCACTTTTCATGTGATTGAACATAGTTAGGTCTTTGGTTTGCAGCTCCTTTACTGCTGCTACATAGGCTGGTGTATATCTTGCATAGTTGACTCTACCAGCAAGGAAGAAGTAGGGTATGGCCTTCATCGCAGCATCAAGATGCATTGACAGGCCTGCTTCTCTATCTGCTCGGATTAATCTCAAGAGAATATCTGCTGTCTCAAGAAACGTTTCCCAGTAGCAAACGGTTGAGGACTGCTCCCTTCCAGCCTTACGGAATGCCTGGATCGTTTCTAACACAGCTGAGGAAATCTTTGACTCTGCTTCCCGGCATATAGCAGTACAAGCATCCCGATCCTTGAGCCTAAAGCTGTCCTCCAGTTCAATCACCAAACGTAGAATATCATCACTAAACCAAGGTAGATGATGTTCATTTGCAAATAACTCTGCAGACCTCAGAAATAGTTGAGACATGACTTCATGAACTAGACGTATACCACATATATCACGGGAGTATTGTTTACCCAGAAGCATATGGGTCACTGTAGTGGGAGCATAGACATTGCTGCCTGTTAGAAGGTTGTACAAGCCTCCATCACTAAAAAGTTTGCCTATACAAGCTATAAATGCCATTGTCAGGTGCATTCCACCTAGCCGCATTGTAATCGTGTCAGCTATGGGATCTGGTCGTGTCCACAAGATCTGCTGGGCTTTGCTGTAAATAGCAGGATCAGCTGTTACCAGAATTCGCTGTTGTCCCAAAGCTTTGGCAATAGAAGCAAGTTTCAACAATGTTGTGTATATAGTGGAGTAATCTGGTGGATTTGCGTTGATGAATGGTAAGTATCTGATTACTGCAACAGGAACCTCAGTGGTAGAAACAAGACACTTGAACCCACTCCAAGCAGGAATGTTTGACTTCTCACCTGCTTCCGTACGAGCAATTAACCATAACAGGTATCTTGTTACAACTTGCCTAGAATAACCAGTGATCACACCCTCAGAATTGAGCTTTTTGGGGGGCTCTGGCTTTTTGTGTGGTTTGCTGTATCTTTGTATGTCTTCCTCTTCATATTGCGCAGCATCAAGAGATTTCTGTTGTGTCTTGGGTATTGGAGGCATGTCGCAGGGTGTGCTACTACTGGCCTTTCTCTGGTATAATACCATGGCCATCGCATGTGTGGCACCTTTCCCATTAATGGTATCTTCATTGGTATCAAAATTGTCAATAGCATCGTCTACAACAGACCCAGACTCTGCATAAATGCCTCGTGGAATGTGCACAAGATCTGAATGACCTTGTCCTGACTCTAATTGATCAAGAGCAACAGACGTGATGAAATTGCGTACAGCATCATAGTTAATGCAGTGCCTTAATGAGCTAAGAATATAAATTAATGCTTTGCTTCCATAGTCATGATGCATCTGAATGCCGAGGCTAAATGTGATAGGGGTCTGGATTTCACACCTGAGAGCAATCAAATTGTGACAAATACCGAGAACCTTCATGCTTATCCTATTGTCAGAACACATGGCATTATCAAAATCACTCTTACATGTACACCATGAGACAAAATCATACAATCTACTTGGGACAAATGATTTACACTTTTCCCCATCAAAATCTCCACTAGGAGCATAATGTTCAGTTTGAAATGTTATTTCCGAGGTTAAGTTGCGAATAATAGCGGCTGCTTTATGCAGTATTACTGAACTGTCCTCTTCATCATCACCTCCGGTCTCAAGTTCAAAATCACCTTCCTCGCTCACATGCAGATGAAGTTCAGCTGCCTTCTTAAGGGATTCCCCAAGTGTTACCTCACTCGAACACAAGAAGTCAGATTTACCAGGTTGAGCAATGAATGTTACCCTATCTCCAAAGTGTCTTTTTAAGTTAGCCTTCAACTTTCCAACTGAATATTCTTCACAGCCCTTCAAATCCTTCAGAATTTCGCACATGCTTTCATGTACTGCAGAAACAGTCACAACCGTTTTGATACCTGAGAAAACAGTCTTCTGCAGTTCCTTACACAAACAAACAAATGCATTTTCCTGGTTAACAATGGAATGTTCTGTTTCAGTTTTTTTCCTTTCTGCTTCAATATTGTTGGATGAAATATAATGTGCATAACAGTCCATATGATATTTAGCATCAAAGGCTAAAAGATCGGGATGGCATAACATACGAAGATGGATCTCATCATCCCGTCCTACAATAGCTGCCTCAATCGCCCGCTTTCGAGTCGAAGCACCCGTACCGGTAGTTATAGCAGTTAGAGGATGTTTTCTACGGTAGGACTTCCCACATATAAAACAATCTGTTCTGATGTTAAATTTTGATGTCTCATTCCTGTTTAGTCGTGCAACATTGCTTACATTGGCAACGTCATAAGACTCACTGGAGGGTTCTTTCTTCGCATACTGTAAATTACTTTTGGTAGTATAGCCAGCCCTACAGTTTTTATGGTACCTAATTTTTAGCCTTTCGTTTAGAATGTCATCCTTTATTGTTAGAAGGCTGTCGTAAACTTCATCATGACGTACTTCTGCAGCAGTCAACAGCGATTTTATCCCATCAGTGGTGGGATTCTTGACAAATGGATTCTCGCCTTTTTTGTCGATCAGTCGTTCTTGGCAAATCACGCAGTATTCGTCACTGTAGCTTCTTCTTCTTTTTTCTGGCGGTTCCTCACAAAGCTCCATGTACAACGATTTATGTCAATCAGAAAAAAAAAAATTAAGAATAGTGCCTTGTACTTGATAATATTTCTGATAAACGAACTTAACTGCCTATTTTAGGTGGACAATTATTACATGTGTGACTCTAAAGGGTTAACTAACCAAGTTGTATGAAGCAGGGAACTGAATATGAATTACTTTTACATTGGAATCTTCCAATTTAAATCAAAACAGACTTTGGAATCTTTTTGTTGCAGAAATTGCATCCATTACGGGCATTTGAAATGAAACAGTGAAAAAATGCCTAATTTCTGGGAAATCAAGCATGTCACATAGCCCCTTTAACACAAGATGGTTACAAATATACAAGTGCAGCATCCAAGGTAGATATTTAATGTTGGTCAAACCTTAAAAACATGATTTGATGCAAGAAAATTAAAGGTAGAGTGAAATTTAGCAATTTGGAATTTTTCGGTTGTTTTCGCAAACAAGGGGTTAATTTGCTATGTCAGACACCTTTCTGTGAACTGCAACCATGATTTTCTCAAAATAGACATCAATACGCTTCAAATGAGACCAAATTTGCTTTGTTCTAAGAAAGTGCAAGGTATGTCAATTTTTAGAGGCTTATTTCAGTGAAAGCCGCTCCACTACTCCGCCAGTGTGGTGCATCCAGGCGGCCGAGGGCTGCTCCCTCCCGCGCCCCGGCCCTGGTGAGGCAGCCCCGCCGCCCCACCATGCAGGGCACACAGGCAGCTCACTGTGAGGGGCATCTTACTGATGGCTGTGTGGACGTGGGGTTTCCTCCTGTTGGTTACCTGGTTGGTGTACCCAGAGGGGCACGATGGAAAGCTTGGCCTGTGAGGCGTGTGGGATGGTGAGCACAGGATGGCGGGATACACGAGCGGCTCCCAATGAATTGGTGATTGAAACCTTTCATTAGTTTGTCATAAATGTATAGGGGTCTGGCACACACACAGTGTTACCGTTAATTCCCCACATTTAGAAAGTTATTGTAGGACGTGGAGGCGCAATTGTTCCTTTCTTATTGCAAGGGTTAATGATTACGGATTAGGGCCGATTCTCACTTTACGGTTTGTCTAGGCCTTTCGTACGTAAATTATTGTTGCACAGAAATCAATAAAGCTGTTCACACGATTTTTTTTTCGTTTATCGTTAGTGAACTGTGAAGTGTACTGTGAAATGTACGTGAAGTGCATAGACAAGGAACGTTCAATAAAGAGGAGATGGAACAGTGAAGTTACTGATAACCTTAACTGACTGGATCACTTCAACAGCAGTCAAGGTGTAGCCAAGAATATGTAACCAGGTAATTATATTCCTTGCCTGAAAACGAATTACTAATATGTCTACCATAATCCTACCTTCCTTTAATAATAGACTGAAATGTTTAAACCTGAATATTATCAATGAATTAGACTAAACTAGAAAAAGTTATAAATATTTAATCCTTCACCATCTCATCTACAGTGGGATTTATACTCATTAATTAATTAACTTCATTGATTAAATTCTTGCTGGGTGAAAATTAATACTAAGAATTAAAATTATGTGAAAACCTAGATATCTATGAACATTACAGATAGGATACATTTTTGAGTCCATAGGATGTGCAGCCTCGAACTCATGACCTTTTATCCCTAGTGACGTAAAAACATTAAAATATATTAGGTCAGCAATATATTAGGTAGATAGGTGAAGGGTGGAGGGTGAAGGGTGGAGGATGTGGGAGGAACGTGAGGGGGGGGAGGTGAGGTGAGGAGGAGAAGGGGAGTTAAGGTATAGGGGAAGGTAGGCGGGGAAGTGAGATAGGGGAGGTGAAGGGGAGAAGGTAAAGGGGGGAGGTAAAGGGTGGAGAGTGAAAGGGGGAGGTAAAGGGTGGGAGGAACGTGAGGGGTGGAGGGTGGGGTAGGGGAGGGGGAGGTGCTGGGTCCCTTGCCAATCCATCAATGCCTCACAAAAGGTCACCACCGAATTTTAAAGTTTGTCGATCTGAAGGGCGCGTTGAATAATCTTCAGTTTTGGTCTTTTTTTATGTGATCTTCCTGATTAGATACCAAAATGCTGGCCTGTATATTTAGTTGTTGTTTTCATACAGTGGTGTAGACTTACAGTAATTAATTTTGTGGGGGTAGTGGAGTTTATGGCCTTAATTATGTTTGATATTTTAGTGTGGATTGTGTGTGTGTGTGTGGTGTGTGTGTGTGTGTGTGTGTGTGTGTGTGTGTGTGTGTGTGTGTGTGTGTGTGTGTGTGTACCAAAACTGGATGAAATAGTGAACAACAGACTGAGCCAATACAGAAGGGTGGCTACACACACACACACACACACACACACACACACACACAGTGACACACACACCAAACAAACACACACACACACAAGCTCACGCACATACTGTGACACACACACACACACACACACACACACACACACACACAGACACACACACACATGGAAAACTGTCAAAAAATGTGCAAAGCTTTGACAGTAGTCGCCGAATTTTCCTTTTATTTCCATTTTTTTCATTTTGAAGACCATCATTCGCTTTCCATGCAACAACAAACGCGTACTTTCCATTGTCTTGAATATTTAACAAAGTCATCTTTTTAATATTATTTATAAAACTATACTTTTGACTAGGATCAAAAACTATAATACCTCATAAATGTCATTACACACTCGTTACCGTAGTAGTCTGTATCGAAACCACCTATAATAATAATAATAATAATGATAATAATAATAATAATAATAATAATTGAATTTTCACCCAAAGGCATACAGTAAAAAAAAATAATAATAATACACATATATGTTACTAATTCGCTTTTCAGGTATTATATAACTTATTTTCTCTTGTAATATAATGAGTCAAGGCACCGAAGATTGCCATAAATTCAAGGCACCGAAGATTGCCATAAATTCAAGGCACCGAAGATTGCCATAAATTCAAGGCACCGAAGATTGCCATAAATTCAAGGCACCGAAGATTGCCATAAATTCAAGGCACCGAAGATTGCCATAAATTCAAGGCACCGAAGATTGCCATAAATTCAAAGCACCGAAGATTGCCATAAATTCAAAGCACCGAAGATTGCCATAAATTCAAGGCACCGAAGATTGCCATAAATTCAGTGCCATGCTTTCCACAGCCACATTCGCTTCGTTCAAGTATTCGTTCGTTCTACTGTATTTCTGCGGCAATTATTAAATGTTTCTTTTTAATTAAACTGAAGGAAAGGACAGGAGGAAGAGAAGACAGCAGGGAGAAAAGGATCACAGCAAGGCGGAATGAAAGATGGATGAGGAAGAAAGGGAAGGGAGTGAGGCAGGGTGGGTGGGAAGGAGGGAAAGAAGAAGGAAAAGGCAGGAGGAAAGGAAGACAGACGGGAATACATAATTATTATCAAATGTTTCAAACGTTTCAAAATTTTTCAAGAGTAATTGCTTAAGTGTCTCCCGCTGCCAGGACGCGTCACGTACTAGTCTTCCTCCAGCAATCACAAGTCACAATGAATTATTAATCATTTAAGACCAATTATAACAACCTAACTAAAACAAAAAAGCATACAAACAAACCTCACCTACAACTACCATCACCACAGTACCACCGCCACCACCACTACCATAAACACCACCACTACGACTATAACCACTACCACAATAACCACCACCATCACCACCACTACTGCCACCACCAGCCCACCCATGTCACCACCACCACCACCGCCACCACTACTACAACCACAACCACTACCACCACTACAACCACCACAACTACCATTAATAAACACCACCACTACCACAACCACTATAACCACCACTATCACCACCACCACTACAACCACCACCACCAACACCACCATTACCACTATTATCACCACCACCACCATCTTAACCACCACTACCACAACAATAAACACCACCACTACCACTTTTTCCCTCTTCCTTTCCCCTCTCCCTCCCACAAAGAGATAGGAAGCGACTCTCTCTGCATTAAGGCAATGAGGGGAGGGAAGGGGAAACAGGAGGGACGTGGGAGGGGAAGTGAGAGAAAGAAAGAAAGAGGGGAGAGGAAGAGGGGAGAGTATTACTTGTAGTATGGGGAGGCGGTAGCGGAGTGGTTAGCGTCTCCGACTGGCGTTCTCGGTGACCCAAGTTCGATCCCCGAAGAAACCCAAAACCTTTCTGCACCGTCGAGTGGCCTAAGAACACCCACATGCTCTGTCCATTAACTCTACCTTCGATTGCGAGTGCATCGGAGGACACAGGGGGGCGGCATGAGCCTCTAATCACAGGCGTCACTATAAGAATCCTGCCTGCGCCACCACGGGCGAGGGCCAACCATCACAGCAGCCCTCAAGGGAACCTCCAGAGCCTACCATCCAAACCCTGGATCACCACTGCCTACAGGCGCTATAGGAACAAATGTAAAAAAAAAAAAAAAATAGAGCCTACCATCCAAACCCTGGATCACCACTGCCTACAGGCGCTATAGGCACATATGTAAAAAAAAAAAAAAAAAAAAAATAGAGCCTACCATCCAAACCCTGGATCACCACTGCCTACAGGCGCTATAGGCACAAATGTAAAAAAAAAAAAAAAAAAAAAAAAAAAAAAAAAAAAAAAAAAAAAACTCTCTCTCTGTAAAGGCTGATACATAACTAGGTTTGCTGCGAGGTGTGTGTGTGTGTATGTGAGTTACGTAATTATTGCTTCTGATGGACAGTTTTCAAAAGTACGTAATGATGTGAGACTCAAAGTTCAAATGCAAGAATTATTCAGCAGGCGATGTATAATTCTGCAATGGCTGCCTCGCGCCCTTTTTCTTTTTTTCATTAATCAAGGTTACTTTATGAAGTGTCTATCAGTGATTAAATATTACTTTACTATTCTACTTGTCTACTCCAGTTTACTTATCTCGTTTTTTTTGTCGTTCAGGTGATTTAATTGAGATTCTTACCTATTAATATAAATTATATCTTATATTGGTCCTTTTACCTCATTTCAATGTGTGGGAAATAAACATCATCACTTGAATTAATCATTTAAAACGCGGGGCATTTTTGGGGCAAGTTGATGTGCCCAAAGACTACTGTATACAGTAGTCTTTGATGTGGCTTTAAAAACTTGCTTATCACACAACCAGACAGCAGAGACCACACACACACACACACACACACACACACACACACACACACACACACACACACGCACAACACACACACTAGGTAAAATACAACTAGGTAACACAACTCAACACACACAACAAGCGCCACACACCACACACCACACACACAACACCACACACACACACACACACACACACACACACACACACACATACACACAAACACACAAACACACACACACACACACACACACACACACACACACACACACAACACACCGCGGGATGGTCAGTTGATAACGTGCTGGTCTCCCATTCTCTGGGTAGGTGGTTCGAATCCTCGCGCTCCCGGGGATTTTTCACTGACAAATTCGGGCGGTTACCGTCCTCTTTGAGCAAGGGGATAGGGGTGTGTGGTGTGTGAGGTCCCAGCATTGCCCAAAGATCGGTAATAATGAGCTCCAAGCTCGCACTGAGAGGATGAAAACTGGCGATCGCGACCCAGAACGCGTGGACAAGACCATGGGTGAATAACACACACACACACCACACACACAACACACACACACACACACACACACACACACACACACACATACATATACACACACACACACACACACACACACACACACACACACACACACACACACACACACACACACACACACACACACACACACACACACACATTCTCATTTAAACTGAAACTAAGATACACGTTATGGTCGTCGCTACCACCACTACCATTATCACCACTACTTCCACCATCACCACCACCACCACTACTACCACCATCATCACCACCACCACACTCACAACCGCTTTCATTAACAACCAAAATAAAATAACAACCGAGACAAAAAGATAAATAAAAGAAATAAATCAACCTTCACTCGCCAATCAACATCATTTTTTTCTAAAATACGTGAAATAGGAATAAAAGAAATCAGTAGTAAGTAATATTCCATCGAAAAACATTGACGAAAGAAAGGAAAAAGTATTTGCATCAGGTTCCATCACTTCCTCTTGTATACTATTTATCATGTAGTACCTATTTATACCTTTATATGTAGTTCTTATATATATGTACCTATACATACCTACTCATTACTTCCTATGTATTATGCTACAGGGGTTTGCACGGTCAACCTATTCATTACTCAAATTTGCTCGGACCAAGTTTGTTTTTCTTTCATTATTTTTTTTTTATGCCCGACTTCTCAATTTTTTCTTTATTTCATTCACCATACCTATTCATTACTTCATTATTACTATGTTACAGGGGTTTCCACGATTAACCTACAAAGAGAACCTGAAATAATCTATCCCCTTTTCAACATGTGCCCCAGTTTCTTATCTCCTCTCCTTTCCTCCTTCCCTCCCTCCCTCTCACCTACCCTCCCTCCCTCTCACCCACCCTCTCTTCTCTCTCACCCACCCTCTCTCCCTCTCACCTTCCTTCCCTCTCACCCACCTTCCCATCCTCTCATCCCTATCCCCTTACTTCCCTCTCACCCACCCTCCCTCTCATTCTTACCCACCCAACATCTCACCCAGCCTCCCCTCTCACCCACCCACCTTCCCTTTCACTTTCCTTCCCTCTCACCAACCCTCCCCCTCTCACCAACCCTCCCTCCCTCTCACTTCTCTTGCACAACCTACAACCTCACACCACGTCCAACGCTCCCTAATGCTCCTACGATAAGACTTGCTAACGTAGATGCAGGTAGGGAGGAAAGGAAAGAGAGAGAAAGATAGGAAAGAAATATAAGAAAGAGGAGAGCAAAGGTGCAGAAGATGGAAAAGAAAGAGGCAAGAGAAGCAAGTTAGTGAACAATAAAGGAGAGAAGGAAGAAGGAAGGGAAAGAGGGAAGGAAGTAGGGAGGAGGAGAGAGGAGAGAGAAATATGAGACATAAACGGAGGGAAGAAAGGAAGACCAGGTGGAAAAAGAGAGAGAGAGAGAGGAAGACCCTGAGTATTAGAAGTTAGTGAGAGAGAAATAGAGAGAGAAATAGAGAGAAAGAGAGAGAGAAAGAGAGAGAAAGAGAGAGAGAAAGAGAGAGAGAGAGAGAGCCATCACAGCATCACCCACAGGTGCTTACACCATTGCCATACGTTGCTGCCGCCTCCCCATACCATCGCTAAGGGCAAGGAATGGCACACGCTGGCCTCAAGATCCTGTCTGCCAATGTTCGCGGCTTCAGGACGAATGTCGGCGAGCTAACACACACCTCTTGATGGACCTCTTGTTCCTCAGGAACAAAGCTGACGTCGTGGTGGCCGTCGAGACGTTCCTGACTGATGAGTGTGTGACATCATGTGACAGAATCCCGGGCTATTGTCACTGAATGCGGCGTGATCGAGGAACCGGACAAGGCGACGGTGTAGCAGTGTGTCACCGCGAGGGACTGCAGCTTCAGTTACTGCCTGTCCCGGTCCCCGAGGAGATAGAAGCGATGTTCTTCCGCCTTCTCCTCACAGACAAAAGTGCTGTCTTGTTATGCGCTCTTTATCGCCCACAATGGCACGGCGCAGCACCCTAAGCCTTCCTCACCGACCAGCTGGATACCATCTTGGCCACCCGCGACTGCCAGAACAGCGTTATCGTGGGCGACCTGAATCAGCACTTGGTGAAAAGGGCCTTCACAGAGTTGACAGTGGTCCATGGGCTCACCAATCACGTCACCTTCCCCACACACGTACGAGGCGGCTCTCTGGACCCAGTGCTCACTGATCTTCCTGCAGACTCAGTGCAGTGCAGCCAGCTGAACATAGTTGGCAGCTCTGATCATAATGCAGTGCTCTTCCACATTGGCCTAGACCCCGCCAGCGAGGAAACATGCCAGCGGGTCATTTGGCTGTGGGATAGAGCTGACTGGCTGGCCATCAAGCGCGTCCTGTCTGACACTGACTGGGCCGCCGCGCTCTGCAGTGACGTGGATCACAATGTGGCCACCTTCACCGCCATGCTCCTTGCCGCGCGGGTCCAACATGTTCCACATAGAGTGTACGAGGCTGAGCCGCGAGACCAGCCGTGGTTCGGTTTCAGGTGTCGCCTTGCCGCAGAGGATAAATTTAAAAAGGCCGGGGTGCCCCAAAAGCGCCCCCCCAAACACGGGAGGAAAAAGGCCCTGAACCGCGCCACCTGAAAAGGCCATGCCCGGGGAACCCTTCAGGGGCCCGGGAAAAACAGGGGGGAAAAAAGGGACGCCCAGGGGAAAACTAGCCTCCAAGGGAATTTTAAACCCCAACAATGGTGGTCCAGGTAAAGGGGAGAAAAAGGGCACCGTCCCCCGGGAAAGGGGACCCCGCCCATCCCCACCCAGCGGGAGACTGGGGGGTTAAAAAAACCAGGAGAATTTAAACCTCCGGCAAACGCCCCTTCGGGGGGGAAAAGATGACGAAAAAGCCCCCTGAGAGGCAGCCACCCCCCTCAACCCGTATGGTCACCTGGGCCTTGGACGGGCCCGGTGGTCACGGAGGAAAACCGTGGCCCGCCTCCTGCGTACCTAAACCCCCAAAAAAGGCCCTGGGCCTGATTTTGTGAGCCCCTTTCCTGCTCAAGCACTGTGCAATGGGGCTGAAAAGGCCCCCTCCCCGGGCCATTTTCAGGGGGGGCCCCCTCCAAACGGGGGCCCTGGCCAACCCTTTTGGGGGAAGGAGGCTCGGGGCACGCCCGTCCACAAAAAAAAAGGAGGGGGACTGATCCACCCAAATATCGCCCCAACCCTGTTTCTGCCCAATTATCAAAAGGGACCTTAGAAAGGAAATTATTGCAGAGAAAAAACTGCCCCGCCCCCTAGGGGGAGCACCACCTGATGTCCCCTAAACAGTACGGGGTTTGGAAAGGGGAAAGGCTCCCCCTTTCGGACCTGCTTCTCCTGCTCTCCAAATAGGCAACCCCCTTTGGACTCGGGCCCGCCCTGCTGGTGATTGCCCTGGACATCGCCGGGCCTTTGACTGTGGTGGCACAAGGGCCTCCTGGCAAACCCTTTAAAAACTCGGCCCTTTACGGGACACCTGCTGGCGTTGTTCCCCGAGCTAAAATGCAAAAGCCGGAGTCTGAGGGTTGGGGGTGAATGGGAGCAAAGTCAACATAACCCCGGGGGAGGGTTCCGTTCCCACAGGGATCGGTTCCCGGGCCCCCTCCTGTTGGGAAAATTTTCTTCAATGACCTCCCCCCAAAGCCTCCCCGTGGCGGTTTTCCATGCTGAAGACTGCACCCTGGGCCCACACCTACACCCCGCGAGGAGACTGCGAAAGGAAAGAAAGCCACCAACCGTCAACTTTGGTGGGGCCAGGCCTGGGGAAAAAGGTGGCAAGTCAAATTTGTTGCCCAGAAGGGGCCCAGGCCATGGGTTTTATCACGTTCGAGGGAGGACCCCAGGCTACTCGAGGGGAAGCCCCAAGTTTTGGGGGCATAACCCCCTTGCCACAAAAAAAACTCCCCAACTCCTTGGGGGGGGAGGTTTTACTCCAGGCTCCGCCTTGACCGCCCCCCTGGAGACAGTGGCGGCCCTCGAGGCCCCCCTTAGGGGACTCTCCTCCGCCCCATTAAGGCCCCGGCTCGACGCTGCGGCCTCATGCGGCTGTATGGCCCCCCTGAGGCCCGTCATAAATCAGTTCCCTCACAAATGGATGAGTAGTGCCCAATTGCCACCCTTCCCTTTTCCTTTTTGGGGGCAAAGGGGCCGGGCCCTGCTGAGCGCCCCATACACCCAACCGAAACCCAATATCATATGGAAAAGTGCCCGAAAGGGAACATTGGCACCCCCGGGGCGACGACAACAAAAACAAAATCAGCTGCCCGCCCAACAAAACCCGCAACAAAAACCAAAAAACGAAATACAGCAGGGGCGTGGCGGGATGTCCCCCCTCCCAGCTTGAAAACCTGGGGGACCCGGGGGAGAAATCGGGCCCTCACAGTGTTGCAAAAAGGTTCCCCCTGCAACACCCTTCCCACCTTGCAGGACTTTTTGGGTCCCAGGAAAAAGGTCAGACGCCTCGAGGACGGTAAGTCAGGCGATCTCCCCTCGAGGCCCCCAGGACCCACACCCTGATGGGCCAAACGAAACCTTTTAAATTGGGGGCCCCGGCGACACTGTGGAACACCTTACGGTTGAGGGGGATGTCGTGGCCCCCCCTGAACACCCAGGGAGGGGAAGGGGGGCGGCCCACAGATGGTGCCGCTTACATCCCCCTTAGTGCCCGTAAGGCGTGACACAGGGGCGTGTCAATAGTGAAACAGTGACACAAAAATAGTGACACACCACTTGTGACACACATTGACACGTGACACAGTGTACGGTAAATAGTGCGCCTGAAAAGTGCCTGTGACGGAAAAGTGACCCTCAGCCTGTAACATTAATATTTAGTTTATCCTACAGGCATAGCTTTCGGATAGTTTCCCCCGGGGACAGGGGAAATTTTTAGCTTCTGCCACCCAGTGCCTTCACCAACCTCTTTGCTATTTGTACCCCCATGAATACCATTCAGTTGTTTAAATAAAAAAAGATAAAAAAAAAGAGAGGGAGAGAGAGGAGAGAGAGAGAGAGGGAGAGAGGAGGAGGGAGAGAGAGAGAGAAGAGAGGGGAAAGGAGAGGGGAGAGAGAGAGGGGAAAGAGAGGAGAGAGAGAGGAAAAAGGGAAAGCGGAGAGAGATAGAGAATTACGAAGCTAAGAAAGGGAAAAAAGGAATACAAAGGAAAATCAAGTTAAAATTAAAAGGAACGGGAAGAAAAGAATCAATGAAAGTAGAAAGTGACACAGGGAAAAGGCAGAATGAAAGGAAGGAGAAAGGACAGAAGAGAAGAGAATCAGGGAAGAAAGGGGGGTGGGAGGGAAAGAGGCAGGGAGGGGAGGAGCGAAGCAAGGAGATGGAGGAAGTAGGAAGGGAAGACAAATAGGATAAAAAGAACGTAGGAAAGAGAAGAAGATAGAAAAGGAGCAAGGAAGGGAAGGAGTGCGTGGTAGGAGGGAAGGATGGAAGGAAGGAAGGGAAAGGCAGGGGATAAAGAAGGCAAGAGGGAGAGAAGATACATGGAAAGGTGGCATGAAAGATGAAAAGATGAAAGAAGGAAGGGAAGCAAGGAAGGAAAAGAAGGAGGGAAACATGAAGGGAAAGGCACGAGGAAGGGAAGACAGAAGGAAGAATAGGAACATAGCAAGATGGAACAAATGATAGAGACGGAAGGAAGGGAATGAGGCAAGGTGGGATTGAAGAAAGAAAAGGCAGGAAGAAGGAAAGAAAGAAGGTAATAATATGGAGAAAAAGGACTTGGAAAGGATGAATGAAAGCTAAAGAAGTGAGGTAGGGAAGAAAATATAACGGGGAAGCAAGAAGGAAAACAGCAAAGAAAAGGAAGGAATGCAAAAAGGAGTAAACTCAGTAAAGGAACATAGCAAGGAAGAATAAAAGATAGAGAAGGAAGGAAAGGAAGCAGGGAAAGGAAATGAGGCAAGGAGGGAGGCAAGAAGAGAGGGAGGCAATTCAGTAAGAAGAGCGAGGTAAGGGAAAGGGAATGCAGAAGGGAGAAAAGTAATATAACAAGGTGGAATGAAAGGTGGACGAGGAAGTAAAGGAAGGGAGTGAAGCAGGAAGGGAAGTAGGGAAGGCAAGAAGGTAAGGAGAGCTATACATAGGTAGGGTAAGGAGAGCATGGTAAGGTAAGGAGAGAGGTATGGTAAGGAAAACGAGGTAAGGTAAGGATAACAAGGTAAGGTAATGACTAGGAGAGCTATAGGTAAGGTCAGGATAGGTAGGTAAGGTAAGGTAAGGAAAGCAAGGTAAGGTAAGGAAAGCAAGGTAAGGTAAGGACAGCTATAGGTAAGGTAAGGAGAGAGAGGTAAGATAAGAGCAAGGTAAGGTAAGGTAAAGAGAGCAAGGTAAGGTATGGTAAGGAGGGCAAGGTAAGGTAAGGATAGCAGGGTAAGGGCATGGTGTGGAGGTGTCTTTGTACCAGCCCCTGATTTGTGTGTCCCTGGAACAATACCCTGCGCAGCTCCGCGTTTAGGTGGTAATGAAGGGCTGTCTACCTTCGTCACGCCCTAGCTGTGTTATCAGGTGTTTTATCCGGTGAGGGCGCCCCTGAAGACACTCACTAACTCCTCATTAACACACAATCGCTGAGTTCTCCTCCTCCTCTTGCCTCTCTCTCTCTTCCTCCTCCTATTGCCTCTGACTTCTCTCACTCCTCCTATTGCCTCACCTCACTCATTTCTCCTCCTCCTCCTCCTCCTATTGCTTCTCACCTCTCTCACTCCTGTTGCCAACCTCTCTCTCTCTCTCTCTCCTCTCTCTCTCTCTCTCTCTCTCTCTCTCTCTCTCTCATCCATTCACCGGTAATCTCTCAATGGCAGCCAGAAATCCTGTATTGAACATAAAAAAAAAAATGTAAAACGAGAAGGAATTTTCTCTGCCTTTTATTTGTTCTGTCCGTAAGTCGATTCCAGAGACATCCATTCCCATGACAGAGCCCCGAGACAGATGATGAAGGGAGAAAAGGCACATAGGAGGGAGGAATGAAATATAGAGAAGGAAGGAAGGGAAGCAGGGAAGGAAATGAGGCAAAGAGGCAACAAGGGAACGAGGTAAGAAGGTAAGGTACACTTTCACACTACCACCCCCTACCGCTTGTTCCTTCCCCTACCATCCCCACCTTTACCTTACACACCACTCCTCACCCTAACACATAAACCCACTCCCTGCCCCTTCCCCACCTTCAAAATCCTTCACAGTATCAGGTGTGAGAATAATGTCCCTTTTTTTCTTTAGCTTTTTTCTCCCATATTTTCCCCTAAGTTATCAGTCCGTTACGTGTTGTGATGGATTGACGGGCGACCAACTTCCTGGCTGGGATGAAACTGATGGATGGATGGTTGTTCTCTCTCTCTCTCTCTCTCTCTCTCTCTCTCTCTCTCTCTCTCTCTCTCTCTCTCTCTCTCTCTCTCTCTCTCTCTTCTCTTTTCTGTCTCTGTCTCTCTCTCTCTCTCTCTCTCTCTCTCTCTCTCTCTCTCTCTCTCTCTCTCTCTCTCTCTCTCTCTGTGTATGTATGCATGTATGTATGTGTGTGCGTGTCTGTGGGAGTGTGTGTGTGTGTATTATCCCTGACGCTCCAGTAAAGATACATTTTGACATGGCAACACTAGCGCCTGGCCACCTGCAGGCGAGCACCCTTTCCCTCCAATCCCCACCTCCTCCCTCCCGCCGACCCCTCACCACCCCAGCCGCTCCCTCCTATCCCCCATTACACTGCCCCTCCACCTCTCCCCCCCTAACGCTGTGCCTTCCGCTCCTTCCTCCACTCCTCCACCCTATGTCTTGCACTGCTTCCTTAAACACAACAGGCAAGAACATAAGAACATAAGAAAATAAGGAAGCTACAAGAGGCCGTGAGACCTACACGTGGTAGCACCTATTACTTAACACTACTTACATCCACCTTTCATCTCCATCCATAAAGCTGTCTAGCATCCTTTTAAAACTTCTTATTGACTCCGCACTAACTACTCCATGACTAAGTACTAACTGACATCCTAACTCATTTTCCATAAGTAAAATATCGTCAGAAAACATACATATGACAAGGTGGTGCTACTTTAGTATGCGTTCTACCGCAGTACCGCAGTCTACAGTGGTGTGGGGTATGATCTACCCCTACACTGGTCCAAGGGTCCCCTACCCCTGCATCTGAAGGGATTAGTTACTGATCCACAGGTAGCTAACAGCGAATCGATGGGCCTTGGGTATTTGGCCTCAAGCAAGGCTCTGATTGCCGTTATTTTCATGTGGAACGGCGTGACAGAAATACTCTGATTCCCATCATTCAGCGGGAATGTGAAGCCGGTTCAGTGATTCACTCTGATGAATGGCCTGCATATGGAAACTTAAATAATCTGGGTTATCGCCATAGTACAGTGAATCACCAAGAAAATTACGTGGATCCAGTAACAGGAGCAAACACTCAAGGCATAGAACGATCGTGGTTGGATGCCAAAACACGTATTTTAAAGAACCTGAGAGGTGTTAGCAAGGAACTGTTTCAGTCACACCTTAATCATTTTTGCTGGAAAGTGCTCAGAAAAGATGAACCTGATTTGTTTATAGCATTTTTGAACGATATTCGTAATGTATACCGCTAATAGTTTATGCATGATATACTATTGTATTAGAATTAGCAATGTGATGTTATTGTTCATTAATAAATTGATTCATAAATAAATAAAAAAATATTCTCCGATGGAAATAATCCATTAAACCCACAGTATAGCGTGGTAGCGCGGTAGTCCTCATACTAAAGTAGAACCAGCCGGTAGACCGCATACTAAGGTAGAAACAGAACGGTATAACGCATACTAAAGTAGCACCGACAAGGTTTATTACAAGAAATGGCTTAATCAAACTAATGGCGATATTAAATATAGTAAAATTACCAATCTCTTTTTATTTTCAATCTGTTTCTATCATTTTTACGGGGACTGAAAATATGCGGGAGTTTTCTAATATTTTTTTTTGTCGTAGGTCAGTTTCCTATGATGGCTAATAATAAATAAACAAATAAAAGCAAATCGCGCCCAAAAAAAGTGTATTCACATTCGCAAGTCTTTAATCATTTATATTCTCAACCTGGTAAGGTGGAAAAGTATTTAATGGAGGATATAAATCAGCTGATAAGAGGATTACACTGCAAACTCTCATCCTAAGTAGACAGCATTTAGTATCTTAACAACGCCTGGGGAGAACATAATCGTCTTCATTATGGTAACATTATAAAAAAAATATGTATAATTCCACTTTTTTTACCCACTTTTTTCTCTATCAATTCATCTACTTCATATTTCCTTAAAGATAATAGCATCTTCATTTCCTTCTTTTCGTAATTTAATTAAAGTTCCTATGATTATAAAAAAACACAATAACAGCATTGCATTAACAAACCAATAAACACAGCAGACTACATCATCACTTTTCATCACTTATATCCACGTCTTAATATAAACTAATTATATATTAAGACGTATTCATTATAAATTCTACAGTGAACAGTCTCCCCAAAACAAGCAAAACATAAAAACGTGAGTTGTAAGATAGAGAAGGAGGAGAAAAATAAAGGAGAGTAGCCTAAACTAAATAAGTTTCCTTTAACAATGGGTTACACTTAATTCCTTATTTTCACACACCACACCTTCACCTACCTTAAACACAGCACTACACGGCTCCAAGGGCACCGCCACGTCCTCTATACCCTCACAAATCACGCTTACGTATGCTTCTTCGCTATACAAACACAAATTATTACACAAACAAAAAACACTAACGCGCCGTCTCACGTCTGAAGAGCCTCTGAATTTCTTAAATCCTCACATCCCCACCTCCACCTCTTCACCCCCAAACCCCCTATGTACCCCCTCTATACAACCTCCTTCATCATTGGTCTAAATAGCTTACGTAAGTGTCATCTTCGCTTGGATTGGTGGAATAAATTGTTCGTTCCTGGAGATGCGCATTGGGTCAGGGAGGAAGTAAATAGCGAGGTACCTCCTCGCTTGTCAGTGATGCCAACTTGATGCATAACTTTGTCTCCTATTTTTTCTGTCTTTCCTTAATGACTCGTTAATATATTTGGTTGTTATTGCTATTCTTTATCCATTTCTCTCATCCTCTTCCTCTTCCTCGTTTCTGCTATTTCTCCTTGTTCCCTTCTTTCTATTTTGCTTATCGTATCATTTTCCACTCCCCTTATTTATATTGTCCTGTTTCATCATCTTCGTTTCCACATTAACTGTCTATTCTTCTCTCTCCTCTCTCTCTCTCTCTCTCTCTCTCTCTCTCTCTCTCTCTCTCTCTCTCTCTCTCTCTCTCTCTCTCTCTCTCTCTCTCTCTCTCTCTCTCTCTCTCTCTCTCTCTCTCTCTCTCTCTCTCTCTCTCTCTCTCTCTCTCTCTCGCTCTCTCTTTTACATACGAAGCATTTATCTAACATTGTTGTTTTTGTTGATATAATAATAACAGAAAGACAAATATATGGATAGAATATATAGAACGTGGAATAGATAGAACGGATAGAAGATATAGGATAGAATAGGATAGATAAGATATAGAAAAAATATAGGAAGATATAATAAATAGGATAGAAGGATGGAATAGATAGAACGTGGAATAAAGAGGTAATATAAAGCAAATAGGAATAGAGGGAACACGAAAGAATAGATAGAGGTTTAGATGATAAAGAAAAGAGAAAAGTTAACGCTAGAAAGGTGATGGAAGAGAAAAGAAGTAATAAATATAGTTAAACAGATGGAAGAGGATTATAAAAGGAAGGAAGTAATAAGGAAAAGAAGGGTGAGGAAGAAAGAAGGAAGGAAAATAAAGGTACTGAAGAAAGGAAGGGCAAAGAAAGGAAGAAAGGATAGAAGTAGGGAGAATGGCTAAGGAGTAAAAAGATGCGAAAAGAGGTGAAAAAGAGACGAAGAAAAAGAAACAAAAGAAGAAAAGAGAATTGCTATGATACAGAAAAAGGCGAGAGGATGAAATATAATAAATAAAATAGGAGGAAGATACGAATACCGAAATTGGGAGAAAAGACGAGAACAGGAAATAGAGAGAAGAGAGAGAGAGAGAGAGAGAGAGAGAGAGAGAGAGAGAGAGAGAGAGAGAGAGAGAGAGAGAGAGAGAGAGAGAGAGAGAGAGAGAGAGAGAGAGAGAGAGAGAGAGAGAGAGAGAGAGAGAGTCAAAATGAAGGCAGTGGAAGCTGACACGATAAGCAAAACAAAAAGACGGAAACGAGGAGAAATTGGTGAAAAGGGGAAGAGGAGGAGGCAGGGAGAAAAAGAGAGAAAAGAGGAAGAAGAAGGGAGAAAAAGGGAGAAAAGAGGAAGAGGAAAAGGGATAAATGAGAGAAGAGAGGAAGAGGAGAAGGAAGTGAGAAATAAGAGAAAAAGGAAGAGGAAGAGAAAGAAGTGATAAATGAGAGAAAAAAGAAAGAGGAAGAGGAGGAGGCAGAAATGAGAGAAGAGAGGAAGAGGAGGAGGAAGAGATGAGGAGGAGGAGGAGGAAAAGTGGATGAAGAGGAGGACAAGGAGAAATGGGAGAAAGAAGGAAGAGGAAGAGGAAGGAAGAATTAGCCAAAGAAAACACGACCATAAATGGTGGCGTGTCATACGAGCGAGAGAGAACGTAAGAAGCAAAATGAATCTGCACAACTTTTACGAGAAAGTTGTGATGGTCTTATTTCAGGCGATGAAAGGATAGAGAGAGAGAGAGAGAGAGAGAGAGAGGGAGAGAGAGAGAGAGAGAGAGAGAGAGAGAGAGAGAGGAGAGAGAGAGAGAGAGAGAGAGAGAGAGAGAGAGAGGAGAGAGAGAGAGAGAGAGAGAGAATTTGTAAACGTTTTTGAAGTGGCCTGTAAATATTTAGTGCTTGTCCCCCGCAGGTGTTGACTTCTCTCTCTCTCTCTCTCTCCTTCTCTCTCTCTCTCTCTCTCTTCTCTCTCTCTCTCTTCTTCTCTCTCTCTCTCTCTCTCCTCTTCTCTCTCTCTCTCCTCCTCTCTTGTTACCCTTATCTGTGTGATGTTACAGGTAACTGGGGTCAACCCAAGTAAGAATACTTACAACTGTTGGTGACACAGTAGGGGTTGATTGCCTCAGAAGTGTAGGGTTGATGGGTAGGCGTATACCGTCCTAGCCAGACACTTCAGATGGTAGTTGAATAAAAGTGGTCGAGCGGTTGTTTTATAAAGGCTTGTTAATATAAAGTGCCAGAACAATAATATCAAGATATATATACATATCTGTACACTGTGAGATTTATACATTAATAATGTCACGCAGTTCGTTAAGTAACAGCCAATGGAACTAATGTCTAATAGACAGAGCCAGAACAGTTAGTTTCGTGACAAGTTTCGTGCTCTCACACCTCCTGGGTGTGGAGTACAAACAGACACTCTGAAAGGTGTCGTGAGTAGGAGCGCCCTGTAACGCGTCTCCTCGTAATCTGCCCTCCTCCACTGCGTCTGCCGCATATGAGGAAAGCTGCCCGGAAGCTGTTGTTCCGGTGAGCCGTTGAGTGAAGGTGTTTACGTCGTGGTTCCCAAGATCAGGCTATCCACGTCATCATCCTTGGGCAGAGCGCTGAGATGACACACACACAACTTGTGCGTGCAGTCCGGAGCCAAGGGCAAGGTGTGTCTACGTGTTGCATCAAGACACCGGGTTGACTGTCCACGTCATTCTTATGGGCCATGGCGTGATACTTCGTCAACATAACCTCATCAAAAGGTGTCAGCACTCAGCATCCGCTAGGCGACACTCAGACACTCGGACATCCTGTCCTAGTATAGATTAACACATAAATATATAACCAGTACGCTAATACTCTCTCTCTCTCTCTCTCTCTCTCTCTCTCTCTCTCTCCTCTCTCCTCTCTCTCTCTCTCTCTCTCCTCTCTCTCTCTCTCTCTCTCTCTCTCTCTCTCTCTCTCTCTCTCTCTCTCTCTCTCTCTCTCTCCTCTCTCTCTCTCTCTCTCTCTCTCTCTCTCTCTCCTCTCTCTCACCTTCCTCTCCTCTCTCTCTCTCTCTCTCTCTCTCTTCTCTCTCTCTCTCCTCTCTCTCTCTCTCTCTCTCTCTCAATCCCGCCCCGTCATAATCAAAACTCGTTCTCGTAATCGCATTAACGTCGCGCAAACTGACAAACAAGCAAAGTAAACAAATAAAAAAGTGAATCACATACACACTCGTTATTCTTGCTTTGCATACTCTCTCTCTCTCTCTCTCTCTCTCTCTCTCTCTCTCTCTCTCTCTCTCTCTCTCTCTCTCTCTCTCTCTCTCTCTCTCTCTCTCTCTCTCTCTCTCTCCTCTCTCTCTCTCTCTCTCTCTCTCTCCTCTCTTCTTTTCTCTCTCTCTCTCTCTCTCATAAAATACCCTATCAGTTTATAAAGGAATGACGGAAAGAAAGTAAGAAAAGAAGGAAGGAAGAAAGGAAGGAAAGAAGGAAGAGCAGAGAAAACAACAAATAATTAGGTAGAAATAAACAGACTGATAGAAACGAGGATATATATAATACGAAAAAAAACATATTAAAAGACAAACAGGAACGACAAAATAAAAAGATTCAACTCAATTCATGAAAACAGACAAATAGGCGAGACACAATCAGGACATTTTAAACACAAACACACACAACAAAATTATGAATAAAACATACACTAATAAAAACAAAAATATTTCTAAAAAATACATGTATTTAGAATGTAAAATTATTAAAGCATAGAATAGCATAGTAAAATACTTAAATAAAGCATAGAACAGCATGTATTAAGAATGAAAAATTAAGAAAGCATAAAATAGCATAGTAAATAGTATAAATATAGCATAGAATAGCATAGTAATAACAAATAAAGCATATAACAGCATTTATTAAGAAAGAAAAGTTAAGAAAGCATAGAAAAGCATAGTAAAAAATATAAAGCATTGAACAGCATGTATTATAAATGATAAACTAACAAAGCATAGACTAGCATAAACTAAAAGCATGAATATAGCATAGAATAGCATAGTAAAAAATATTATAAAGCATAGAACGGCATGTATTAGGAATGAAAAATTTATAAAACATAGAATAGCATAGTACAAAATATCATTTAGCATAGGACATCATGTATTAAGAATGAAAAATTAATAAAGCATATAATCGCACAGCAAAAATCATAAATAAAGCATAGAAGAGAATACTAAGGATATTATTTTGGCTTGAATAGAAAAAAACCGCATAAATAAAGCATAAAACAGCATACTAGGGATATTATTTTGGCTTGGATAGAAAAACTCCCATAAATACAGCATAAAACAGCATACTAGGGATATTATTTTGGCTTGGATATAAAAAAAACATAAATACAGCATAAAACAGCATACTAGGGATAATATTTTGGCTCGTGGAGCATCAAGTTTGCATGAAGTTGTAGGAAGCAGGTGGAAGATTATGCAAATTCCTTGACGTCACTTGATATAATGTCATTTTAGAGGAACATTTTTACTCATCCGTCAGAGGAAAGAAAGGACTTGTAGGTGGAAAATGGAGAGACAGAGATGGAGAGAGAGAGAGAGAGAGAGAGAGAGAGAGAGAGAGAGAGAGAGAGAGAGAGAGAGAGAGAGAGAGAGAGAGAGAGAGAGAGAGAGAGAGAGAGAGAGAGAGAGAGAGAGAGAGAGAGAGAGAGAGAGAGAGAGAGAGAGAGAGAGAGAGAGAGAGAGAGGTATTGATGGCCAGTAGGAGACTTCCAAAAGAGGGAGGAACGAAGGGAGAAGAGGATTAGATAAAGCTGGAAGATTGCAAAATGTAGGGAAGGGAAGGGAGGAAGAGAGGAAACAAAGGAAAAAAGATGGAGAGAGAGAGAGAGAGAGAGAGAGAGAGAGAGAGAGAGAGAGAGAGAGAGAGAGAGAGAGAGAGAGAGAGAGAGAGAGAGAGAGAGAGAGAGAGAGAGAGAGAGAGAGAGAGGAGAGAGAGAGAGAGAGAGAGAGAGAGGAGAGAGAGAGAGAGAGAGAGAGAAAAATTACTGCTTCACTGTTTTACACTTATAGCCATGAGTAAAAATAACTGTCATTTATAATACTTAGTTTCTCAAAGATCTCACGGAGCTTCTGAGGAAGAGTCTGAGATCGTCAACAGATTTAAAGATTAATCTCCGGGACGCAAGTGCGAGCATGGTGTATTTGTCTCATTTTGTAAGCCAGGTTCCCGTCAGTCAAATAGCGAAGAAAAAAACCAGCTGATAGATCATAAAATGACGAAGAAAAAGAAGAGGGCGGAGAGGCAGAGTGATCGGCTGAGAGGCGAGAAGGAACAGAAGCGAGATCGTATTATGGCACTTTTGGCCCGGCCGGAGGAGGACATGAGTGCCGCCGAGGAGCCTCCCCGGGGACTAAGAGTTCCTGAAGAAGAGTCTGAGCAAGAGGACGCTGACAGCCCTCAGCTAGACTGCGAGCATGGCGCGTGCGTCTTTGGCTGCGATCAGTGTTTCCAACCAACAAAAGGCAGAAATAAAAAAATATTCCTCGAACGGATTAAGCAATAGAAGAAGAAACCGCGAGATCGTATTATGGCGCTTTTGGCCAAGCTGGAGGCGGACATGAATGTCGCCGAGGAGCCTCCCCGGGGACAAGGAGTTCCTGAAGAGAGTCTAAGTATAAGGACGCAGACAGCCCTCAGCTGGACTGCGAGCACTGTGCGATGGTCTCAGATTGCGAGAAGTGTTTCCCTCAAATACAACACAACCAAAGAACATGAATCATTGCGTTGATTAAGCAGAAGATGAAGTCGAAGCGAGAACATAATAAGGCGCTCAACGCCAAACTTGAGAAGAAGAATGAAGAAAACGCTGCCCAGGGGCACGGAGTCCCTGAGGAAACGTCCGAGATCGTCAAAAACTTTGAAGATCGAATTCCGGAACTCAAGTGCAAGCATTGTGTATTTGTCGCGTATTGTGACCAATGTTCCCGTAAGTTAGTTGGCGAAGAAAAAAAACTACTAAAAGATTATAAAATGATGAAGAGAAAGAAGAGGCTCCGTCTGAGGAGCGAGCGTGTAGCGGCGCTTAACGCCAAGCGGGCCAAGGCGCAGAGCGAGGCGGCAAACACCGACCAGCCACCAACAACTCACCACCAGCAAATCAGGTTCACGTTTGATCCAGACCTGCCGCGGCCTATTAAGAATCGGGAACATCTTTATGAAGATTACTTTACGAGTGGATTGGGCGTAATAGACCAGAGTGAGCGACGCCTCTACGAGCTGAATGACGACCCGGAGGTCTTCACTGAGGACATGCAGGCGATGGCTGCCCGACGCGGCTACACAAAGGCCTGAGCACGCGGGGCAAGTATATATGGGGCCTCGGCGATGGACTTCATAGAAAGAAAAAACAACTTTTGAGTTAGATGATCAAGAGAAAACACTTGCAAAAAGTACTTACTTATTATAACATGTCATTGAATGAATGTTGCCAGCCTGTGTTGCGGCGAAATCAAGCCAACCATTGCACTGAACTATTCGGACACGCGCCCAGACTACCTCAACAAGCTTGTGTTGCGGTCTAATTGTACCGTAGCGTCGGTCTTACCGCCTCATTTGTGTCCTGGTTCATTACTTAACTTACCACAAACTGCTTGTCTAATAACTGGAGGCAAACTATTTACCGTGAATCACCGTCTCTGAAGAGTGTTCACCATTTCCAGTAGTTTATCATTATACACTGATCTATCTATCAACCTGTATGACCCTATTACTGCAACACTATGTTATACACTTATCTATCTATCAGCCTGTATGACCCTATTACTGCAACACTATATTATACACTGATCTATCTATCAACCTGTATGACCCTATTACTGCAATACTATATTATACACTGATCTATCTATCAACCTGTATGACCCTATTACTGCAACACTATATTATACACTCATCTATCTATCAACCTGTATGACCCTATTACTGCAACACTATATTATACACTGACCTATCTATCAACCTGTATGACCCTATTACTGCAACACTATATTATACACTGATCTATCTATCAACCTGTATGACCCTATTACTGCAACACTATATTATACACTGATCTATCTATCAACCTGTATGACCCTATTACTGCAACACTATATTATACACTCATCTATCTATCAACCTGTATGACCCTATTACTGCAACACTATATTATACACTGATCTATCTATCAACCTGTATGACCCTATTACTGCAACACTATATTATACACTCATCTATCTATCAACCTGTATGACCCTATTACTGCAACACTATATTATACACTGATCTATCTATTAACCTGTATGACCCTATTACTGCAACACTATATTATACACTCATCTATCTATCAACCTGTATGACCCTATTACTGCAACACTATATTATACACTGATCTATCTATCAACCTGTATGACCCTATTACTGCAACACTATATTATACACTGATCTATCTATCAACCTGTATGACCCTATTACTGCAACACTATATTATACACTGATCTATCTATCAACCTGTATGACCCTATTACTGCAACACTATATTATACACTGATCTATCTATCAACCTGTATGACCCTATTACTGCAACACTATATTATACACTCATCTATCTATCAACCTGTATGACCCTATTACTGCAACACTATATTATACACTGATCTATCTATCAACCTGTATGACCCTATTACTGCAACACTATATTATACACTCATCTATCTATCAACCTGTATGACCCTATTACTGCAACACTATATTATACACTGATCTATCTATCAACCTGTATGACCCTATTACTGCAACACTATATTATGCCATCATCTATCTAATTGTGTTGATGTATAGATCAACGCATACAAGGTGATCAAATTCCTTATAATCGAACAGCTTCACAATTTAAATCTTTATTGAAGTTTACTGTAAATTTTATTTGTTATAAAAATCTGTTTTGAAAAATATTTAGCAAACTGTTTTATCCAGTAAATTTCAAAATTATTCATCCATTATTGATACAAAGAGAGAGATTAGTATTTAACTCTACCCTTTCAAAGTTACCTCAGTTATCAAATTACGAATAAAGTAAGAGTGCATTAATTTTACATTTACATTTAAAAAATTTATTGAAATATCTTTATGAATTTTTTTTACCAATTTTTATACTAACGTTCATTTCTTATAAATAAATATAAAGATATAATACCAGATGACTTCTGCTCAAAATTTATGTTAATTATATATTTTCGTGTCCCAGCAGCGAGGCTCAGTGTGTTGGTGCTACTTCCAGTGTCCCAGCAGCGAGGCTCAGCGTGTTGGTGCTGCTTCCAGTGTCCCAGCAGCGAGGCTCAGTGTGTCGGTGCTACTTCCAGTGTCCCAGCAGCGAGGCTCAGTGTGTTGGTGCTACTTCCAGTGTCCCAGCAGCGAGGCTCAGTGTGTTGGTGCTACTTCCAGTGTCCCAGCAGCGAGACTCAGTGTGTTGGTGCTACTTCCAGTGTCCCAGCAGCGAGGCTCAGTGTGTTGGTGCTACTTCCCGTGTCCCAGCAGCGAGGCTCAGTGTGTTGGTGCTACTTCCAGTGTCCCAGCAGCGAGGCCAGTGTGTTGGTGCTACTTCCCGTGTCCCAGCAGCGAGGCTCAGTGTGTTGGTGCTACTTCCAGTGTCCCAGCAGCGAGGCTCAGTGTGTTGGTGCTACTTCCCGTGTCCCAGCAGCGAGGCTCAGTGTGTCGGTGCTACTTCCAGTGTCCCAGCAGGGGAGGCTCAGTGTGTTGGTGCTACTTCCAGTGTCCCAGCAGCGAGACTCAGTGTGTTGGTGCTACTTCCAGTGTCCCCCGCAGCGAGGCTCAGTGTGTTGGTGCTACTTCCAGTGTCCCAGCAGCGAGGCTCAGTGTGTTGGTGCTACTTCCAGTGTCCCAGCAGCGAGACTCAGTGTGTTGGTGCTACTTTCCAGTGTCCCAGCAGCGAGCTCAGTGTGTTGGTGCTACTTCCAGTGTCCCAGCAGTGAGGCTCAGTGTGTTGGTGCTACTTCCAGTGTCCCAGCAGCGAGGCTCAGTGTGTTGGTGCTACTTCCCGTGTCCCAGCAGCGAGGCTCAGTGTGTCGGTGCTACTTCCAGTGTCCCAGCAGCGAGGCTCAGTGTGTTGGTGCTACTTCCAGTGTCCCAGCAGCGAGACTCAGTGTGTTGGTGCTACTTCCAGTGTCCCAGCAGCGAGGTTCAGTGTGTTGGTGCTACTTCCAGTGTCCCAGCAGTGAGGCTCAGTGTGTTGGTGCTACTTCCAGTGTCCCAGCAGCGAGGCTCAGTGTTTGGTGCTACTTCCAGTGTCCCAGCACGAGGCTCAGTGTGTTGGTGCTACTTCCAGTGTCCCAGCAGTGAGGCTCAGTGTGTTGGTGCTACTTCCAGTGTCCCAGCAGCGAGGCTCAGTGTGTTGGTGCTACTTCCAGTGTCCCACCAGCGAGGCTCAGTGTGTTGGTGCTACTTCCAGTGTCCCAGCAGCGAGGCTCAGTGTGTTGGGGCTACTTCCAGTGTTCCAGCAGTGAGGCTCAGTGTGTTGGTGCTGCTTCCAGTGTCCCAGCAGCGAGGCTCAGCGTGTTGGTGCTACTTCCAGTGTCCCAGCAGCGAGGCTCAGTGTGTTGGTGCTACTTCCAGTGTCCCAGCAGCGAGGCTCAGTGTGTTGGTGCTACTTCCAGTGTCCCAGCAGCGAGGCTCAGTGTGTTGGTGCTACTTCCAGTGTCCCAGCAGCGAGGCTCAGTGTGTTGGTGCTACTTCCCGTGTCCCCAGCAGCGAGGCTCAGTGTGTTGGTGCTACTTCCAGTGTCCCAGCAGCGAGGCTCAGTGTGTTGGTGCTACTTCCAGTGTCCCAGCAGCGAGGCTCAGTGTGTTGGTGCTACTTCCCGTGTCCCAGCAGCGAGGCTCAGTGTGTTGGTGCTACTTCCAGTGTCCCAGCAGCGAGGCTCAGTGTGTTGGTGCTACTTCCAGTGTACGTCCAGGAACCTTTGTACGATGTATATAATATTTGAGCCTAAGTGTAGCTCATTAAGGAAGACTAAGCCATTAACTAATCCTTATTTTTTTATGATAAGAGAACACTCTTTGAATAAGGACTATGATAGAGATAGTCACTTTTAAGATTCTTCTCAGAGCAGGTGCAAATACTGAGTTGAGAAGAGCTGAATCTCTACGCTGTATATTTATAAAGAGAAACCTATACTTTACGATTCATGAATCAAGTTGTTAATGGTATACTAGTAGTTTATTTCGGTAGGTTAAACTGGTTCATTTCGGTTTCGATCTCTTCACTTCATATCATGTATATTTCATATTTTTTGGGGGGAGGCGGTGGCCGAGTGATTAGCATCTGGGAATGGTGAACTCGAGATCGCGAGTTTGAATCCCGCCGGAGCAACTCTTTTGGTCATCTTCAACGCGGTGGCCGGAGGATTATAACCTGGTAGTGGTGAGCACAAGGTCCCGAGTTCAATCCCGCCAGGAGCAACTATTTCTTCCATCATCGAGTGGCCGAAGTTACCCACATGCTACCAATCAACCTCACCTTCGACTGCGACTACGCATGCGGCGGAGGGCACCAGGGGGCAGCTTGAGCCCCAAATCAAATCATCACAGAAAATCATCACGGTGTCACTATAAAAATCCAGCCTGTGCCACCACGGGCGAGGGCCAGCCATCCCAGCCCTCCAGAATGAGCAGAACCAGCCACCTGAGCCCTCAAGGAAAGAAATAAAACCTAAGGAAGGAAGATAATAGCCTAGAGGCGCTATAGGCTCCAACCTAAAAAAAAGAAGACTCTGGTAATAGTGTCAGCCGTCAGCAATGTTACCAGCTCTACTGTTCCTGGCTATAATGATGTGTAGTGCACAATAGCGATGGATGTTGGGTGTTGGACGCATCAAGCCTCAGGTGGTAAATATTTTTTGTTGTATGCAAAATCTATTCTATTAAAAAAAATCATGAACGTATCAAAATTCAGGTGGTAAATATTTTTTGGCTGTATGCAAAATATATTATACATATAAAACCATAACTATAAAATTTAATCGTTGCAAACTTATTATGCACATCGTTACGTGTCCCCCTCCCGCCCTCCCCCACGTCGTAACAATGGTCTCGCCCACCACTGTTGCCAGACCCTCCCCCTTCTTGTACTACCTCTTTCATGCCTTGGTCGGATCATCATCAATATTCAGTTCAATTATGATCCGGCAAGCCTGTTGAATCTGTGTAGGCGTAGGCTTGGTGGGCAGAGGCACGGAGGGAGTCTTTTGTTAGGCAGTGGGAGGGGGGGAGGGAAGGGGGGAGGGGTGCGGGGTGATCTAATGACGTAATAACTTAACAGTGATCGAAGTTTGGAGTTTTGGTGATTTTTTTTTTATCATTTACAGCTGAATAAATGATGCTCAGAATCCTACATAAATATTGACCTACGAAAGAGGACGACCAACCACTTCCCGTTTTCTTTCGCTATGTTTGCCTCACACACACTAACACACACACATACACACACACACACACACACACACACACACACACACACACACACACACACACACACACACACACACACACACACACAATAACATATTATATATATATTATATATATATATATATATATATATATATATATATATATATATATATATATATATATATATATATATATATATATATATACACACACACATGCACACACACACACGCACACAAGCACACACAAGCACACACACACACACATACAAGCACACCTCTCTCTCACGCTTCCAGCCTTCCCTGGCACCCCTCCGCTGTCTCCTACAATCTGCAATTTCCGCTGCATCTTCCTGGGCTACTAATCATGGCTTTCGTTTTTCTCCCACAAAATCCTTCTCCATCCTTTTCTCTCGCTCTCGTGTACCACTCCCACCACCACTTCCTCTATATGACATACCTCTCAAGTATTGCTCCTCTGGAAAATTCCTTGGCCTCACTTTCGACTCTCGACTTACCTGGAAGGCACATATTCTATCTCTAAAGGTAAATGCCCTTCATCGCCTCCGCCTCCTACAAACTATCTCATATGTGTCTTGGGGTGCTGACCGCAAGACCCTCCTACATCTCCACACTATCCTGGTCCTCTCCAGTCTTGACTATGGATGTCATATTTATTCCTCTGCCTCTGCCTCCCTCCTCAGCCTCCTGAACCCTGTTCACCACCTAGGCCTCCGTCTGGCTCTAGGTGCCTTTCGCTCCTCCCCTGTTGAGAGCCTCTATGCTGAGTCGGGTCCCCCGTCCCACTCTCGCCGTCGAGCCCTCCTATCACTTCGGTGCTATGCTCGCCTTCATCAATTTCTTACTTCTAAGATTGCAGTCTCCCAATCTCTCCTCACAGTGATCGACTCCTCCCCTCGTTTGCCACCGCCCTTCCTTGTTCGCATGCGCACCCTTCTCTCCCACTCCTCCTTTCCTACTCTTAATCTTCTCCCTTTCTACATTCATTCCTTCCCTCCATGGCTTATACCTTCCCCCCATATCTGTTCTTCTGTCCCCACTACCTCTCCCATTCCTCCTATTGTCCTCCGCTCTATCTTTCTTGAACACCTTTCCACTCATTCCTCTAGCACCCACGTCTACAATGACGGTTCTAAATCCCACTCTGGTTCTGGCTTTGCTGTCCTCTTCCCCTTTCTTTATTATCCATACCAACTACCTACATAATTCACTGTTCTTACAACGGAATTGTACGCCATCCTCTTTGCCTTGAAACGTATACTTTTTTACCCATCCTGTTCCTTCACTATCTTCACTGATTCCCGCAATTCCTTTTCTCTTATATAATCTCTTCGCTCACTTCACTCTCCTGTTCGGTAGATACAAGACTGGTTATTCTGACTATCCATACGCCACAAAACAATTAGCTTCTGCTGGGTACCGAGTCACGTGGGTATCTCGGGCAACGAACGCGTTGATTCATTGGCGCGCTCGGTCACTATGTCCCATTTCCCCCGTTTCTCAAACTTGCCAGCCTTCGACTACAACCCTTCCTTTATATCTTTCCTATTCGACCGCTGGCAATCCTCCTGGACCACTTTCTCTGCCAATAAACTTCGCCTGATCAAACCCTCTATATCTCCATGGTCAAATTCTTACCACTCTAATAGACGTTGGGAGACTGCTCTCGCACGCTTACGCATAGGCAATACCAACCTCACATACTACTATCTCATGTCACGCTCCTCCCCAACCCTCTGCACACCCACCCTGTCAAGTTCCTCTCACTGTCCAAAATGTCCTATATCCTTCCCCCATGTCCTATATCCTTCCTGCCCGTTCCAGTTCCTTCCCTCATTTTTCCTGCCTTTCCCGACCTCCCTGTCTTGCGGACATTCTCCCGGAATCCCCCTCCTTCTCCCTGGAAAATTCAACCTCCTTCCTCCAACAAATCCACATCCTACATCTAATCTAAACATCCTGCTGTAACATTCCGTTCTTTCCACTTCCCTCATCGTTTCACTATTATTCTGTAACCCCTCCCCTTTATATGCTTTGCCATAGTGCCACATGACCCCTGATGTCTGGCACATTCCCCTTGTTTGGCATTATCTCTCTCTCTCTCTCTCTCTCTCTCTCTCTCTCTCTCTCTCTCTCTCTCTCTCTCTCTCTCTCTCTCTCTCCCCTCTCTCTCTCTCTCTCTCTCTCTCTCTCTCTCTCTCTCTCTCTCTCTCTCTCTATATATCCTATATATATTATATATATATATATATATATATATATATATATATATATATATATATATATAATATATATCTCTCTCTCTCTCTCTCTCTCTCTCTCTTCTAGTGCCCAGGTAAACATCGACAGGCATGTTAAAAGGGAGAAGGGGGCAAAGAGAGGAAAAGTAATTGAATAGACACATGCCATCTCTCTTCCACTTCCTTGTGAGATGATAAAGGAAGCAGCGTGTTAAGGTGATGAAGTTGTTTCGTGATGCTGTGAAGAGAATGACTGAATGAATGAATGAATGAATGAAGGGATATTGGGTTTTAGGCGTCAAGGAAGGAAGGAAGGAAAGAGCGTGGCAGGGTAGAAAATGTAGAGATGGAAAACCACTTTATCTAATGAGTGGTGTGTGTACGTGTGCATGAGTGAGAGTAGATGTGAGACCCTGAATGCATAACACACACACACATACACACACACACACACACACACACACACACACACACACACACACACACACACACACACATACACATACACATACACACACACACACACACACACACACACACACACACACACACACACACACACACACACACACACACATACACATACACACACACACACACACACACACACACACACACACATACACATACACACACATACACACACACACACAAACCAGGACACCACATAATGGCGGTGGGGACGGAGGGAAAGATGGATGGAGGAAAAAAAAGGTTAACCTTAAATCAACTGAACTGAGTCCAATACAAGCTATATAATGAACCCTAACTTCCCTCCCTCCCAACCCTCCCCCCTATCTACCCTCCCCCCCTACCTACCCTTCATTCCCCTCTCTCCCTACTCATCCTTTCTCTCCCGTTTCTCAAGTCTCATATATTTACAGTTCCTCTCCTCTTTTTTTTTTTTACATTCCCATTCCTTTCCTTTCTTTTCCATGTATTGTATTCCCTTAAACTTAAAACAACGCAGGAATGTCTATTAACCTATAAAGTAATTTTTTGTGTTAGTAACGAAGAATTGATTTGCGTATCGTATACATCACTACTACTTTTACTACTACTACTACTACTACAACAACAACTACTACTACTACTACTACTACTACTACTACTACTACTACAAATACCTCTGGAGTGTCTATTCTATTGTATACAAAGGTATGCATAGCCCTGTTACGATGACGCTTTAAAATGAGTTGAAACCTTAAATAATTTTATTATATGTTTTATTTTATTTCTAGCTGTGAGAACGAGGGAGGGAGGAAGGAAGGAAGGAAGGAAGGAAGGAAGGAAGGAAGGGAAGGAAGATAGGAAGGAAGATAGGAAGGAAGGAAGGAAGGACTGAAGGAAGGAAGGAAGATAGGAAGGAAGGAAGGAAGGAAGGAAAGAAGGAAGGAAGATAGGAAGGAAGGAAGGAAGGAAGGAAGGAAGAAAGGGAGGAACCGTATAATGTTAATGCTGAAATGCTACTGCTGGTGCCTCAATCAATCAATCATTGGGGGCATACGCCGGGGGGCGCGTCGCCTCGCCCACCCTACGACGCCACTCCCGGGGGTCACCACGCGCGAGTTCCCATGCAGGCTCCTTTCCCATACTAAGCAGCTCTCGACAAGAAGCATCAACTTGCCCCAGCCACGAGCCTTGTGGGCGCCCCCTTGGCCTCCTCCACGCCGGATTGTCTCTCACAGATACAACCCGATGGGAAGGATCGGTTTCAGAGTAGCGTGCCACATGCCCATATAGCCGAAGTTGGCGCTGACGGACTATGCAGGTAATAGGCCTCGATTCAGTTTCACGGTGCAATCGCTGATTTGACACGTAATCATCCCAGCGATACCCCATGATTCTGCGAAGACACTTATTACCAAAGGCATTGATTTGTCTCTTCAAGTCACTATTTAGTGTCCATGTCTCACAACCATAGAGTAAGACAGGGATCACAAGCGACTTGAAGATCCGGATCTTTGTCCTCCTGCACAGGTACCGATAACGCCAAATACTCCCGCTGAGCGAGTCCATAACACTGTGGGCTATGCCAATCCACCATAAGGCTTCTTGACGTGACCCGCCGTCATTATGGACTGCGCTACCAAGGTATCTAAAACTTTCCAAGATCTCAATGTCCTCGCCACACGCATGAACAGACTGTACTGCTTCATCTAGTAAGTCTCCAAGCACCTGGACCTTGGTCTTGAGCCAGGAGACCTCAAGTCTCAAAGGCTTTGCCTCCTCGTGCAGCGCCTCGAGAGCCATCACCAGGACCTCCAGCGACTCAGCATAGATTACTGCATCATCGGCAAAAACAAGATCAGTGATCTTGGTGTTGCCGACGGATGCTCCACAATCACTTTGATCTACAACCTTGTCCAATACCCAGTCCATACAAGCGTTGAAAAGTGATGGGGCAAGGACGCACCCTTGCCTCACTCCTGTATTCACAGGAAAGAAGCTGGATACACCTGCCCCACACTTCACAGCACTCTCAGTTCCAGAATACAGACCAGTTATTAAACCAATAGTCCTTGCAGGAATCCCTCGAAGTCGCAGAAGATCCCAGAGTGATTCACGATGCACTGAGTCAAACGCCTTCTTGAGATCAACATAGGCTGCAAGCATCCCCTGTCGAAACTCACGTCGGCGTTTCACCAGGATACGAAGCGCTAGGATACGGTCCGTTGTTGACTTACCAGGCGTGAACCCAGACTGCTGAGTGAGGCACCTCACTGGTGCCTCGGTGATATTTAAAGGAAAAAAACTGAAAATAATATATGATAATGATAACAAGAATTAATGCTGATAATAATGACAACATAGATAGCAACAATTACCATCACATTAACAATACCAGCCTATCATTCCTAACACATACAGAGAGAAAAAATTTATGATAGTATTAATTAATTACAAAAACAATAAATATAAGAAATGTACTAAATAAAATGTAAATAAAAATAAGTACAAAATATTAGAAATAAACAAACAAGCGAAAACAAATGTGAGGACGAAAAAAGTCATCACATGAAAGAAAAAAATGTAATCGTAAACAAATGGACAAGACAACCAATCTAAAAGAAGAAAGAACACACACACACACACACACACACACACACACACACACACACACACACACACACACACACACACACACACACACACACACACACACACACACACACACACACACACACACACACACACACACACACACACAGCTTTACCCTGCCCCTCTGCCCCCCTGTCACCCCTTCCCCCCTGTCATTGGTCGCCGAAATCACCGTAATAAATCAGAAGTCCCGGCCGGGCGACATTACACGGAATGATAGTAAATAGCAATAGATATGTGTGTGTGTGTGTGTGTGTGTGTGTGTGTGTGTGTGTGTGTGTGTGTGTGTGTGTGTGTGTGTGTGTGTGTGTGTGTGTGTGTGTGTGTGTGGGTGTGTGTGTGTGTGTGTTGTGTGTGTGTGTGTGTGTGTGGTGTGTGTGTGTGTGTGTGTGTGTGTGTGTGTGTGCTGTTTGTCGTGTGTCGGGTGGTGTGTGTGTGTGTGTGTGCGTTTTCTTCTTTTAGATTGGTTGTCTTGTCCATTTATATTATGATTTTTTTTTCTTCATGTGAGGCCTTTTTTTCGCTTGCATATTTTTTTATGATATTTTTGTACTTATGTTAATTTTTTTGCATTTCATTTAGTTATTTCTTGAAAGTCTTATTTCTATTGTTTATTGTAATTATTTAATTATATCATACATTTTGTTTTCTCTCTCTCTCTCTCTCTCTCTCTCTCTCTCTCTTCTCTCCCCTCTCCTCTCTTCTCTCTCTCTCCTCTCTCTCTCTCTCTCTCTCTCTCTCTCTCTCTCTCTCTCTCTCTCTCTCTCTCTCTCTCTCTCTCTCTCTCTCTCTCTCTCTCTCTCTCTCTCTCTCTCTCTCTCTCTCTCTCTCTCTCTCTCTCTCTCTCTCTCTCTCTCGCATTAAATAAAATACCCCGTAACATAGGTACTCCCAACGAAGATCTTCACTACACTGAAAGAAAACAACATTACCATCCCATCTAATCCTGCGTCGTCATGTCTGCAAAAAATTAGACGAAGACGACGAAAAGAAAACATGAGAAAAACACGGGAGAAACATAGGGAGGACAAAATAACAACAAAACACTACCACGAAAACGACTGTAAGAGAAACGAGATAGGAAAACAAGGGTAAGAGAGAGAGAGAGAGAGAGAGAGAGAGGAGAGAGAGAGAGAGGAGAGAGAGAGAGAGAGAGAGAGAGAGAGAGAGAGAGAGAGAGAGAGAGAGAGATAAAACAGAGAGAGAGAGAGAGAGAGATAGACAGAGAGAGAGAGAGAGAGAGAGAGAGAGAGAGAGAGAGAGAGAGAGAGAGAGAGAGAGGAAGAAGAGAGAGAGAGAGAAGAGAGAGAGAGAGAGAGAGGAGAGAGAGAGAGAGAGAGAAGAGAGAGAGAGAGAGAGAGAGAGAGAGAGAGAGAGAGAGAGAGAGAGAGAGAGAGAGAGAACTATAGCGAGATCCTCCAGAGAAATAGGACAAAACGGAGATACTATTGAAGAAGAAAAAAATAATTCAAAGAAAATGTGATGCGTACTTTGTTTTCAATTAATTTCGTTCGTCTGACATTTAACAAAAAATAAAATGATTGGGAAACAAAAAAATGGAAAAATAAATTCCCGTCCCTGTTGAAATAAGAGATACAAATAAAATAGAACGCATGTGCAAATGAAACAGAGATACGTAAATGCAAATGAAAACGAAGGAAAATAAATATTACAACAATAAAACTGTCGAAAAAATAATACAAAATGTGAAGCCACTAACAAAAGACATTTCAGTGCAGGACGAAAAGCATAAATATAAACATAATCGTAAGAAAAATACAATAAATGTGTTACGAAAATCAGTGTGATATTAATGTTATCAAGAAAATACCAAAAAATTACTTAAATAAACAAAAGAAAAAAGAAAACATGAATATCTAGGAACAAAAAGAACATAAATAAAACTGATTTATTAAAAGGAAACGGAAATATTATTTACTAAATAGAAAAGAAGAAAACATAGAAGAACAAGAACAAAAGCAAGAACAAGAAGAATAAGAACAAATAGACCATAAACAAAACTTAACCAATAAAAGAAGAAAAAAATAAAATGCTGAATAGAAAAGAAGAAACGAAGCAGAATAATAATAATAATAATAATAATAATAAGAAGAAGAAGAAGAAGAAGAAGAAGACTCACAGAGTAACACAAAACCCAACTTTGCCATCACAAGAATCCAATTTGAAAACTAAAGCTACACAAAGACATTTCCATTTTAATACCAAACGAGACTTTCTGAATCTCACTACTTATCACTGATTGCAAAACAGAGCAGGAGGAGGAGGAGGAGGAGGAGGAGGAGGAGGAGGAGGAGGAGGAGGAGGAGAGGAGGAGGAGGAGGAGGAGGATAAGAAAATATGGAGGGAGATGAGGGGTAAAATATATATAAAAATTATAAATCTTACATGATTTGGAAAAGTGGACAGCAAAGAGAGAGAGAGAGAGAGAGAGAGAGAGAGAGAGAGAGAGAGAGAGAGAGAGAGAGAGAGAGAGAGAGAGAGAGAGAGAGAGAGAGAGAGAGAGAGAGAGAGAGAGAGATATTTCCTCACATTATCATTCTTGTCTGGTACCAATTGTGCTTCACAGTTTCAGATCACGTTCACTCATACATCAAATCGACCCTTGTTCCCCCCTCCCCTCCTTTCCATCCCCCTCCTCTCCCCCTATTTTCCATCCCCCTTTCTACCTCCCCCCTTTCTCTCCCCATTCCCCCTACCCACCTTTCTCAAAACCCTTATAAAGTATTAGTATTCTGTTTCCTATCTCCTTACGAATCTCTAAATGGTGATAACACAAACTTGTCTCGTTTGCTTTATAATTATTTTTGGTGGGTTCCTGTGTGTGTGTGTGTGTGTCTGTGTGTGTGTGTGTGTGTGTGTGTGTGAGTGTGTGTGTGTGTGTGTGTGTGTGTGTGTGTGTGTGTGTCTGTATATGTTTATCTCCCTCGTAGATTTGTCTGTCTGCTTCTGTCTGTCTGTCTATCTTGGAGGCTCAGCTTTCTCACAATGATCTCCTCCCCCATCCACTCCCAACCCATCCACCTTTCTCTTCATCGACTCACTTTCTCATCCACTGCTAGACAGGAATTGCCTTCACTGTCACTCTTTACAACATTTCTCAGGCGCTAAGATCCTCTGCAAGTTCACATCTCTCTCTCTCTCTCTCTCTCTCTCTCTCTCTCTTCTCTCTCTCTCCTCTCTCTCTCTCTCCTCTGTCTCTCTCTCTCTCCTCTCTCTCTCTCTCTCTCTCTCTCTCTCTCTCTCTCTCTCTCTCTCTCTCTCTCTCTCTCTCTCTCTCTTCGTAGGACATGTTATTTTTATTACTACGTTTCTCTGTGTAAAATCTCAAGCCTCATCTTTATCAACATTTTGTGCTCTCTTTTTCCTTCTCTTTACTTTTCTTCCCTTCCCCTCCCTTCCCTTTCGAATTTAATGCATTCGACCTTTTAACACAGTCCATATCATAGCAGAAGCAGTAGTAGTAGTAGTAGTAGTAAAAAAGGAATGTTTTGGAATTAATTCCTTTAAACTTACGCAAGACAGTGTTAAATTTACTGTAAAAACTTTGAAGCCTTGCCTCTACATCTATTTTATCACAAAATATGAATGACAAATAATGTCTTAAATACTTGTAGTTTTCCACGATTTTATGGTGACTTATATATCCCTTCACCTTACATTTCTTCTTATTTACATCATGAAAGACCATACATTTAGATTTTGAATGATTTACATTTAGTTTCAAACTTTTAATTTTACTTTCAAATACATCTAATAATGTTTCTAAGTTATTATGAGAGTCAGCAAGTAAAACTATGTCATCAGCATACGCTATAATATTCATTATAAATGATCCATATTTACATCCTACGTCAAGGCTGGATATGTCCCTGAGAAGATCATCAATATATAATTTAAGTAGTAAAGGCGACAAAATTCCTCCTTGTCTTACACCAGTATCGATTTCTGTATAAGATCCTTGAAGACCATTCCATATAATTATAACACTCTGATTTTTCAAATAATTCATTAAAAATAAAACAATGTCAGGAGAAATGTTCCTATCTAATAACATATTACCTAAAATAGAATTATTTACCTTATCAAAAGCTTTGGACAAATCAATAAATGCTGCAAATGCTTTACCATTATTTTTTGTATAAGAATGAACAGTTTCTTTTAGAAGGAAACAAGCATCATTGGTTGACATGTTTGCAGAAAAACCCAACTGTTTATGGCTAAAATCAAGTTTTTCCTCTAAAATGTCCAATATATGCATTTCAAATAATTTCAATATACATGATGACTGCATTACTGGTCGATAATTGTTTGAATCACCGATATTTCCCTTAGTATCTTTTATTATAGGATTTATATCACCCCTAAGCAGATATGAAGGGATATAATAGTGGCTATAACATGCATTCATAAACACACAAATATTTGCAAGTAATTGCTTGGAGGCATTCTGTAAGAGTAGAGAATGGATGCCATCCTGACCCACCCCTGTATTTAGTCTCTTTATGTAGTAATGTAATCTTTCAGCAGAAATATCGACATGAAATGTATTCCTCCTATTCCAAGTATCTTTCAGTTTATCAAGTAAAAATTGTTCTTCATTTATGTAAGAAACGTTCTCTTTATTAAACAAAATTGTTATGGAAAAATTCAATAATCTTTTTAGTCATTTTCTTTCTCCATCGATTATATTTCAGGACTTTTATTTAATACTTTTCTTTTTAATTTCTCTCCAGAACGCTTTCATATCCTTTGATTCATATTTCTGTTGTATAGATATCGATCTCTCAAGGATTTCATTTTTTCTACAATTAGAAAGTGCTTCTTTGAACAATTTTCTACTTGTTTCATGTTTGTGAATTCAGCAGTATCTCTTGACTTTCCATTTAATAACCATACTTTATAATCATCCTTAAAATTAGTATACAAATCCTTAACATTTCTGTTCCATCCTGGTACTACTTTAAACTTGTTTTTCTTAACAGTCGTTTTAGAAAAATTCATGGTGGTATTAAAAACAGCATTGATCAATTTACCATACAAATCATCGAGCTGCAACAGGTGGCCCTCATGCTGGCATCCAACACTAAGACACATAGTGGCTTCATATGAAATGTTCTGAGGTTCATCATCAATATTCTTATTCATACAATCATATTCTTGCGAAGTGAGACTCTTCCAAGGTATATGCTCAACATGATTCTGCTGAACACTTTCTTTTATGTTATACATAGACAGAGTCCTAGAAATGTGAATACTCCCTGAAATAGGTAAATGATCTGATCCAACAAAGTCATATAAAATCTCTATACTATTGAAATATATATATCATTACTATTTCTTCCTAATATATGTTCTAACCATTTGCAATGTGAATCATTATATGGTACAAAAGTAAAACTAGCGGGGTCAAGAATGTCAAAATCCAACACATGCAAGTTATTTCTACTACATAAATTTATCAAGGGGGTCCACGCCTTTCCCGGAAAAGGGTCATCATTAAAATCTCCTAAAATATAAAAAGAATCAAAATTTTCATTAGCTAAAATTTGTCCTAATGTGTGAAGTCGTTGTAGGTAGTCATCCATGGTTTTTGCCTCCCACGTAACACTTTTTAAATAAACATTTATTAAAATAACTATAAAATTCCCAATCAATATTTGTAAAACAATGTAATCCTTATCACTCAATAATATTTTTACTTCCCACTTAACACTCTTTCTCCATAAGCATACTAATCCACCCTCACATCTCCCTGCATTGGAGACAAGACACTTCTCAGGGTATTGCAGGTACACCTACACCTTCATAAGGGTGTACTACTACTACTACTACTACAAAAAGTAGTAGTAGTAGTAGTAGTAGTAGTAGTAGTAGTAGTAATAAGTAATATCATCACAATCATCATCATCTTTCTGTTATCATCATCGCCATCACTATCATCTTTATTTTCATCATTATCATCAACACCATCATCCCAAAAAGCAAAAACGGCAAAACTCGTACCAGGGAAAAAGAATAAATAAGTTATATCTGCAGAAGGAAGGCGGTGCAGGATCCTTCACTTGGCCCTGTAGGATATCATGAAGGCCTGGCTATTATCCTCAAGAGTCCTACGAAGACCTGATGTCTGGAGAGGTGTTTGGACCAAACTTGGTATGCCAAGTCTATTTGGTATAAGGAAGAACTGATTTAATTTTGTATGAAATCGAGTCACAACTGTTGCCATGGCAACCAATTATTACATGCCTGGGCGGAGGTATGCGCTCTACTGGGTGCCCCCCCCCCCCTAGTTTTCTATCTTTTTTTTCGCGCCTACGCACAGACACAGAGAGAAAAAACATATCATTCTAAAAGTAATGAAAAAAACCTGAGTAGAAAAATACCGTTTTCATCGTCTTCAGCCTTAAGTAAAATATGAAAACAAAAGTAAAATGATTGAAAAGACGAGAAAAGTATCGTTGACCGTTTTCAGCCATAAAGAAACATGAAAACAGAAGTAAAATGAATGAAAAAAACGAGAAAAGTACCATTGACCGTTTTCACGCGAAGGAAAAAGAAGGAAAAGTACTACAGAAAAGTAAGTTGAGGGGGAATGCCTTTGGAGGCCCGCACGGGATACATTCCCACGATAGCTGGTGTTGTGAGTCCTTGGCTGGTCGTGTTCGGTCAGTTTATTCTTGAGGAGGCTGATGGAAAAAGTTTGCCTTCTATTGTGGATAGACTGTGCTAAGGGGGTGAGGATGTTAGGGAGGGTTGGGAGAGAGAGAGAGAGAGAGAGAGAGAGAGAGAGAGAGGAGAGAGAGAGAGAGAGAGAGAGAGAGAGAGAGAGAGAGAGAGAGAGAGAGAGAGAGAGAGATATATATATATATATATATAGAGAGAGAGAGAGAGAGAGAGAGAGAGAGAGAGGAGAGAAGAGAAAGAGAGAGAGAGAGAGAGCAGAAGAGAGAGAGAGAGAGAGAGAGGAGAGAGAGAGAGAGAGAGAGAGAGAGAGAGAGAGAGAGGAGAGAGAGGAAGAGAGAAGAGAGAGAGCAGAGAGAGAGATGAGAGAGAGAGAGAGAAAATAATGGCGAAAAAAGAAACATGAGATAAATTAAACAAACATGAGATCGAGCGAGTGCTGAGAGAGAGAGAGAGAGAGAGAGAGAGAGAGAGAGAGAGAGAGAGAGAGAGAGAGAGAGAGAGAGAGAGAGAGAGAGAGAGAGAGAGAGAGAGAGAGAGCGAGAGAGAGAAAGAGAGGAGAGAGAGAGAGAGAGAAAGAGACTTCCCCCATCATCGATGGAAAGACGCTTGTGCCCCAGGATGAGGTGGAGGTGTTGGGGGCCACCTACGACTGCAGGCTGACCTTCAGAGCCCACATCGAGCGGCTCGCCAGAGAGGCTTCGGGGAAGCTGGCATCCCTGAGGAGGATGCGATGGCTCCTTGACGGCCAGGGGTTGGAAGTCCTCTACAAGGCGCAGGTTCGCTCTTCCATGGAGTACGCGTGCCTCGGGTGGGGCGGTGCGGCCAACAAGCACCTCACTCTCCTTGACAAGGTACAGGGTCGCACGGTGAGGCTCATCAGAGACAGCAGTGCCGGGCAGGAACCACGACTCCACAGCCTTCAGCACCGCCGAGACGTAGCGGGCGTCACCGTGATGTACAAGGTGCATCAGCAGTGGGTGCCTCACCTACAAACACTCCGGCAGCCCCTATGGCTGGCCCAGGTTACTAGAAGGGCTGTCGCCCTAGCGACCAGGGAGCTATTACAGCCCCAAAGTCGGACTTGGCACCACCAGCGTCAGTATGTCTGCATCTACGTCGGCTGGTGGAATGCTCTCCTTGTCTCGCAGCCACGCCTTGGCGGTGCAACTGTTCAAGAGTTCAAGGAACTTGTGAACGCGTGGCTGCTGAGGTGAAGGCAAGGAGATCACAATTATCAATAGTTGGGCTTTTAGATAGGGAACACTATTTATGTATCCTTAGCCTGTAAAATTTCACAATCGCTTATGTATTGCAAATGGAAATATACTCTGTAAGATGCTTTGTAAAAATAAAAA
>JACEEZ010019520.1:2500-14310 GCA_016584305.1 Chionoecetes opilio | reverse complement strand
GGGCTTAAATCTTCCCCGGGGTCAACCTGGTTCCAAAAATGTGCGATATGATGGGATTCCGCCAGGGGGGGCGGAACGTATAGCCAACACACGACAGACAGACAGACAAAAGACACACACACTTTCGCTTATATTATTATACTAGCCGCAAAGCCGCCCACCGGGCGGACTTTTTGGCTAGCTCCTGCGGGGGGCTATTGGTGGGCCTCGCCCACCACCTGTGTTTGGTGGGCCTTCGGCCCACCAAACATGGACTCTCCAGATACCCCCTTCTAACTTTCCTGAAATCATGGATGTAGAAATGTTGTATTCCCCCACCCATTCACTCACCCATTACCCATCACCCCCTACCCATTGACTCCCCCATTACCCATCACCCCCCACCCATTCACTCACCCATTACCCCCCACCCATTCACTCACCCCATTACCCATCACCACCCCACCCATTCACTCACCCATTACCCATCACCCCCCACCCATTCACTCACCCATTACCATCACCCCCCACCCATTCACTCACCCTTTACCCATCACCACACACCCATTACCCATCACCCTCCACCCATTCACTCACCCATCACCCCCCCCCCATTCACTCACCCATTCCCCCATCACCACACACCCATTCACTCACCCATTACCCATCACCACACACCCCATTCACTCACCCATTACCATCACCACACACCCATTCACTCCCCATTACCCATCATCCCCCACCCATTCACTCCCCCATTACCCATCCCCCCCACCCATTCACTCACCCATTACCCATCACCACACACCCATTCCATCACCCCCCACCCATTCACTCACCCCCCACCCATCACTCACCCTTTAAACCATCACCACACACCCATTCACTCACCCATTACCCATCACCCCCCACCCATTCACTCACCCATTACCCATCACCACACACCCATTCATTCACCCTTACCCATCACCCCCCACCCTTTACTCACCCATTCCCCATCACCACACACCCATTACCCATCACCCCCCCACCTATTCCCTCACCCACCTCCATCACCCCCCACCCATTCACTCACCCCACACCCATTACCCATCACCCCCACCCATTCACTCACACCCCCATCCCATAAACATCCAGCATCAACTCAGGCTTCCTCAATTCTCGCAACCCACTTTTGTTTTCACAATTCTCGCTATAGGCTGCTGCTAAAAAAAAAAAAAAAGTGATCGGATCATCTCAAAAGTGGGCTTATGCCCTTCCCCTGGTCAACCTGATTCCAAAAATGTGCCATATGAGGTGTCTGCGCCAGGGGGGCGGAACCTATACCACACACACACACAGACAGACAGACAGACAGACAGACAGACGACAGACACACTTTCGCTTATATTATTATAGATAGCCGCAAAGCCGCCCTCCGGGCGGACTTTTTGGCTAGCTCCTGCGGAGGGCTATTGGTGGTGGGCCTTCGGCCCACCAACCGGACTCTCCAATAGCCCCATCTAACTTCCTGAAATCCATGGATGTAAAAAAATGTATGTTTACCCCCACCCTTCACTCACCCATTACCCATCACCCCCACCCATTCACTCACCCATTACCCACACCCCTCACCCTTCACTCACCCATTACCATCCCCACACACCCATTCACCCACCCATTACCCATCACCCCCCACCTATTCCCTCACCCATTACCCCTAACCCATAAACCCCTCACCCATTCACTCACCCATCACCCCACACCCATTACCCATCACCCCCACCCATTCACTCACCATTACCCATCACCCTACTCAAGGTTTCCTCATTAGAGAGAACGAAACTCGAGAAATGCCAGTGGTCGCTGGCAGTTTAACTCAAAGGTTGGTCTACTGTTTTTTGGCTCCGCGACTAATTTTTTCATAAAATTAACTTCGGGGATAAAATTGATGGGACCGCATCTGAATACCAAAAAATATGTTCTTCTGTTGTTCTACTAATTATATGGATGAAAATTCATTAACGAGGAACGTTTCTATAATAGCAATTTAATGCAAATTACTCGCCTCGAGTAGCAAAGCTTAATATATTTTTTACATGTATATTGTGGCATGTAAAATTTAGGTGATGTTCACACTGTTTTTTTAAGACATACTGCTGCGTCTGGCAAAAGCTTGTCCAAATACAATAAACAATGCCTTGGAAAACGCAAGAATAAAGAATGCCGAAATCGGCTTGTTTGCTGCGACAATGTAGGTTATAATTGTGGAGGCGACGTGCCGCGGCGGGGAGTGGTGGGCGGGGAGATTGTGGCGGGGAGATTGAATCAAAACATTGCCACTTCACGCGTCGACTTATTGCACTTCCAGGCTTTCTATCTGATTGATACACAAAAATAACAGGAAAATATGACTGCCTAGGTAAGATAACTTCTAACATACGTTATTGACTATATAATATCATAGAGTAACCCTTTACCTCGCTCTCAACTATAACCTACTTGGTTATTTGGTTAAATGCATGTTTTACAGACTCAGGCTTCTATACAATACATATAAAGAAATCGTTCTTAAAATTATACCCTTTTTTGTTTTAAGTGCGTGGAATAAGCCCCTATTTTTCTTTCAAGTTGACCAACTTTTCACCAAAATTTTGAGTTAAAACTGCCAGCGACCACTGGCATTTTGGAGTTGCAGTTCTCTCTATTCTCGCAACCCCCTTTTTTTTCACAATTATCGCTAATTAGGCTGCTAAAAAAAAAAAAAAAAAGTGATCGAATCATCTCATAGTGAGGGTTATGACCTTCCCCTGGTCAAACCCCGGGTTTCCAAAATGTGCCATATGAGTGATTGCGCCACGGGGGCGGAACCTATACCAGACACACACACACCACCACAGACAGACAGAACAGACAGACAAAACTTTTCGCTTATATTTAGCATTACCCATCACCCCCCACCTATTCCCTCCCCATCCCCATCACCCCCAACCCATCACCCCCACCCATTCACTCACCCATCACCCCACCACCCATTACCCATCACCCACCCATTCACTCACCCATTACCCATCACCCACATCAAGGTTTCCTCAAATTTTCCCCAACCCACTTTTTTTTTCTCACAATTATCGCTAATAAGGCTGCTAAAAAAAAAAAAAAAAAAAAGTGATCGAATCATCTCATAAATGAGCTTATGACCTTCCCCTGGTCACCCGGTTCCAAAATGTGCCTATGAGGTGATGCGCCACGGGGGGGGGAACCTATACCACACACACACACACACACAGACAGACAGACAGACGACACACCCTTTCGCTTATATTTATTATATATATATATATATATATATTATATATATATATATATTTTATATATATATTATATATTATATATATTAATTATATATATATAAAATATTTTATATATATTAATTATAATACCAAAATATAATTTAATATGTTATTAGGAGGCATAAGACATATCTTAAAACCGTATATCTGTATACTGATTATTTCGGTATATGTATGGATGTAAATTTTGGTATATGTAAATGTATGGGAAGTATTTCGGTATATATTTTGGTGTATTTCGGTATATTTCGGTGTATTCTGGTATATTTTGACGTGTTTAGGTGTATTTCGATTATTGCGGTATGTGTATGTATATGGTGTATTGGTATATTGTGTATTTCGGTATATTTCAGTAAATTTTGGTATTACAAAACACCGATATCAAACTGAGGTTGAACAAATAAACTCAACGCAATTCTAATTCATTTATTTCCACAATACCTGTCAGCACCGCTACCTACCAATTAATTTTTTCATGACCCTCAACAGTAATGTCATGGGATACTTAATTATATATGTTTGCAATGTTTTGTGGTAGCATTCTAAGTGGATGATTGTGAAGGTTTATGGTACTCTCGTCTACCAGATCTCTCGTCCCCGTCGGCGAGTTACAACATTTTCACGTTCTCAACAGGTGTGAGATATCTCCAAGAACCAAAATTGGAGCATTATGCATCAGCGAAAACGTTTCCGGTCTGCTTTTGATGGCATAATTAGTAAAATTTTGAAAAAATACGTCTGGTGTTATGGTTAAAAGACTCGGTAAAGTTATTTCACCAGACTTAACATTCTCTTCTCGTCATGTCATACCATTTTAGCTCTATTAGTGTGGTCCGAAAGTTAAGCCTGTGCTACTAAATGTACAACTTATGCTAATTTGCGCTGTATTATCAGCGAAATTCAGCGAAAACTACTACATCACAGCTAGGGACAAGTTGATAAGACATGATAATTCTTTCACCAGTTTTAAAGTTATCCTGTCATGTCATTAACCTTGTATATTCTTGTTCGTCGTCTTAAGGTAAGTCCATGCTTTTGAATGTACATATATGTGTTACTTGTGTCCTGTTATCTGTAATTACATTATTTCTACGACGATACTCACTCTGTTACAAGCTCCGCCTGGCCCGCCATTTGTTGTTTGTATCTCTGACGTCACGTATGAAGCCGTGAGAAGCCGTGAGGAGCGACCCCAGGCCCTCGCTTCCTCCGGCTTCCTGCGGCTTGCGCCAGCTGGGCAAGACGTTTTTTTAAAACTGCCTCGAGTTAACAGAAAACGCAAGCTACCAGAAGCCGCTTCTTGCGGCTTCCTCAGCAAAATTCGCCTTAGTATGCATTGCTTAGCTGCTAATAAAAAGGCATATAATAGGAATATAATATTGAGCTTCATTAAACGCAACTTAATACAAAACTCCGAAAATAATGAGACGTTTATATACGTCCCTGGTTAGTCCGCTCTTGGAATATGCCGTTCAATTCTGGTCACTATATTTCGTTAAATCTGAAGCCAAATATTAAATAATTCAAAGAAGAGCGACAAAACTAATTCCATTTCTAAGAAATTAATCTTATGAAGAGGGATTGGTAAAACGAAATATGTTTTCTTTAAAGAATCGTATAGTGCGTGGGAACTTGATAAACTTTCAAGATCCATAACGGATTCGATATCATCAATAAAGAGACTCATTCAAGCGTTCTGCTCAAGTTACAGCAAGAATCAACGGTTTGAAACTGATCGACAGTGTTTCATCCCATGGGCAGGATCCACTAAACACTTACTACCTGCGTGGAGGAAGTAACTCCCAACTAGGTAGTAGCTTACATTCACAGCGCGGGCAGGTAGTAGATATGGTATTAAACCTGCACGCTCGCCCACGACTGCTGGTAGAAGGAGAGGTAGTAAGTGCCCCAGACTCGCTTATTACTGATGGGTATGCTATGAAATATCATTGTCATAGGTGAATGTACTAGATATATACTCCCATTTAATGGCTATTATTCATATGTTCTCATGCTGTCCAAGATAGAGAGGCGGCTCACAGACGGTACCATAACCATCCTCTCCTGAAACCCATGCCCTTTGTATTTTTGCCCGTAATCATGCCAAATCTTTACTTTAACTTACCAAAAAACTCTTTATTCATAGAAAATGTCAAAATCTTTCTGAATCGAATTCCTCTCCTGACTTCTGGCGTCATGCTAATAACATCTCTAACAATTTGTATTCTTCATCTTTCCCTCCTATGCATCCCCAGATGGCTCTACAGTTGTTTCATCTATTTCTAAAGCTGAACTATATGCACAAAACTTTGCTGAAAATTCCACTCTGGTTGATGAATGGTTTTGTTCCTCCTTCTCCTCCACCCTCTGACTATATTATGCCTGTTATTAAGATCTTTCGTAATGATGTTTTTTTTACCCTTTCTGGCCTAGATCCTCGGGAGGCTTACGGTCCTGACGGAGTCCCTCCTATTGTCCTCAAAAACTGTGCTTCTGTGCTTGCACCTTGCCTGGTCAAACTTTTCCGTCTTTGTCTATCTACTTCCACCTTTCTTTCTTGCTGGAAGTTTGCTCACATCCAACCTGTTCCTAAGAAGGGTGACCGTTCTAATCCTTCAAACTACCGTCCTATAGATTTGACTTCCTGCCTTTCTAAAGCTTTTGAATCTATACTTAATAAGAAGATTCTTAAGCATCTACCTGCTCACAATCTTATATCTGATCGTCAGTACAGTTTCCGTAAAGGGCAATCTACTGGCGATCTTCTAGCTTTCCTAACTGAATCTTGGTCATCCTCCTTTAGGGGTTTCGGTGAAACTTTTGCTGTTGCCCTTGACATATGAAAAGCTTTTGATAGAGTCCTGGCACAAATCTTTAATTTCCAAACTACCCTCATTCGGTTTCTATCCATCTCTCCGTACCTTCATCTTAAGTTTCCTTTCAAACCATTCTTTTACAGCTACTGTAGACGGACATTGCTCTTCTCCTAAATCTATCAATAGTGGTGCTCCCAGGGTTCTGTCCTATCCCCATTCTCTTTTATTCATACTTTATGGATGTTTTTGCTCCTTGGGTATATTGTTTTTTTCCAACAATTTTTTGCTATCTCACATGGAGTTTTTTTTGTCAATAGTATGTAGTCTAGCAGTTACCCTCATTATTATAGACCATAGGGTCTCCTGGTAACTGTTCTTCCTACGTTCTCATTGTTCTCAATTTTCTATTGTTCTCAACTTCCTATTGTTTCTCAAGCTATCAATAGTGGTGTTCCCCAGGGTTCTGTCCTATCACCCACTCTCTTTCTATTATTCATTAATGATCTTCTAAGTCTAACGGGCCCTGACGAATCTGCGGGCCCTGGTTCGATCCCGGGCCAGAGCAAGACGGTGACCAGCTTACCCAGCTGTTTCTTCTTCCTTTCCCCGGGTTGATAAATGGGTACCTGGGGTAGCCTGGGGAAGGTAACTGTGGTAACCCCAGTCACACTAGCCCTGTGTCCCGGGGTAATGAGTTCTCACCCACCACAGGCTCTAAGGGTTAATGCCACGGAGATGAGCACCGCATGCCACGCGCAGCTTTAGCGTATGTTCCCATCTTTACCTTACCTAAGTCTAACTCAAAGCCCTATCCACTCCTACGCTGATGATTCTGCCCTGCATTTTTCAACGTCGTTGATTAGACGTCCAGCTCAACAGGAAGTAAGTGATTCACGGAGAGATGCCACTGAGCGCCTAACTTATGATCTTTCTATAATTTCTGATTGGGGCAAAGCAAACCTTGTTTTGTTCAATGCCTCAAAAACCCAATTTCTTCACCTATCTACTCGACAAAACCTACCAGATAACAATCCCCTCTTCTTCAATGACACTCAACTGTCTCCTTCTTCTACATGAACATTCTAGGACTATCTCTTACTAAAATCTGAGCTGGAACTCCCCCCATCTCATCTCTTGCTAAAACAGCTTCTAAGAAGTTAGGTGTGCTGTGGCGTCTGCGTCCTTTTTTTTATCCCTCCCAATTGCTTGCTCTCTACAGGGGCTTTATCCGCTCATGTATGGAGTATGTCTCACATGTTTAGGGAGGATCCACTCATACAGCTCTCCTAAACAAGGTTGAGTCAAAAGCTTTTCGTCTCATCAACTCCTCTCCTCTGACTGACTGTCTTCAATCTTTAAATCACCGCCGCAATGTTGCTTTTCTTGCTCTCTTCTACCGTTATTTTCATGCTCACTGCTCTTCTGAACTTGCTAACTGCATGCCTCCCCCACTCCCGCTGCCTCGCTGCACAAGACCTTCACTCATTCTCATCCCTATTCTGTCCATCTTCATAATGTAAGAGTTAATCAGTATCTTACTCTTTCATCCCTTTCACTGGTAAACTCTGGAACTCTCTTCCTGTTTCTATTTTTCCACTTATCTATGACTTAAATCTTTTCAAAAGAGGAGTAACAAGACACTTCCCGAACTAAATTGGCTCACCCCTCTTTTTTATTTCATTCTCTTACTGTCTTCTTTGTAGGGACTGGCAACCAAGCGGGCTTTGTGTTACCCATTTTTGTTGTGCCATTGGCCAGTTCTTGTGTGATGTAAAAATAAAAAAAGAAAAAAAGTAATCCTATTATTCATCCTCTCCCTCTTCCTTCTCCCTAGAGTCGTCGCCTTGCTTCATATCTCTCTCTTTCTCTCTTTATCTTCTCTTATTCTCTCTCCTTACCTGTACTGCTCATTTCAAAAACAAAAACACTCATGGAGGAGGATTAGCAATTTATCTATACAAAAATTTCACAGTTTGCCAATGCATAATATTTCCTTTCTATTACCCCACATGGAGTCATTATTTTTGAAGATTATATACCCTTTCAAGTTTATTATAGGAATTATTTACAGATCACCAAATGCAGGCCTTGATGAATTTCTTTTGAGTGTAGAGAATATTTTGGAACTATTAGTAACAGAACAACTACCATGCTATATAATGGGAGACTTCAATGTAAATTTACTTAAAAATGAAGGTAAGGTAAGTACATGAGTTTGTAAACTTATTTTTTTCTTACTATTTTTTTCAAACAATTACTAAACCAACATGAGTCACTAAGACTACAGCTTCATTAATCGATCACATATGGTCAAATAATTTGAAAAGCCATCAGGAAAGTTATATATGTTACACTACTATTAGCGATCACTTCCCTGTCTTTTAGCATATTTTCAGTTGATACTAGTAATGTACTTTCCTCCAGAATCACAAGGACAAAAGAATATTCAGCAATGTCTCTATTGATGCTTTCAAAATAGATTTAGTGAATTATGACTGGAATTTAGAGATGGGTAATACTGATGTCAATAGATGCTTTGACATTTATATGAATACTAGCCGCAAAGCCGCCCTCCGGGCGGCCTTTTTGACTAGCTCCTGCGGAGGGCTATTGGTGGGCCTTCGGCCCACCACCTGTGTTTGGTGGGCCTTTGGCCCACCAAACACAGACTCTCCAGATAGCCCCTTCTAACTTTCCTGAAATCATGGATGTAGAATGTATGTATTAACGCTAACCCATTCACATCATAGCCCCTTCTAACTTTCCTGAAAGCAAAGCCGCCCTCCGGGCGGACTTTTTGGCTAGCTCCTGCGGAGGGCTATTGGTGAGCCTTCGGCCCACCACCTGTGTTTGGTGGGCCTTCGGCCCACCAAACACAGACTCTCCAGATAGACCCATTACCCACCACCTCGGCCCACCAAACACAGATTCTCCAGATAGCCCCTTCTAACTTTCCTGAAATGTATGTATTCCCCCCACCCATTCACTCACCCATTACCCATCACCCCCCACCCATTCACTCACCCATTACCCATCACCACACACCCATTCACTCACCCATTACCCATCACCACACACACATTCACTCACCCATTACCCATCACCCCCCCACCTATTCCCTCACCCATCACCCATCACAACTCACCCACTCACTCACCCATCATCCCACACCCATTACCCATCACCCCACCCATTCACTCACCTATTACCCATCACCCTACATCAAGGTTTCCTCAATTCTCGCAACCCACTTTTTTTTCTTCACAGTTCTCGCTAATAGGCTGCTAAGAAGAAACAAAAAAGTGATCGGATCATCCTATAGGTGGGCTTAAAAACCTTCCCCTGGTCAACCTGATTCCAAAACTATGACATACGATGGGATTCCCCCACAGGGGCGGCACCTATCGCGGAAGCAGACAGACAGACAGACACACACACACACACACACACACACACACACACACACACACACACACACACACACTTTCGCTTATATTATTATAGATAGAAATATTTTGAAATCCCTCCCATTCACTCACCCATCACCCGACACCCATTTCATTACCCATCACCCTTCTCGATAATAGGCTGCTAAACCACACACCCATTCACTCACCCATTACCCATCACCCCCCATCTATTCCCTCACCCATCACCCATCACCCCCCACCCATTCACTCACCCATCACCCCACCCATTCACTCACCCATTAACCATCACCCTACATCAAGGTTTCCTCAATTCTCGCAACCCACATTTTTTTTCACAATTCTCGCTAATAGGCTGCAAAAAAAAAAAAAAGTGATCGGATCATCTCATAGGTGGCTTAAAACCTTCCCCTGGTCGAGCTGGTTCCAAACTATGCCATATGATGGATTTTGCCACAGGGGGCGGCACCTATCGCGGATAGACACACACACCACACACACCACACACACACACACACACACTTTCGCTTATATTATTATAGATGGCCACTTACCTATGAGAAAATATTTGAACAGTTTAGGAATACATTAACCTCAGTAATAAGAGCAGCTAAAGAAAATTATTATAATTCAAAACTAAAGTTAATGCTGGTAATATTAAAAAAAACATGGGAAATAGTAAACAATTAAGGGGAAAAAAAGGGATAATAAACTACCGGGTTCCATTACATTTCAAGATGAATCAAAATCTAACAATCATGATGTAGCTGAGTCATTTAATTAAATATTTTGCAATATTGCCAACAGTTTAGCTTCTAAAAAATTTGCCCCCTATAACCCAATTCACTTCTTATATACCAGAATCTGTTGCATTCTCTTTTTTTTCTCCAACCAACAACAATTTTTGAAATTAAATAATGTTCATAAAAAACTTGGAATTAACGTCACCTGGATTTGATGATACAACATTAAAATAATCAAACAATGCAGTAACAAAATTTTCTTAATTTCTTGAATACATTATAAATAGATTTTTCAAAGAGGGCTTGCTTCCCAAATCATATCCAAGTTGCTCGAGTAATCCCGGTTTATTAAAAAAGGTGAAAAATCTATCCACAGTAATTACAGACCACTTTCAATCCTTCCTAGTTTTAGCAATTTTTTGGGAAAAAATTGTAGCTAGTAGACTGCAAATTATCTCACAAATTTTTTATTATTATCAAATCTCAATATGGTTTTCGTCCTAAATTTTCTACAGAACAATACATCAACTTTGTCAAAATATGTACAATGCACTAGATAATAAAGTTTCCAAATATCAGTTTTTGTGACTTGTTTAAGGCTTTTGACACTGTACCCCACTCCATTTTATTAAAAAAATTATTGATTTATGGCATTCGTGGTCCAGCATATAACTGGTTTAAAAGCTACCAAAGGGAGCAGGAACAATGTACAGTCTTTAATAATACTCCATCCTCATACTGCATATTGGTTGCGGCTTTTCCGCAAGGTTCAGTTTTAGGCCCTCTCCTATTTTTACTTTATATAAATGATACACACGTAGTACTGATAAGCAAAAATTCCTACTTTTTGCCGACGACACAACTATTTTTCTCGGGGACAAGATCTTAATAACATAAAAAATATATTAAAATACAGAATTATTTAATGTTTCAAATTGGATAAAAAGAAACAATTAGGTTTAAATGTCACAAAAAAACCATTATATGATATCTCATCCCCTGTTGACGCAAACCATTACATGTTGATATTTAAAATTGATAACCTTAGGCTAAATAAAGTTCATGAGTCCAAGTTCTTAGGGGTTATAATTAATGACAAATTAAAATGGAAGTCTCATATATTTGAAATTAAGACTAAACTTTCTAAAATCACTGGTGTAGTACATAAAATACGAAATAATATACCACTGACCGCTAGACAAATATATAAGACATTAGCATATCCGCACATTATATATTGTTTATGCTATATGGGGAGGATCATTCAAAACCTTCACCCAATAGTCTTTTCATTACTCATAAAAATTGATACGTGTTATGACTCACAGCCACCGTTATGCCCACACTAACACATTGTTAAAGATCTGAAATTACTTAAATTGCCTGATGTGATAGCCCTTCAAAACCAATATATTTGTTCATAAGGCACTCCATACGCATACAACTGACACTGACTTCCAATTAGCTTCTTATAATCCAGACGTCGACGACCACATGATCTGAGACTCCCAT
>JACEEZ010019518.1:0-16320 GCA_016584305.1 Chionoecetes opilio | reverse complement strand
TCTTGTTATTTTTGTGCTTAAAGCCAGAAAATCTTTGCGAAACCAACGATATGTATATAAATAATGCCAGGAAAAAAGAATAATCGTGGTTGAAATTGATAACATAACAAAAACATTCGCCGCACAGTCAGGCCATTCCGCGGGCAACTTAGAGAGCCCCAAATTGATGTCACAATGGACGGAAAAACTTAATAAACTTTTCGTGCGTGAAAGGGTTAAACACGTCGTCATGCAAACTTTGTGGGACAACTTATAAGATGGAAGATATCAATAGAAGCAGAATTTTATTAGCTTTCATTGATATATTTAGTTTTCTGATAAATACAGCAGTACCATGCAAATATTAGCGTTAACTAAATAAACCACCGCGCGCCGCTCTCTTTCTCTCTTCTCTCTCTCTCTCTCCTCTCTCTCATCTCTCTCTCATCTCTCTCTCTTCTCTCTCTCCTCTCTCTCCTCTCTCTCTCCGTCTCTCTCTCTCTCTCTCCGGAAAGAGAGAGAGAGAGAGTTACCAAAATACTTTTTCTACTTTATATATATTGTTACGCTATTCCTCTTCTGGACCTCACCACGCCACTGCAGGTGTCTCAGGTGAGGCTGTGCAGAAGAGGCGTTGTTACAATACCCACTGCTGCTAGACTTACTTACAGCGACAGTTCGGCGTGTAGGGGGTGTGGCGAGCTAGTATATCACGAGATCAACACAAAGGCGAAGGAAAACACAGAGGCATTCTTGGGTTTACTGAAAAAGCCACAAGCTACAAGCATAAAGCACAAAGAGTACATGTGTGTACGTCATCTCCCAATCGCTTGAAGACTGCCGTAAAGATGACGTTAACATTACAGTCACAGTTCCTTCCCCACGCCACCACAAACACCACCACTACAACCACAACACCACCACGCCACCACAACACCACCACGCGACTCCTCCTCCACGGAGCGGTGCGTCTATCTCTTACCACGGCTGAAACTTCGCTGTCCTGTGTCCTTTGTACCAAGAGCAGGCACCCACTCTCTCGCCTCCCCGGCCCACCCCAACTCCACACCCCACCCGCGCGCACACACCTCACTGCTCGTCTACAAGCTCGTACCTACCCCCTCAAGGCACCCTCACCACCCCTCGGTGCCACCGCGCGCCTACATTCCCGCTCATACACACACACATGCCTCCACCTTCTCTCACAACCACCACACAACCCCCAACATGCCTCCCCACCACCGCTACCTCCACCATCACCCCTACATGCATAACGCCATACGTAACACTATCCCCCCTTTACAGCGTGACCGTCTCGGACACGCAAGACACCCACACCTTAGCACTTAAGAAAATACAGAAACATAGTACATGTACAAATAATAATTCAATTTCCTCATGGTCATGCATCCATTACATAATTCTTCCACCACACCACTCCACCACTCCACCACAACAGCCTCCACCACACCACCATAGAGTAGACCACATGTCTCACTCCACATCACCACCACATCAGCACCCTCCTGGTGAAACCACTTTTAACCTCCGTCGCGGCCCATACCTGACGACATTAATTCCTCCTCGCAGGCCCCAACCTTGCGAATATTCCACCTCCACCACCACAACAGCCTCCACCACACCACCATAGAGTAGACCACATGTCTCACTCCACATCACCATAGAGTAGACCACATGTCTCACTCCACCACACCACCATAGAGTAGACCACATGTCTCACTCCACATCACCACCACATCAGCACCCTCCTGGAGAAACCACTTTTAACCTCCGTCGCGGCCCAAACCTGACGACATTAATTCCTCCTCGCAGGCCCCAACCTTGCGAATATTCCACCACCCACCACCACAACAGCCTCCACCACACCACCATAGAAGTGGATTAATGCCTCCACTACACCACAGGGATGCCGCTCGGCCCCTAAACAGAGGCTCCTACTGCAGAAGGGTACCTCGACCTCCCCGCAGGCCCACCCTGCGGCTATACCTCCTCGCTGGCCCAACGCCTAGCGAATATCCACCCCCATCATTAACCTCTGCAGGCAAACCGCACTCCGTGCGTAACCTCCACCACACACTACATCGCGCCATGGCCTTGCCCCGCGCTGCGGTCACCTCCTCACGTTACCTCCACCCACCATTACAACTACCACCACCTCCCTTCACCGCTACATCTACCACACAACAATGCCACCACCACAGCTTTGAGCTGCAAGACCCTACATCGCCATTCCGGCCACCTTCCGCCAGTTTTGAAGGTCACACCAGGCAGCCCTTCTCTTCCCTCCCCCGCGAGACACACCAGCAGGAACACCGAGCTGCTACCCGAACCACAGGAACTTCCTTTACCCTGGGCCCGCCTCAGAGGTGACCACAATCCAGGAGACCACACTCCCACTGGACCCCCCACAGCTCCCCCCTGTTCCCATTCCTCTAGTCTCGCGGTGGAAAAGGCGCCACGACCCTCCCGCCGGACCATGCCCTCCACTGCAAAGCGCCGGTGAAGGTGCGGCAGGACTTAACAGCAACGCGCTGTGGCTGGCTCTGCTTGGTAGAAGGCACGTCGATGCATCCCTCCACCATCGTAACAAGCCGTTACTGCCACCTGCCACAGCTTCGGTGGGGGCCACCCACTGCGCTCGCCATCCTCTTGAAAGCGCAGCAGAGGCAGGTATGGGGACGTCTTCTTCATCCTGGCCCTCCGAGGCCTCCACTGTGGGCTGCGCGCGGCTTCCCTCGCTCCACACACGCCAGCGGCTCTTCTTCTGGTGACCCCATGCCGAGGCGAAGTGAGCGGGCCTCTTGCCCTTCCGCATCCGTCTGGGCGGCACGCCCCCAGCAAGGCCCTCCTGCCTTTATGCCGCGTGCCAGCGCCGCAAAAAAACGGACCCGGCAGGCCCTCCACGCCGCCTTTCCATCAAACAGCGACGATCCACCGCCGCCCCGAACGGGCCACACACCGCGGCGCTGGGGTGACGAAGGCGAGGCAGGAGGCGAGGAGCGGATGGTGCGGCCGCGCGCCTGTCTCCGTCCTCCGGGCAAGGCGCACGTGCTCAGCCGTAACTACCTCCGCTGGGGCGTCACCGGGGAGTAAGGGCACCTCATCTACGCATCCCCTTACCGTCCTCCTGCTCAGTCGACGCACGCCCAACTCTGCGTCAGATAGTCCAGGCCCAGGAGGCATGAATCCTCCTGACGGCGCGGCAGTGGCAGTACTTCCCTCAGTGCCTCCCACGTTCACGGTTTCACTCTCGGCACGATCCTCTTGAAGGTGTAAGCACACACCGCTTTGATGTACCGCCACACATCATCCCTCGCCTCACTCATCCCCTTTATCAGCTCGTTCACGTATTCATTTTTGTGTATTTTTTCTCGCATGACTCGCAAGTTTTCCTTGTTTTTCTCGCATGCCTCGCTCAAGTTTTCATTGATTTCCTTCATTCCGCTCATCAACGCCCTGAGCATGTTCATCACAGTTTGACTCGGCCACATCGGCTCACCCAAGCCTTGCTCCGCGCCGTCTTTGTCTCCATTCAGCCGAGTCAGCACCGCCGCCTCCACTCCGACGCCATCTTGACCTCGTGTTACACCAGCCGGCTCTCACCCTAACACACTCAAATTCCACTTCCTGACACCATATTGTTACGCTATTCCTCTTCTGGACCTCACCACACCACTGCAGGTGTCTCAGGTGAGGCTGAGCAGAAGAGGCGTTGTTACAATACCCACTGCTGCTAGACTTACTTACAGCGACAGTTCGGCGTGTAGGGTGTGTGTGGCGAGCTAGTACCCCCACTCCACACCCCACCCGCGCGCACCACCTCCTACTCGTCTACAAGCTCGTACCTACCCCCTCAAGGCACCCTCACCACCCCTCGATGCTACCGCGCGCCTACATTCCCGCTCATCACACACACATGCCTCCACCTTCTCTCACAACCACCACACAACCCCCAACATGCCTCCCCCACTACCACTACCTCCACCATCACCCCTACATGCATAACGCCATACGTAACTATATATATATATATATATTATATATATATATATATATATATAATATATATTATATATTATATATATATATATATATATATATATATATAGTAGAAAAAGTATTTTTGGTAACTTCTCTCTCTCTCTCTCTCTCTCTCTCTCTCTCTCTCCGCTCTCTCTCTCTCTCTCTCTCTCTCTCTCTCTCTCTTTCACGGAGAGAGAGAGAGAAGAGAGAGCGGCCGGCGCGGTGATTTATTTAGTTTAACGCTAATATTTGCATGGTACTGCTGTATTTATCAGAAAACGAAATATATCAATGGAAAGCTAATAAAATTTCTGCTTCTATTGATATCTTCCATCTATAAGTTGTCCCACAAAGTTTTACATGACGTATTTAGTGAATTGTAAGTTCATGCTTATTTCTTCAGAGTCTCATAATGACCTTTATTTAATGTGTTTTTACTGTGTTTTATGTGATAATCTTATAGAACAAACATTTCCGAAGATAACAGTATATCCTTTATACATGTATAACATGATATACCGCGGGGTCATGCCTTGAGAACTTCCCCGGGTCTAGAGTGAACAGAGAGGCCCTGGCACTAAGATGGCCCCCAGTAGCGTTTAACATAGGGCCTATAATAATAATAATAATAATAAAAAGAGAAAGTAGGAGATGGGGAAGTGGGGACAGGGAGAAGAATAGATGGGTGAGAGAAAAAGGCTAGTATGAGAAATGTCTCCGGGGCTTAACCCAGGTGCTGCACGTGTTTGTATGTTGTTGTGGGTCGGTCTGGACACGCTTTCTCAACTCGCTCGATCAAACAGAAAACCACTCTGGGACGGCTTGGCAGGGCATGGGTCACGAAATATGGAGCCCCGGACACAACAAGACACCCCGGGCCCACCTCCGCCGCCCGCCGCAGAGTTCTTCAGTTTTTGTTTTTATTTTTTATTTTTATTTTTTAATTTTGCTTCTTTCTTTTGATCTTGTTTGACTTCTTTCTTCTGATCTTGTTTGACTTCCCTTTCTTCTGGTCTTGTCTGACTTCTTTCTTCTGGTCTTGTCTGACTTCTTTCTTCTGGTCTTGTCGGACTTCTTTCTTCTGATCTTGTTTGACTTCTTTCTTCTGATCTTGTTTGACTTCTTTCTTCTGATCTTGTTTGACTTCTTTCTTCTGGTCTTGTCTGACTTCTTTCTTTTGATCTTGTTTGACTTCTTTCTTCTGGTCTTGTCCGACTTCTTTCTTATTATCTTGTTTGTTTTGTTTCTTGTTTTGATTGTGGTTCGTAGTTTTATTTGGTCTGTCACTACCATGTACGCGGGGCACATACCCAAACGTCACGGCACCCCGCACGGGCGGCTGGTATCATACTCGTCCCCATCCCCCCATTCCAGATATACACATGTAGAGGAAAAATATGAGTGAAAAAATGAGTGAAGGAAGTTTGGAGATTAAAAGTGTTTTGTAAGTGTTATTACCAAAGAGTGGACAGGGGGAGGACTCCGTATAGCGGAGGGACCTACAGTTTATTGTGGGATCCGAACCACTGATAGTGGAAGGAGGTGAGCGGAACGGAGTGGATTGTAGGAGTATAGCGTTTTGCAGCAGCGTATAAAAGGGGAAGAGTACCTTCGTATAGCAGAGGGGTCATTGGATTTAATGTGGCCTCATCCGAACCACGGTAGGATAGTAGCAGTGAGTTGGAGAGGGGGGGGGGGAGGGGGGGGGGGAGCGGAAACGGAGTGGTTTTGTGGGAGTAAAAGTTTTGCAGCAGTATAAGGAGGAAAAGAATACCTCCGTATAGCAAGGGGTCTTTGGGATTTAAAGTGGCCTCGTCCGAACCACGGAAGGATAGTAGTAGCTAGTGGCTGAGAAGGAAAAACGAAGAGATTACCGACCGACTGGCTTCCCCACCGATCGGCAGACTGACAATCCGACGGACGATCCGAAAGACAACCGGTCTTCAACCCCGTTGTGTGTGGTGTATCCAGGACTGTTCCCCCCGGGTGTGGAGGCCGTCGGTGACGACCCTCCCAGATATGAAAGGGGTGAGAAAAGGGGTTAGTGGAAATAACAGGAGTTAGTGGGAAACAGTGAAATGATTATGTATAGTCCTATGAATGGCGGTACCCTCTTATAGGTGTCTTGCACGTGACGTCACAACCCTTGTTGTAGCTGCGACAGACGCTGCTTCAAGCCAATGCCGCCCGTCGGAGCGAGCTGGAGGACCAACAAACTCCACTTGCCGCCCGTGTTTTTCCAGGTTATGGTAATTTTCCCCTACCAAATATATGTTTATCAGTATAAAAGATATACTGTTATCTTCGGAAAATGCTTTTTTCTATAATATTATCAAATAAAAACCGTAAAACACACTAAAGAAAGGCCATTATGAGACTCATAAAAAATATGCATGAACTTAATATTCACCAGCGCCAGCTCCCATTTAATATTTTTGGAGAAAACTTTTTACATGGAGAATATCAATAGAAGCGGAATTTCATTAGCTTTCCATTGATATATTTCGTTTTCTGATAAACGAATTAGAACCATGCATAAATTAGCGTTAACTAAATAAATAACATCAAAAAATCGGGTAATTTTTCCCGATTGATGAGGCTATTTATTTACTTAACGCTAATTTATACATAATTCTAATTTATTTATCAGAAAACGAAATATATCAATGGAAAGCTAATGAATTTTGCTTCTATTGATATTCTCCATGTAAAAAGTTTTTTGCGCAAAATATTAAATGGGACCTGGCGCTGGTGAATATTAAATTCATGTGTAATGCCCGTTATTCGGAAGAGATAGGATGGAAATTATTATCATACAATTCCCGGGTTATGTCCCGTAAGCAATTCAATCTTTTCGTTTCGTGTAATTTATCTTCTTTCTTCCTATCTTCCATTTCTATCTTCCTTCCTTCCCTCACCCCCCCCCCCCCCCCCCGACATTCCGGGTGCGAGTCAACATTCGTGGGACACTTATTTCGCGATCAGTGATAACTAATGGGTTCAAAGCTTTTCATCCTCCCCTCACCCTCCTATCAGATCAGGAACTCTCCTAGATTCTTAATGTCCTTCAAAANGAGGGTGGAGGCCGGGATGGGGGGCGGCGTGGCGTCAAGAGGGGGATTAACCTGTTCCCCATATTCCCAAATCCCACCGCTGCCACCATGTGTAAAGTGACTTTTGGTATGTCATTTTTAGGGTGAGCAGAACAGGTAACTGCTTTGACAGTGGTTTTATTAACTTGGGTAAAAAGGTAACACAGGTAAGGTGACCGTGACTGGTGAGTTGCCCCTGCCGTGGATTTGGATGTCTTGTGACTTAAAGGCTTGTGAGTTGGGGGTACGGAGGTCTGTTTTTCAAGTGTCTTGTCTCTACAAGAGACATCCTTTATAAAGAGCCAAGATACTCAAGACCTGACACCTGATGATCTGACTACCTGACACCTGATGATCTGACTACCTGACACCTGATGATCTGACGACCTGACACCTAATCCCTTAATGGGCAGTCGGCGAGATCATAGGTGATGTCGCCATGAAAGGTGGGAGGCGAGTACGAGGAGAAGGCATTAAGAGAGAGGCGTGACCTGACGGGTAATTAACCAGGTGTTCCAGGACCAGACATCAAGTATACAGAACACAGGACACAGAACACGGGTGAACACATAGTTGAACACCAATAATACTAATACTACATCTCTAGCTTCTCTTCTCTAGCTGTTCTCTAGCTTTCTTGAGCTGCCTAGTGACGAATAGAACCAGTAATGATTACAGTGTTTCACTGAAAATTGAAATTTGTTGCACAGTAGTTGAAGGAACAAGTTATGACCATCAGGCTCAGCGGCGGTGCGGGTTTGTATGAATCCTACTTCGACACGCGTCTCGTCTCCCCCCTTCCTCTCCCCTCCTCACCCCTCTCCCTCTCTCTCTCTCTCTCTGCATGAATCGATGCCTGATCGTTGCGGCACATTTTTTTTGTCTACACACACACACACACACACAACACACACACATCTAGATATAATTACATTCTTCTCTGCGGTCAAACATTTGTGTTTCAACAGTGACGTATTATATGAATATCGCCAGTACATTTCCTTCTGCCTCATAAAATGCCGCCCTGTACGCAAATAAGAAAAAGTATTATATATCAGCTGCCTTTGCTTAAATGACGGGTTTAACGCCATGGAAAGTGAGGACACAATTTCTCCAAAAAATCTGTTATAAGAAATAACAAGTACAAATAGATCGGGACGATATTTCCAAAACAAACGTTGTTTTCACCAAGCAAAAAACCATAGTCAGCAAGTTTTTTTTTATCGAACAGTTTGCAGGGATTAAAATATTCACCTTACATCGCCTCAGTAGTGCAGAGGCGAATTTATGCTGCAGAGAGAGAGAGAGAGAGAGAGGGGGAGAGAGAGAGAGAGAGAGAGAGACAGCTGCTTCTGTCTCTTTAACATGCGTAACGGGCACTTCAGGGTCCCCGCTCACTACTTCGCTCCTAATAAATCTCTCCCCATTCATAACAATGTTGCTGTTTTGTGTGCTATCTTGGGGTGCACGAAAAAACCAGCACAGGTGCCCGGTGTTTGCCGTCGTTTATTTCACCGGTATGAGTCTTAACACGTTTTCCAGGATAAAATACAAACAAAATGTATGCATGCACATTCCAAGGCATCGCGATAAAGACTAACACTTTCATCGGGAAAAAGGGAAAGGGAAGAAGTTGGGTTCCTCTGCTTGTTTCCTGGAGTTATCTATTTGCCGTGTTGGGCTCAGGGATGGAGAACGTTCCCCGGTAATTTGGGGATAAAACTCATGAATTAAACGTGCTAAGCTTGGCTCCGAGGCCCAATATGTTAATGCAGCGTTTTTTTATTCCACCGCTAATCCCGGGCACGCGAGTCTTGCAATGATAGGCCAGAATGATAACTCTTCCATGAATATGTTATCCTCATCGACCAGCCAAACAGTAAACAAGTGAACACGAAGGTACAGTAATTCTCTTGAACTAAAGGCTCCGTTTACATGACTTGACTAATGTATACTTTCATGTTGCCGAACAGAGGAAAAAGGAAGAGAGAGAGAGGAGAGAAGAGAGAGAGAGAGAGAGAGAAGAGAGGAGGAGAGAGAGAGAGAGAGAGAGAGAGAGAGAGAGAGAGAGAGAGAGAGAGAGAGAGAATAACTTTTGAATTTTTTAAATTTTAATTACGGAGTCGGTTTACTTTAAATCCTCCCTGGATAAGCACACAAAACGTAACAATATCACAATATCACGTCAAGGCAACCGTCAAAACCTGTACTTGGGTGGGATTCAAAGTGGCGAGTGAGCAGGATGATTCGAATGAACACTTGTGGTTCGAATCTAAAGTAGCCTCACAGGCCCAGTCTTGCCGGCGGAGTGGTGGTGATTGGCGGTGACCGGACGCCGTGAGGCCTGACACTACATTCCCGCTCGTTCTCAGGGCATATTGACATGAATGACGTTTCGTAAGTGAAGACCCGTTGATACAGTGTACGTTGATCCAAAAAAAAGTGACTAGTAATAAGAAAGATAGTTTTTAGAGCCATAATGTGGTGACATTCAGAGCGCCGCGCCTCCCTGGCCAGAGACTTGTGGGTGCCGGCTAGCGAGTTTTGAGCAAGTAAGAAGAGTGATTTCTTATGTCAGGACGTCCCTTGATCATCACCTTGTCGCATGGCGTGTTTCAGGTGAGTGTTGTGTTGCTACTGTGCAAGGGATGAAGGGAAGGAATTGTGAAGGCAGTGGTGGTGGTGGTGGAAGGAATAGTGAAGGCAGTGGTGGTGGTGGTGATGGAAGGAATAGTGAAGGCAGTGGTGGTGGTGGTGGAAGGAATAGTGAAGGCAGTGGTGGTGGTGGTGGTGGAAGGAATAGGGAAGGCAGTGGTGGTGGTGGTGGAAGGAATAGTGAAGGCAGTGGTGGTGGTGGTGGTGGAAGGAATAGTGAAGGCAGTGGTGGTGGTGGTGGTGGAAGGAATAGTGAAGGCCAGTGGTGGTGGTGGTGATGGAAGGAATAGTGAAGGCAGTGGTGGTGGTGGTGGAAAGGAATAGGGAAGGCAGTGGTGGTGGTGTGATGGAAGGAATAGTGAAGGCAGTGGTGGTGGTGGTGGTGTAAGGAATAGGAAGGCGTGGTGGTGGTGGTGGTGGAAGGAATAGGGAAGGCAGTGGTGGTGGTGGTGGAAGGAATAGTGAAGGCAGTGGTGGTGGTGGTGGAAGGAATAGTGAAGGCAGTGGTGGTGGTGGTGGAAGGAATAGTGAAGGCAGTGGTGGTGGAAGGAATAGTGAAGGCAGTGGTGGTGGTGGTGGAAGGAATAGTGAAGGCAGTGGTGGTGGTGGTGGAAGGAATAGTGAAGGCAGTGGTGGTGGTGGTGGAAAGGAATAGTGAAGGCAGTGGTGGTGGTGGTGATGGAAGGAATAGTGAAGGCAGTGGTGGTGGTGGTGGTGGAAGGAATAGTGAAGGCAGTGGTGGTGGTGGTGGAAGGAATAGTGAAGGCAGTGGTGGTGGTGTGGAAGGAATAGTGAAGGCGTGGTGGTGGTGGTGTGGAAGGAATAGTGAAGGCAGTGGTGGTGGTGGTGATGGAAGGAATAGTGAAGGCAGTGGTGGTGGTGGTGGTGGAAGGAATAGTGAAGGCAGTGGTGGTGGTGGTGGAAGGAATAGTGAAGGCAGTGGTGGTGGTGGTGGAAGGAATAGTGAAGGCATGTGGTGGTGGTGGTGATGGAAGGAATAGTGAAGGCAGTGGTGGTGGTGGTGATGGAAGGAATAGTGAAGGCAGTGGTGGTGGTGATGGAAGGAATAGTGAAGGCAGTGGTGGTGGTGGTGATGGAAGGAATAGTGAAGGCAGTGGTGGTGGTGGTGGAAGGAATAGTGAAGGCAGTGGTGGTGGTGGTGGAAGGAATAGGGAAGGCAGTGGTGGTGGTGGTGGAAGGAATAGTGAAGGCAGTGGTGGTGGTGGTGGAAGGAATAGTGAAGGTGGTGGTGGTGGAAGGAATAGTGAAGGTGGTGGTGGTGGTGGAAGGAATAGTGAAGGCAGTGGTGGTGGTGGTGGAAGGAATAGTGAAGGCAGTGGTGGTGGTGGAAGGAATAGTGAAGCAGTGGTGGTGGTGGTGGTTGGAAGGAATAGTGAAGGCAGTGGTGGTGGTGGTGGTGGAAGGAATAGTGAGCAGTGGTGGTGGTGGTGGTGGAAGGAATAGTGAAGCAGTGGTGGTGGTGGGTGGAAGGAATAGTGAAGGCAGTGGTGGTGGTGGTGGTGGAAGGAATAGTGAAGGCAGTGGTGGTGGTGGTGGAAGGAATAGTGAAGGCAGTGGTGGTGGTGGAAGGAATAGTGAAGGCAGTGGTGGTGGTGGTGGAAGGAATAGTGAAGGCAGTGGTGGTGGTGGAAGGAATAGTGAAGGCAGTGGTGGTGGTGGTGGTGGTGGAAGGAATAGTGAAGGCAGGTGGTGTGGTGGTGGTGGTGGAAGGAATAGTGAGGCAGTGGTGGTGGTGGTGGAAGGAATAGTGGAAGGCAGTGGTGGTGGTGGTGGTGGTGGAAGGAATAGTGAAGGCAGTGGTGGTGGTGGTGGTGGTGGAAGGAATAGTGAAGGCAGTGGTGGTGGTGGTGGTGGTGGAAGGAATAGTGAAGGCAGTGGTGGTGGTGGAAGGAATAGTGAAGGCAGTGGTGGTGGTGGAAGGAATAGTGAAGGCAGTGGTGGTGGTGGTGGAAGGAATAGTGAAGGCAGTGGTGGTGGTGGTGGAAGGAATAGGGAAGGCAGTGGTGGTGGTGGTGGTGACGAGCATGTTGTGGGGAGATTACCTGGTTGTGCAGACTCCCGTGATTCCACCCGATGGACTAGAGAAATAAAGGTGTTTTCTTCACTAGTATATGCGTCATACACTAGATGTTTATGGAGGGCAGCCTTCAGTTGTGTTTACAGGTAAGAAGGTTACTGTGGCCTTGGCTTTTAATCTGTGGCTCAAGATGTGGTAGGGGCTGGGGGTATGAGCATTACTGCACCGGCATTGGCGCTAAAGAGTGAGGCAGGGGGTGGACGCCGCTCTTCAGCTGTGCGTGGAGCTGCCAGACGTAACCACAATCTTTGCGCAGTCTATGTTTTATAATTCAGTGGTTCTTAACCTTTTCAGAGGTACCGAACCCTAACGAAAACCTCCGCACACTGGCCGAACCCCTCAAATATGTGAAGGAAAAAAAAATTAAAGAAGAATTGTTTCAAAATTCAAGAAATATTTGAGTAATAAGAATACATTTTGATTTAATTATGCAAAAATTAGAGAAAAATTGCCTCAAAATTCAAGTGTTTATTTGGATAATAAGAAGGGAAGAAGGAAGGACTCTGAAGCAGTGGCATATATAGGTCCTCGGAAAGGGGTGGGGGGGGGCACAGAGGTGAATCCAGGATTGTTTTAAGACGGGGTGGGGCGAGCGAAGTGACCCTCTACAGCTGGGGGGTCTGAGGAGGGGGTCAGGAAATTTATTGAAAATCAAGCATTTTTAGGGGCATTTTGAGGCCTCAGGAGGGATATATTGCACTAATTTGATATTCAATGGCCAAACGAGGCCCTGCCCCCCCCCCCCTATACGAATACATTACTGTTCGGAAGTGAGAGAGGCGGGCGACCACACGCACCTATACACACCCACACCTGACTCCCTCCACGGCGCTGCTTAAATTTACGTTAATTTCGCGTATAATTTACTTTGGTGAATAATCTGGAATTATAACAATAGTAAAATTGCAATGTTTTTCGGAGGGCCTCCGCCAACCCCTGCAGACTGGCTCACCGAACCCCTGGGGTTCGATCGAACCCAGGTTAAGAACCACTGTTTTATATCAAGGCATACTACGACTGTTTTGCAGGGTGTGTGGTGTGTGTGTGTGTCATTTACCGACGGCCTGATCACGCGCTGAACAAGTGATCTCCAGCTGCTACCATCCCGGAAAGAGCTTAGAGATCATAGAGACCATGCTTGTGTAAGGCGGGGGACCCCACACACACACACCCCCCCACCCCCTCGCTCAAGGGGTATAGAATCGCCTGCATTTGTCAGAGGAGAAATCCACTTGAGTTTGCGGGGATTGAACGCGCCACCACAGAATGGGAAGGGACGATCAAGACCAAGGTTTTCAAACTTTTTGACCTGCGACTCCGCCAAATCATCTCGAAAATCTTGCGACCCCTACGGGGGCCCTACTAAACTATTTCCCACTATCCGACATATGCTGCTTACATACTCTCTCTCTCTCTTTTCTCTCTCTCTCCTCTCTCTCGTCTTCCTTTTCCCCCTCTCTCTCTCTCTCTCTTTTCCTCCCCTCTCTCTTCTCTTCTCTCTCTCTCTCTCTCTCCTCTCTCTTCTCTCTCTCTCTCCTCTCTCTCTCTCTTTTCCCCCCTCTCTCCTCCCCCTCTCATCTCTCTCTCTCTCTCTCTCTCTCTCTCACACACACACACACATACCACACCTCTACGATGGTTGAGTGGATAGAGCTTTGGCGTGCCATGGGGAGGCGGGTAGCAAACTGCTAGCCGTTTTTGGTAACCCTAGTTCGATCTCCGATGAGAACCAAAATCCACCTAAAATCTTCTGCACCGTCGAGTGGCCTAAGAACACCCACATGCTGCCCATTAACTCTACCTTCGATTGCGAGTGCATCGGAGGACACAGGGAGAAGACATGAGCCTCTAATGATCTAATCGCAGGCGTCACTATAAAAACAAATCCTGCCTGCGCCACCACGGGCGAGGGCCAACCATCACAGATCTCATTACCTCCAGCCCCAGGGCATACAATCCCACCCCTGGTGGGTCACTGCCTACAGGCGCTATAGGCACAAATGTAAAAAAAAAAAAAAAAAAAATGTCGTTTGCTGGTTCGAATCCTCGCTCGATCCCGGGGATTTTCATTGACGAATTCGGGTGGTTACGTCTCCTTGAACAGCGATGGGGTGTGTGGTGTGTGAGGTCCAGCATTACCCAAAGATTGGTCATAATTACCTTCAAGCTTGCTCCGGGAGGATGAAACCAGCGATCGCGAGTCCAGCTCGCGTGGATAAGACCATGGGTGAATGACACACACACACACACACACACACACACACACATACACACACATACACACCGCACACACACACACACACACACACACACACACACACACACACACACACACACACACACACACACACACACACACACACACACACACATGATATGACCCTGAATAGCACGTGGCAACATTATGCGCGACAAAACTATAAATTCTTCAACATGCAAGAAGCACTTTGGAATGTTACAACTCTAGCGCTGTGGCGTAGCATAATGTATAGGTGCCTTGCACTGACGTCACGATCTAGCGTCTTCAAGCCAAATGCCGCCCGTCGGAGCGAGCTGGAGGACCAACAAACTCCACTTGCCGCCCGTGTTTGCCAGCTTATGGTAATTTTCCCCTACCAAATATATGTTTATCAGTATAAAAGATATACTGTTATCTTCGGAAATGTTTGTTCTATAATATTATCAAATAAAAACCGTAAAACACGCTAAAGAAAGGCCATTATGAGACTCTCAAGAAATATGCATGAACTTGATATTCACCAACTCCAGCTCCCATTTAATATTTTGCTCGAAAGCATTTTACATGGACAATATCAATAGAAGCGGAATTTCATTAGCTTTCCATTGATATATTTCGTTATCTGATAAATGAATTAGAACCATGCATAAATTAGCGTTAAACAAATAAATAACCTCATCAATCGGGAAAAATTACCAGATTTCATGATCTTTTTAATTAGTTAACGCTAATTTATGCATGGTTCTAATTAATTTATCAGATAACGAAATATATCAATGGAAAACTAATGAAATTCCGCTTCTATTGATATTCTCCATGTAAAATGTTTTCGAGCAAAATATTAAATGGGAGCTGGAGTTGGTGAATATCAAGTTCATGCATATTTCTTGAGAGTCTCATAATGGCCTTTCTTTAGCGTGTTTTACGGTTTTTTATTTGATAATATTATAGAACAAACATTTCCGAAGATAACAGTATATCTTTTATACTGATAAACATATATTTGGTAGGGGAAAATTACCATAAGCTGGCAAACACGGGCGGCAAGTGGAGTTTGTTGGTCCTCCAGCTCGCTCCGACGGGCGGCATTTGGCTTGAAGCCGCGTCTGTCGCAGCCACAACAAGGACTGTGACGTCACGTGCAAGACACCTATACAGTAAAAACTTGCTATTCACACACATAAAAGCATAATAAGCATAATAATAGCCGGATAATTCTTTCGTCACTTTTATTTCAAGCAAGACCTTCAGTGGGAGTGAGGGAATTAGAGGAGCCAGTCGCAGCTTGAATCTAATGTACCAAAAACAACAACAACTGCAAGCATCTTTTACACCATTAGTGATTGCAGAGTTGTGTACATAGCGAGAGTCTCCTGTACCGCCGTGAGGGGATGTGATGAGTGGTGAGCAGCCTTGCGCGGCGCCCATTGTTTTTGTACTCTGTCGGCGACTTCACCTTCTTCACTTTTATCTGATTTTATGACACTATTTTGACACATCAATGATAAAAATGCAGCCGGCGTCGTATTTTACAGGAAATTCTGAATCGCATCAGCATTTGAACCTTAACGTAAATACGAATATTCTAAAGTAAGAGTTGACCCAAATAGTGCATAAACCTTTTCTTTTCCACTAGGACTCAACTTTTCATCACTCAGTTACTTTTGACTGCATTGGAGTTTAAAACACGTTACATAAATCTTTGCGATTATTTTGCCGATTGTGTTGATAGAGGATTCATCCCAATGTGAAAATATTTAGAGGATTAAGACTTACTGGGAAAATGTATTTTGTGACGGAAACTTCAGAGTCCATTTATGTATCCATCCATCCATCTGTACTATGTTACAGAGAGAGAGAGAGAGAGAGAGGAGAGAGAGAGGAGAGAGAGAGAAGAGAGAGAGAGAGAGAGAGAAGAGAGAAGAGAGAGATGGCCATGTTATCATTTATTTATTTTAACTTATATGATCACTTCAATAACCTATCCTGATCATAACACTCATCAACAGTCAACACCTTTACTGGTGTGTCCTTGATTAACATGATTGTATTTTCATCTCCAACCATATATTGCAATTTCTTTGATCAATATCTGCATTAATTAAAAGGATCATAGTAGCGTGAGTGATCATTTGATATATGTTTACGTTAACGTAGATTACAATGCTTTGACAGGAATTTGAAAAGAAACACAGTAGTTTATGCAGGTCCAT
>JACEEZ010019517.1:0-12548 GCA_016584305.1 Chionoecetes opilio | reverse complement strand
AAATTCGTAAAAATATTTGTGGCTGGCGACATTAGTGGGCAGTGGAAATAAATATGTTCGTAGCCTTCACAAACGTGTTAGCTCGCCGAGAGGCAGGCCGCTTGTGTTAGGCCTCATAAACCACTAAAAACTCTTGTTTCTAATGCCGTTATAGGTGTTATTTAGGGTTAGCGTGGTGTTATATACTGTTAGGGTGTGTGTGAGGTGTTAAATATGCCATTTCAGCCGTGGTACAGAGGAGGGGAGAATAACAATTATGAAATACCACCACCACACCACCACCATCAGATTGATTATAATTATTGTACAACCTTAGGTAAAATTATTAGTCAGTAATGACTTTAATAATTTTAGTAAATAACTTTTAATTTACTTTAGTAAATAACTTGAAATTTTTTACTCACCCCAGTTTGAATGTCGTAGCATTGGATTTTCGATCTCGTTATTGAAAATAGACCCTAATTTACACATCTCGTATCATCGGATTCTCGTATATCGAATGCTCGTTATAACGGGACCTCCCTGTATATATATATATATTATATATATATATAATATATTTAATGTAAAAATAGGAAACTACAACGCTAGATTGGAACCTGCCGACGGGAGAGTTGGAACCCCGCCGCCCGGGGACGAAAGATACGGTAGACTCCCCGACGGGGACGAAAGATACGGTAGACGAAAGTATCATAAAGCAATAGATGTTGGGAGTGTGAAAGGATGACCCCCGTTAATGGGAGGATATTTTGGAGTTAGAAGGGGGGGGGGAAGAGAGAAGAGAGAGAGAGAGAGAGAGAGAGAGGAGAGAGAGAGAGAGAGAGAGATGAGAGGAAGAGAGAGAGAGAGAGAGGGAAGAGAGATCATGCATGAGTGAGGACAGTAGGATGTGAGAATGGGTGGATAGATGTGTGGAAATGGGAGATTCTGCCGTGGCCTCCCCGTAGAGGGAGTTGTAAGGAGCTGCTTTTAGTGTAGACTAGACTATATGACCTAAAAGAGAATAAATGTCCCTCTGTTTCCATTAATTAAATGCAAGTGCTGCTGTATAGTCATATAAGTGATGTACTTTAGTTGCTGATAGCCTGGACTCGGCGGGGGAGGAGAGATAAACAAACCCGATTTTGTAGGGCGCCAAACGCGGTCTTTAAAAAAATATTTCAGATGCTTCATAATCTGCAGTAGACGCATGTATAACACTCAATTTTGCCAAACAGAATATTGGCAATACCGGTAATTTTCTTAGCATGGGCCTTTGCATAGTATTCTAAATATCATTAGACTAAGTGTTGGACAGGGTCCTGGGTGTCTAACATTTCCAAACTATTTCTTTAGTTTTGACCAACTTAAGACAATCCCCCCCCGGAAAAATTTTTTAAAAAAGGGAAAACCCTTTTAAAAGCCCGGTTATCTTAGGTTAGCCTAAGTCCACGTTTAAAGATTGGGCCGTATGTCGACTGTAAAAAAAAAAATGAAACTTTTAAGTATTTAAAAATTTTTCACATTCACGTAGATACCAGCAAAAAATTGGTAAGATTTGTGAGTATTTTGGCCTTATTTTTAGGTTTTTTTTTGTTCCAAAAATTTTGGGCTTTTTAAAATTGGGAAGGTGTCAATGACCCCAAAAGTAGGAAATTCTGAAAAGAAAATGTTGAAGGAAATTTAAACCCAATTTTAAATTCTGATATTATCTTTTTTTTAGAGTGGGTCTAATCACTTGGGTTTTAATTGACTTAAAGAAAATTTTTCTTTTAAATTTTCGAACCTCAGTACTTCATCAATTTCTTCTTCCTAGTTCCTCTTCATAGAACCATGTTTTTTATTCCTCTGAAAATTTTGTCATGGCCATACCCCCACCCCCCTCCCCTCTTTTGCAATAATGAGTCACCTGGTGTCTGCCAAAAAGTTAAAACCCCCCAAAAGAAATAGGAGGCAAAAGCAAACCTTATCCAGTGTGAAGGGAAAGCGTGAGGAGGGGATGAGAGTGATGACGAGGTGGTGCTAAGACTCCACCGAATGCTGTAAAAATAGTCAGAGGGCTCCAAGTCCACTCCTACTGCTTTAACAAAGAACAAGACTCCCAAAGCAGGTAAGGGGGACACCCAAAGCAGCAAAAATTACACCCAAATCATGAAAAAAACACCCAATATTAAAGGGACACCAAAATAGTTAAAGGGGGACCCCCAAAATAAAAAAAATTTGAAGGGACACCCAAACTAGTTAAAGGGACCCCAAACTATTCCCCAAAAGGGGACCCCCAAAAACTATTGAAGGGACACCCAAATAAAAAAGGGACACCCAAACTAGTTAAAGGGCCCCCCAAATAGTTGAAGGGACACCCAAACTAGTTAAAAGGGACCCCCAAAAACTAGTTAAAGGGAACCCCCAAACTAGTTAAAGGGACCCCAAAAATATTTAAAAGGGACACCCAAAACATTTAAAAGGGACACCCAACTAGTTAAAGGACACCCAAACTATTTAAAGGGAACCCAAACTAGTTAAAGGGACCCCCAAACTAGTTAAAGGACCCCAAAAAGCAGGAAAGGGACCCCAAACAGAAAAAACACCCAAAAACGTAAGAGACCCAAAATCTGCAACAAAAACACGCAAATCTGAAAGGGCACCCAAAAGTAAAAAATGTTACACCCAACCGGGGAATTTGACCCCCCGAAAAAGTGAAAAAAAAACCCCAAAGGGGTAGAGACATCAAAAAAAATTAAAGTAACACCCAAAAACTCCAAAAGTAGGACCTGGAACAAGAATGTAACCCCAAAAACAGCCAAAAGACTCCAAAGGCCAAAAAATACTTAAAAAAATCCAAATCCACCCCCAAAAGGAGCATCAAATGGAGAAATACATGATATGTCCAAAAGTAAAAAAGGGTTTTGTCCCAGCCACAAAACCCACACCAAAACGAAAAAGCATCAGTGGCGGACACAAAAACACCCAAAAAGGAAAGAAAACCCAATCAAAAAAAAACAAACACCTGTTATAAAAATCTACCCATGAAATGATCAAAACCCCCCTGATGTAACCCAAAAAGACCCCCAAAAAGCAAAAAACGGGATGTGAAGAAAAGGGGAACCTTGGGGGGAAGAACCGTCCCAGAGAATAGTAGGCGCTGCTTCACCCCAAAGGAAAGGAGCTTCACCCTTAGCCAAAAAGTACACCAAAAGTAAAAAGGGACACCAAAGGGTAAGAGGGAGCCATTAGGTTAAATCCAAACCCAAAGTGTGGGTATGACCCCCACATTACGGGGTCCCCCGGGGGAAAGGGAAGGAAAAGACCCATCAACTTCATTATCCTCAAAAGGTCCACCAGGGAAAAAAAAATTTGATTGAAGTTGAGACTCCAGTGAGTAAAGTCACCCCAAAAAGAAGAAAAGGTTAAGAAGGCACACCGGGAAAAGGGACGTTCCCCTCAAGCCCAAGACTCCAAAGAAACTCCTAACTAATTGCCTAACTACCAGCTAGCAGCAGTTTCGGGTGGGATTTCCTTTTAAAAACATGTCAGGCAAAAGACGTTAAAACCCCCAAAAAAGCCCCCGGGCAAAAAAAGGGACTGCATTAGCCCTTTCATCAGAGCTGGGCACAAATAATTAAATGGGGATACATTGAATTTTTTAAAATACTAAATACATGGGGAAATGTATTCAAATACTAAATCTTTAAAAACGAATGAAATTAAATACTAAAAAAATCAATTGTATTTAAATACATTTTTAAATACATTTTAAATCAAACAAATTTTAACCTGTATTTAGTAATTCTTTATTAACAATAAAAAATGCTTGTAAATGATAAAAGGACATTTTTCCTATTTTATTTTTTCCCCTTTTTGAAAAAAACAAAAACCAAATAAACCCAAAAAAATTTAAAATGTCATCCTGAAGTTTTACTCATTTAATAATTGCTAATGAGAAAACATAACTAACAATTAATCTTTGGACTTTTGTCAAAGGCAAATGAAATTGTATTTTCAGCTGACCTGGCATTTAATTTTAAGTACCGTATTTGCCGCGCATAAGACCCCCTCCGCTAAGACGCCCCCCTTTTTTCAAGGAGGTTTTGAGAAAAAAAAAATGGTTTTTTTTGAGGGGAAAACAAAATCGTAAATAATCAAAAGTAAAAAAAAAAAAGGGATTTTGTGGGGAAAGCAAATGTTTATAGTGTACCTAAATAAATATTCCATTGCGGAATGTGAAAAACTTACTAGTTTAAAATGTCAAGGGAATAAAGGGGTTAACCAAAATGGGTCATAAATATTGCAGGATCCCCCCTAGTATTGATATTCTAATATTTTGTACCTAGACATATAGCTTAGATTTAATGTTGTATTTATGCTTTGTTGCTTTTTGCAAATGTTTTTTAGACTATGGAAAATTTGTAATATTGGTAAAATTTTTGGTAGGGGGCTTTTCAAAAGTCCTAGGATTCTTCCCTTTACATCTCGGTATTTTTCTTCATTCTGAGTATTTTGAGCCCCTTTTCCCCAGGGCGAAATTTGAATAATAAGGGCATACACGTATACCAAAAATCACCGTTATTTCACCCAGAAAGTTAAGTTAGGTTAAATCAGATTAGGTTTTTGGGTTTTAGAGTTGGGGGTTTTTTTTTGTTTCGCGAATGGGAAAAAAACGAAATTCCCCCCCCCCCCCCCCTCACCCCCCCCCCCCCCCCCACCCCCCCCCCCCCCCCCCCCCACACTTAAAAAACATTGACTTCCGACAAAAAGAGAGCCAGTTTAATTTAAAAACACATAAAAACTATTCTGGACTAATTTTTTGGCCAAAAACGGTTTCCCAATAAAAAATTTTTTTATAGAAGATTTTTAGGAACACTGTAAGGAAACCATCTCTACCTTGTTTTTTATTGTTGTAATTGTTGAAGGGCACCTTTTCGGGATCGACGATATTTGCCCTGCTTCACTTAAAATTTCTATCACAGTCACGGGGGTTTTGATTATTTTCTTAGGAAGGTACAGGTGAAGGCTGGTTACACTCTGAAATCAGGGAGCGTTCCGTCAACCGGCCTTGTATTCCCTATTTGTCACGGTTCCGTCATTCTCGGCAGTTCCTGCTCACCCCTCTAAGCAGGATGGTGCTTAAAGAGGCTATGGTTGAAAAATTTCATTAATAGCACTTCTTTTGGATGAAAAAGAGGATTTGAACTCTAAAAGACACTGTTTTGGGTACTAAAGCCTTGAGAAAACGACAATTTCAGCACGGCACAGTCTCTAACGTTAAAAATACTCTTTCCCAAAACCGTTTTCGGAAACGGTATGTTTGGGCCCTGGGGCGGCGCCCGTTTTGTGTAACCTTCTATTTGTTTGAAGTAAAAAAATTGTAACGATGTGGAACTGTGCCCTGTCACCATGATGGGGGATGGTGTGATTCGGCTTTAGGCGGACGGTGGGTTTGGGCCCTGATGGGTCTTGGTCTTGGTTTACCCTGTGGGAAAACTTTTTCCCTCTATAAAATACCTTTTCATCTTTTTACTAGCACTCTTTCATACGTTTCCTTTTCCATGAGGTACGGGGTGGGGGAGAGGGGTCGAGGTGGTACAAAGGCCTATGCCCTTTCCCCTCCCCCCCTTCTTACCCCCGTAGCGGGAAAAACACACACCACAACACACCTGCAACGGGTTTGGGCCCCCCACTTTTGGGACCAGGATTCGAGGGGGGGGGGGGGGCCCGCGCTTCCCGACTTTTCCTCGCCGACACAACTGCAAATCGCCAGGGATTTCAGTCAAACCACAGGACACACAGAGACACACATGGGGCACCTCTTTCCCCCCGTTGTACAATGATCCCGTCAAAAAAACTACAAAGGCCCGGGCCCCTTTTTAAAACCTTGTGTGTATAACAGACTCCCCCCCGAACTACACCTCCCTCTCACCGCTCACACTCCCTCAAAAAAACTTTACCCCGCTCTTTGTTTCACTATTCCTTTACTGCATACCCATTCCCGCGAAAATCCATCACCATTTTCTGCCTCCCTTTTTCTCCCTTTAACGTTGTTCAACTTGTGTGGCCCGAGTCGAAGCGGGTTAAAGGGGCATTAATATGGGGATGTTTTTCTTTTCCATGGGGGCGGGGGGGGAGCTGAGCGGTAATGACCCATGGTGGGGGCGCGGAGGGGGTCGCGAGGAAGTATCCCAGGGGAAGCGGCAGACCTGAGATATCAACGTTTTCAAAAGGGGAGCAGCAGCGGGGGGTGGTGATGTTTAATCTGACACAGCCTCTTGGGAGCAACAACGTATCTTGTTGCCCCACTATTTTTTTCTTTAAACTCCAAACCTTTTTTTAGTAAGAAACTGTTTAACCCATTAAAAAGCAGTACACGCCAACGAAACCTCCGGCCCTTTTTTTTTTTTCCCCCCTTTCCATTCTCTGAACCCCTCTGCGCTTATTTCCCTTAACCAGGGGGCTTTCATTTTATAAGGAAAAAAACCGCTTATGCGCCGCTATAATCTCGACCTTTTTTTCCCCTTTTTAATGCAAAAAAAACCTTTGGTTACCAAAAAATTTTTGTATTTTTTGTCCCTGCCGTTTTTTAAAAAAAAAAAAAAAAAAAAAAAAAAAGTCCTCCCTTGCAGAACGCAAAACCCGGGGGCAAAAGGGACCTCCCCGCCCCACCCCCAGGCCGGTAAAAAAGAGGTAAATTGTATTTTGATTTTTGGGTGTTTAAATTTTTTTTGGGGGTATCCAACAGCATCATTTGGGTTCACAAAAAGGGTGTGCCCTTCCGAAATTTCCCAATTTCCGACTGAACGACCTTAAACGGGAAAATTTTCGGCGGAAATACCCCCACCCAACCACCACCCGTACCAAAACCCCAACGTACCTTTTTGGCGTTTTCATCCACAAACCGTAAAAACTCCCCCCTTTAAGTTTTCCTTCCCCCGTATTTCAAAACCCCCTAAGTTTGCAGACAGAAAACCCTTATAAATTGGGGACGCGAATTTATAAACCGGAAGGAAAGATAAATTTTTTTTTGTTTTTTTTGTTTTGTTTTTTTTTTTTTTCCCCATGCCTTAGGGTGTAGGCAGTGGCTCCAGGGTGGGTGGGAGCCCTGGGAAGCTACTTAGGGTATATGGTTGGCCTCCCCCCCGGGTCCAAGGCAACATATGCGGCCCGTTTGAGTTCATCCGCCCCCCTTTTGGGCCCCCCTGCCTCGCACCCCAAGGTAAAAGTTAATGAAAAAGGGGATGTTGTTTTTAACTCGGGGCAAAAAAAAGTTTCTTTTTTTTTTTTTTTTCGGGTCGTGGGTTTTTTCAGGGAACGCCCTGGGGCGGGTCCACTTGTAGCCCCCCAAACTCACTCGGGGGTTTTCGGCTTTTCCCCCTCACAATCTTTGTTAAACTGTAAAAAAGTCGGCTTGGTTCTGCATATGAAAAATTATAACGCATTTGGTTTTTTTGGGGTACCTGTGCAAAAGTCGTGTTTTTTCCTTTTGACCCTTCCGAGGCCACTTTTCAACATTTCCCTCCCTTAAAACCCTTCTTGGTTTTCATCAAATTGTTGTTGTGTAACCCCAAAAAACGAAAAAAAAGGTTTGCAAAGTAAAGCAAATCGGGAACCCGGTACTTTACGCAGCTGGTTTTTGTCCCCAAAACCCTTTCGTTTCCGTTTTTTCAAATTTAAAAAATTTTTCTGCTTAAAAACCCCGCTGGAGGATCAAAATAAAATCAAAGAAACCTTGAAAAATCCAAAGAGTTAAAAATTTAAAGTGTTTTGGGGGATTCGTAAAACAAGCGGAGCTTGGAGCCACGGGTACCTAGCGTGGTACCCCACCTTTGCTTTTCTTTGCCCCTTTTTTTGGTTTTTAAATATAAAGGATATAAAATTCGCTCCTACACAACCCACAGGGAAGGAATAAAATTAAAGCCTGACCTCCAAAAGGGAAAAATCGGGAAGGATGGAGGGTGTCCCCGGAGGCTTTTTAACAAAAACACCTAACCCTTCCTGGTAAGATTCTTATCTTTTAACCCGTACGTGTTTTTTTTTTAAAATTTTTTTTTTTTTTTTTTTTTCACCATTTTTCAGAGGAGGGGTTTGAAGCCGGGCAGGGGGCCCAAACCCCCATCATGCCAGTTATAAAGGGTTTTCTGTAGTGTTTTGATTAAAAGAATTTCTTTTCCCGAAAATAAATGGTTTTTTCTTTAAGACCCTTTTTTTTTTAAAATTTTTTTTTTTTATTACAACCATTTTTTGGAGAATGCCAGTCCTCCCGACCTCAGCCCCTTTAAATTTTTTGTTTTATTTGGTTAAAAATTGGGGTTTGGGGGTCCCATAAAATTTAGGTTCGTTTTCTCATATAGGAGCACGCATTTATTTTCTTCTCAATTGGACATCCTCTCTGATCTGTCCCCCAACACTCTGCCCCGAAAGTACAAAATCCTCATCTCACATTCCGAGGGTCACACGGCAGGCACTGTTGTTTACATTTAGCACCTTCTGTGGGTCATCAATAATTTCGGTGGCCAGGGGGAGGAAGAAAGTTTTTTTCGGGGGGGGCTTTTTACAAAAATTGTTTTTTTCGGAAAAAAGGCCGGAAAACTTTATTTTTTTTGGGGATTAGGTGTTTTGAAGAACATTCAAAATAAATTAGGCAAAAACAAAAGGTTTTGGCGATTATTTTAATCTTTTCTTCTGAAAGTCCGAAAAAAAACGATTTTCTTTGGGGTTTCCTTAGATTTTCGTTTCCTTGAAAATTTCCCCCTTTAGGCCTAAACTTCCTTAAAAAAAGGGAAATTTTCCTTTTAAATGGAAAAACTGTTCCCAATTTACCTCAGGGTTGCCAGCTATTTGGGCTGGTTTATGGCAAAATTAACTAATAACAAAATATTAAAATTTTTATATTATGAGTTTAAATACAATTTGTATTTGAATACTCACTAACGTATTTAAATACGTGAAAAACCAATGTATTTATGAATAAGTTCAAATACACAAATGTTTTTAAAATACTCCCAGCTAGGACCTCTTTCCTTATGGTAATAGTCATACTAAAAAGCAAAAGGTACCTATGGCATCATAACATTTCTTTGGCATGAAAGTGCCGCCCCCGGGGTTAATTTGGTCCTGGTTTTGAAAAAACTTTGATCGAGGTTTTCCATATCTATTGAATAAACAAACAAAAATTTAATACAATCATAGGAGGGAATCTATATTAGGGTGCCAATAGCGCATAAGGGTTATTTTTCAAAGTCAATATTTTTCACATACTTTTGTGGTATTTCTCCCCTTGTACTTAGAAACTGTCGTGGCAAAGTTTCGGGGCTAATCGGTTGATATTTAGAGGGGGGCGGATCGATCTTGAACAATTTCCTCTTTTCGCCCTCAGGCCCCATGACCACGAGAAACCCAAACTGAAGTTTGGCTTTTTGGGCCATAGTGTTCCTACTATCACAGGAGCAAAACTTCCCAGCCGTGGAGACGTTTTACAACGATTTTTCTACGCACACAAGGAAGAGAAGAAGAGGGTTTGCCAGCAGAGTGCAGCTGGGGCTGCAAAGGAGGTCCTCGACTTCTGGACACGAGCTAGGATCCCCACCATCGCAGAAATAGCGTGAGGAGGAAGATTACTGGACTTTTCGACGAGGGGGAAGATCCTGAGCAAAGCAAAAATAACTCGGGGGGTCACGCCTGCCGAAAAACAGAAGACCTTCCAAGAAAGGGTCTCCCAGACCTTTTGGACATCGCCCACTCCGACGCCCTCACTCTGATGACCAATTCCTGAAGACAAGGAATTCTTCTTGCCCAGCGGGAGAAAGGGAGGCGGGGTCGATGGCTGGTGGACAAGAAGCTGAAAGAATCGGTTTTGCCGCCCGTGAAAGCTCTCTCTCACTAGCCGTCAACAGACGCCAAAAGGAGAAGAGATGGTGGAGCTGGAAGTCGTTCATCGTCCTGAGTCATCAAGTCCAGCCAACGCTGCTAACACATCGACTTCTTCCGACGCCGGGGTCGCTTCTCCACCAAAGCGATTGAGGACACGGGGCACGAAGTTCGTCCTATCCCCTGATCTCGTCGGGGCCCTTGACAGAACTGGGGTCAGTAGCCGACAACCCCTTCGAAAATTGTGGCGGCTATGGCAATAGCTTGGGCCACGATCCACAAGAGCTTGGTGCTGAATCCCGAGTCCATTCGACAGGCAAGAGCGAAGTACAGGTCCACTTTGGCGAAGGACATCAAAGAAGACTTTCAGTCCTCTTTACCCCTCTTACCGTTCATTGGACGGGAAGATCCTTTTCCCAGGACGATGGCACTCGCGCCGAAAGACTCGCCATCCTTGTCACAGGAGAAGGAGTGGAGAAGCTCCTAGGAAATCCCGAAAATGCACGCCGGAACTGGTGATGCCGCCGCTACAGCTGTGTTTGAGGCTCTAGAAGACTGGGGCTCCAGGGCGAGTCGTGGCGATGGGGGCTTCGACACAACCAGTGCCAACACTGGAGGGCCCTCAATGGGGCATGCACCATTTGCAACAGAAGATCGGCCGACCCCTCGTTTCAAATTGCTTTCCGTCATCACGTCCACGAACTTGTCCTTGGGAAGCCTTTTCTACGTGTTTGGGGTCATCTTCTGGTCCTGAGATCACCATCTTCTCTCGCTTCAAGGAAATACTGGTCTTACATCACCAGTCGGCAATAAACCCCCCCACCACGAAGATCTGCCGGAGACTCTGGTCTCCAAGAGGGAAAGATCTCATCAAGGTTGAAAACGTCTGCTTCAGACAAGCAGGCCCCGTGACGACTATAAGGAACTCGCTGAGCTGAGCATCCTTTTCCTCGGCGGCGCTCTTCCGAAGACCTCGATCCGTAAGCCCCGGGAGGCTTCATCGAGTGTGTTGGTGGCGCCTATCATTTACGCTCTGAAGATGATCTTGTTTCGGGAGCAGCTGACTGGGGGTCGTCACACCTCGAGAAATGTCAGCCCTCCAGCGGTTCTCATCAGTTCGCCCAAACCCAGATCTACGTCCTTGCGATGGTTCGAATCGACGGTTCCATCCTACGCTCCCGCCAACGATCTTGGATTCGCTAAAGGACATCCTTCAGTACCACGACGAAGTATTCGGAAGGCCTGCTTCACCACTCTGAGCCGCCATTTCTGGTACCTGGGGCGAAGATTTATTGGGGCCCGTCACTGTTCGACTCACGTCTCCCTGTCTCCGACAAAACAAGCAATTGTACAGGCCATTCTCTACGATGAAGGAGCCGAGGAACCCGCCAAGCGAATAAACCTCCCATCATCACAAGTTCCTGCGGCAACAACTGCCCTCCTTCGCCACGAAAAAATTTCCCTCCCGCCTCTTCGGGAAACTCTTGAATCAAGACAGACTTCCTGTCCGCCAACCCCCGGAAGTGGCAGGAAGAGGAATCGTACGTCGAGGACTTTCCGCCGAATCGAGGGACTTCGCGTCGTCAACGACACAGCCCCGAGCGAGGAGTGGCGCTCATCCCCGGTCCTTCAACCTCCGGCTGAAACAAGACGAGGAACAGTGCCAGTTCCCCTCCAAGTTGTGGAGGCCATCGCCATCAACAGCCCGGGCCTCGAAGGCTTCCCTTCCCCGGCCAAGCCGGCCACAATAAGTGGGGTGGTCCCCATGATACCCCCCCCCACCGAGGGGGGTAATACTCACCAAAGGGGGACCAGCAGCCTGCTGGGGAAGGGATGTCCGGCTTGTCCGCTTTCAAGAGATGACATCCCCCCTTAATAGGCCAGTGCATAAGGGTAAAAACAAAGTTGTAATCCGCCACCCCTAAATATCAAACCGATTGAGGTCAAACTTTGCATACGATGGTTTCTTGCATAGATGCAACCATTACACCAAAGTAGGAAGAAAAATTCCCAAACTTTTGATTTTTATTGGCACCCTAATTCTATGTCATTAAAGTTTGAACAAATTTCCATTATAGCTCTGTTAGCAATACACTGAGAAGTGCGGACCGCATTGTTACACTAATGGGGTAAATCGGACTTAACGGTAAATCGGTCCAAAATATAAAAAAAACTTTTTTTTCAAAATTTGATTTAAACCTCCAAAAACTGAAACAACATGTGACTGTTACACGTCATACCCCTGCCCATGGGACACTATCAAACATTCTGTGAGCTGTTCTTCACATTCTCTGGGGAGGCGTAAAAGATGACCAACACACACACGTTTTTGGGGTTTCCGTCTTTCTTCTTTTTTAGTCTATGTTAGTTTTTTTTTTTATAATTTTCTAGGGATTGATACTTAATTTAGTATTATTTTACACTAGGGCCAGAATTCCCTACACAATTGGGAGTATGGTTTTGTTCACCTTATTGGATTCTAGGAAACATTCTCTATGAGCTTCCGAACAAAAACATTACTTTTGAGATATGACATGTTTATAAGGGGGCGAGAGACAAGCGTTTTTTCGCTCACTCTTCTTCCCTTGTGACCTGCTCACCTCTGTTCTTACCTTCCATGGACACTTTTTTAAAGAGGATTGGCTTAGTTAGCAGGTTAAAACCTGAGGTTAGATAGGTTAGGTTAGTGGGGGTCAAAGGGGTTTGGGTTA
>JACEEZ010019516.1:232500-247500 GCA_016584305.1 Chionoecetes opilio | reverse complement strand
CCAACACAAAACACACACACACCACACACAAAACTTCTCACCACGTGTTTTTCCTTTTCCCTGATGTTTTTGTCATAAGAAAAAGCGTAAACCCCCCACCCACCAACGCCCCCCAACAAAACACACACACACACACCACACACACACCACACACACACACACACACACACACACACCAAAACACACACAACACACCACACCCAAAACACCCCACACACACACACCCCCACACACACACACACACACAACACACCACACACTTCATCCCCACTTGTTTTCCCTTTTCCCCTGTTGTTTTTTTATAAGAGCCCCGAAAAAACCCCAACACCACCACACCCCCAACCCACCCACCCCCCACCCACCCCCCCACCCCCCCACCCCCCCCACCCCGGCTGACTGCTAAACTAGAAGGGGCGGGCCCTGACTAGAAGGCGGGTTGGCGACTAGAAGGCGGGTTTTGGGGGACTAGAAGGCGGGCGGGCTAAATGGAAGGCTGGCTGTCTGACTAGAAGCGGCGGTGACTAAAAGGGCTGGGGGCTCTGACTAAAGGTTTGGTTGGCTGACTAAAAGGGCGGGGCGGCGGGCTGATGGAAGGCTGGCTGTTGACTAAAGGGCGGGGCGACTAAAAGGCGGGTTTGGCTGACTAGAAGGCTGGCTGGCTAAATGGAGGCTGGTTTTCGGGACTAAAAAGGGGGCCCCTGGCTGACTAAAGGGAGGTTGGTGACTAGGGGCGGCGGGCTGCCCTGGAAGGCGGGTTTTCCTTACTAAAGGGGGGGGCGGGCAAACTAAAAGGGGGTTGGTTTGACTAGAAGGCTGGTTGGCTGTCTAAAAGGTGGCTGGCTGACTAGAAGGTGGTTGGCTGACTAGAAAGTTTGGTTGGCTGACTAGAAGGCTGGCTGGCTGACAAAAAGGGCGGCTGGCTGAAAAGGGCTGGCGGCTGACTGGGGGTTTTGGTTATTTTAAAAGGGGGCGAGGAAGGCGGGCTTATTTTTAAAATTTATTTGCGCTTTTTCTTTCCTTCCCCGAGTACAGGGGCGGCGCTGGGGGTGTAAGTTAGATAAGGGAAAAAAATTTCTCTTGATTGCGAAGGAGGAAAGGAAGAGGGGGAAAGGAGGAAAGGAGAGGAGAAAAAAAGGGAGGAGCCCGCGGGAGGAGGAGGTTTTGGAGTTGTTTGTTGGGAAAAAAACGGGGAAAAAACAAAAAGGGTGGGGTTGAAATTTTTTAAAAAGGGAAAAATTTTTTTTAAGGGGGAAATTTTAAAGGGAAAAGGAGGGGGAAAAAGGGAAGGAAAAGGAAAGGGGGAAAAATTTTTTTTTTTTTTTTTTTTTTTTTTTTTTGGGAATTTAAGGGGTTGGGGGTTTAAAACTGAGGAGGAAAAAAAGGTCGAAGGGGTTTGGAAAGGTAGTGGGTGTTAGTTTTATAGTTTTGTTTAAAAAGGGAAAGGTTAAAGGGAGGAGTTTAGGAGGAGGGAATAGGGAGGGAGAGCATGGAGGAGGAAAAAGTATTCCTTTTTAAAGGAGTTTTGGTTTGGAAAAAACTGGGAAAGAAATGGTAGTAGTAGTGTTTTTTTAACGATGAAGAGTTGGGAAAGGGATGTAATAAAAAAGGGTTTTAATTAATGAACGAAGAGGGAGTTAGAGAAAAATTGATAAAAAAAGGAAAAAGGGGGAAACTAAAAAACGAACGGATAAAAATTGAAGGAGAAGGAGAAAAAAGAAAAGGAAAAAGAGAAGGGGGGAAATTTACCAAAAGAAAAAAAATAAAAACCAAAAAAACCCATGAAAAAAAAGGGAAAAAAAAAAACAAAGATGACTGATGAAAAATAAAAAGGAGAGAAAGAGAAAAGGGAGGGGGAAGAAAGGGAACGGCCCAAAAGGGAAAAGCAAGAAAAAAAAGCCCAGGAAAAGAGTCTATACAAAAGAGGAAGAAGGTCGTGGGGTGTGTGTTTTGTGTTGTGGGGTTGGACTGTGTTTTGGGGGGGAGGGGTGGGGGTTTTGTGTAAAGGGGATGTAAATTTTTTCCGCGGATTCGCGGATTTCCGATATCTTATTCCCAGCGGGGGTCATTTCTGTGAATCGTTAGATTGGGGTTTAAAAAAATTAGGGGGGGGGGGGTACATATTTGGCTACCCCACACCAAACCCTTACCCTGGCCACTGACCCAAACACAAACCAATAAAAATTTTTGTCCGGCCTAGGGGGAAGGAAATTTATGGGCCTGCCGATATTTCCTGACTCTACTGCTACAAGGTTTGGCCCAGGAGGCAGTTTTTGGGGGGTTGGAATACAGCAGCCACAGCCAGTTTTTTGGGGGGTGGATACAGCAGCCACACCGGGGTGAGATAGCTCGGGTGATCCAGGGGTCTGGTATCGGGGGGCCACACTCCCCTCCTGTGCCCAAGTTTGCGGGCCCCAGGTTCGGAGAGTTAAATGCGGGAAACCACAGAAAGAGGCAAGCCAGATGGGGCCAGAGGGTGCCAAATTTCCAATGAAATCACATAGGGTATATATTTTCACTAGAAAATTTAAGTTCCCTGATATACCTATATATATACAATACAAAAATTGGGACAAAAAAAAACGCCCAAATTTGAAAACCAAAATTAATATTGATAAAACCAAGGACCTTCAGAAGCTCTCTCAGAGCATAAAATTTTTTTTAAAAAAAAAAACCCAAACCCCCAAAAGCGGGGAGGTTCCCTCCCCTACGCTCGGTCAGCCTAGCTGCGTTTGGGATGATTTTGGTCGCCCTAAAATTTTTTTTTTCGTTTTGTTTTTTTTTCCCTTTTTGACACCCCTGGTGTGAGTGTCTATCTGGGTTTTGTGTGGTGGGTGTTTTTGGGGTGTGGTTTTGCGTGGGGTGGGGGGGTGTTTACAGGGAAGAGGTGAAAAGGGAAAAATGAGTGGCACTTAAAAACATTGTGATGGTGATGATAGTGCGTCGGCGACAGGGAAAAAAAAAAGAGAAAACTCCCTTTGCAAAAACCCTTTTGGTACGTTAATTGTTGTGGTTTTTAAAAATGAGAGAGAGAGGGGAGAAAAGGAGAGAGAGAGAGAAAAAGGGGAAGAGAGGGAGAGAGGAGAGAAAAATGCAGTACCCCCTTTATTTTGCTGTACCCGAGCAAGGGAGTTTTTTTAAAAGGTAAATTGCAGGGCGCTCCGCTTTGTTTGCTTTTTAAAAACCCTGGTTTATATATATTTTTAAAAGAGGGTGTTTATCTAAACCCCCCCTGACGACCCGACTTGGCCCAGCGAGAATGAAAATTAAAAAAGGGAAAAGTGAAAAAGTTAATAGATAAAAAAGTAAATATGAGGAATTATTGGGGTAGTCTTTGGACCCTATCCCTATATGTTCCTTATAGTTTTCGTAGTGTAGGGGTTTTTATCACGGGGCGCCTCACACGCGAAAGGGTCCCCTTTTTCGACCCCGGCGAAAACACGAGTAATTTTTTTTACAGAAAACTACCTAATGTAGGTCTCAGGGCCCCTTGTAGCTTTTTTATTTTCTTATGATCTTATTTCTTTTATTTCTGTTGTTTTAGGAAGCAGTTTTTTTTTGGTTTTTGCCTAGATTTTTTTTTCTCATTACCCTTGTGTATTACATTCGTGTTTTTTTAGGAAGTGTTTTTTTGTATACTATGTATACTAAAAAAACTTCCTAAAACGAAGTAATACACAAGAGGTAAAGAAGGGGAGACGGGAGAGCCAAAACTAGGCAAAAAACATAAAAAAACGCTTCCTATAAACAAAAAAGTAATAAAAACATAAGAAAAATAGGGGGGGGGGGGGGGGGGGGAAAAAGTAGGCGCATACCCCGCCCCAATATTTTTATCAAATTTTACGTGTATATATATATATAATTTTTATTAAATTTTTATATTTTATATATATTTTATATATATATAAAATTTTATATATAAATATAATATATAATTTTTTATAATATATTTCACTTCCCGTTGGCGATACCACCGGCCGAAAATTTTATCAATTGGTTGCCCGGGGAAAAAAGTTCAATAGATTTCATTCCCCCAAAAATTTAAATTTATTTTTTTCCCTTTTACCAAAAGACTTGGGGATTTCCGAATTTGGGTACAAATTATTTGGAAAAATTTTTGGGGGAAAAACCTGTGACTAACAAAAAGACAAAACGATCGGGGGAAAAAAAATAACCCCTCCAAATTGTTTTGGGGGAGGTAATAAAGGGAAACTACAAGAGGCCGTGAGACCTACAGAGCTAGTTCCTGTAAAAAATTTTCTCGTGTTTTCGCCTGGGGCGAACCGGGGGCCTTGGGCGTGTGAGGCGCACGTTTATTTAAACCAAATACACTACAAAACTATAAATAATATATAAATGTAAAAAATAAATAACTAAATTTAAGGAAAGGGGGGGGGGGATACTAGGGGTATCCTGTGTAGGTAGAAATAAACATGCAAAAATATGATATTGTTTTTTTTTTTGTGTATTAAATATGGGGGAAATTTCGTTTTTTTAAAATGGTAGGCTGCATCATTTTTAAATTCTTGGGTTGGTAAAATTATCATTTTTTAACCCTTTTTTGTCTTTAAAATTTCCCGACTAGATCCTTTTAAGATCTTTTTATTTCCCTTTTTTTTTGGGCTTTATATAGACTATGGGGGTCGAAAAAAAGTCAATATTTTTTCTTATTCCTTTTTTTGGGTGATAAAGACACTGGTGGGGCGGGAAAAAAGGGCAAAATTTTCTTATTCCTTGTTTTGTGGGCTGATAGAGAAATACTGTGGGTCGAAAAAGTCAAATTTCTTATTCCTTGTTTTGTGGGCTGGGCATCCCGGTGGGGCGAAAAGCAAATCTTTCTTATTCCTTGTTTTGTGGGCTGATAGAGACTACTGTTGGGGGCGAAAACGTCCCAAAATTTTTTTATTCCCTTTTTTTGTGGGCTGGGAAGGGCTACTGGGGGGGTCGAAAACGTCAATATCTTTCTTTTCCTTGTTTTGTGGGCTGAATTTGAGACTACGGGTTTTGTCGAAAACGGGCAATACTGTTATTCCCTTGTTTTTTGGGTGGTATAAATGGTGGGGCGGAAAAAGTCCCAAAATCTTTTTATTCCTTGTTTTTTGGGGTGATAGAGATACCCGTTTTGGGGCGAAAACGTCCCCAATTTTCTTTCTTATTCCTTTTTTTGGGGGCTGGCATTTCTGGGGGTTTTACTGGTTTTACGGGGGGTTTGAAGTTTTTAGTATTTCTTTATGCTCCTCAAGTAATAAGGGGGGCTTAAAAAAGGGGGCCGCCAAAAAAAGTCGCGGGATGTTTAAAAAGGGAAAAAAAAAGCCCCGTCCCCCCACCAACCCCCACCAAACCCCCAAACGGATCTTTTAGGAATGTTTTTAAAAAAGAAAAAAATAAAACCCGTCCCGCCTTTTTCCTTTTTTCCCCCCCGCCGTTACACCTCATTTTTTTGGGTGTTGTTATTTTTCCTCCACTTTTTTTATTTATTTTTTTTATTTTTTTTTTTTTTTTATTTTTACATTTAAGGGGGTCTGGCCAAGGGGACAACAAAAAAGGGTAAACAAAACCCGCTTAGTTGCCAGTCCCTATAAAAAAGGGCAGTAATAGAATAAAATAAAAACAAAAGGGGGAGGCCAATTTTTTTCGGGGGTGTCTTTTTACTTTTTCCTTTTTAAAAGATTTTAAATCATAGGAAAGTGGAAAAAAAGAAACCCGGAAGAGAGTTCCAAGTTTCCAAATGGGAAAGGGGGAAAAAAGTAAAGTCTGATTAACTCTTGCATTAAAGATGGACAGAAAAAGGGATGGGAATGAGTAGAAAAAACTTTTGCAGCGAGGCCGCGGGAGTTTGGGGGGGGCATGCAGTTGCAAGTTTAAAGAAGGGGTGAGCATGGGGAAAAAACCGGGAGAAGGAGAAAGAGAAGCAAATTGTTTTTTTCCTCCCCTTCCTTTTCTCCTCTGCTCCACCTCTTTTTTTTTTTTCCTTTCTCTTTTTTTTTTTTTTTTTTTCTCTCTCTCTCTCCCCTCTCTCCCCTCTCTCTCTCTCGTTTTTTCTCTCCCCTTTTCTCTCCTCCCCTCTCCTTCTCTCCCCCTGATTTTTCTCTCTCCCCTTTTTCCCCTCTCTCTCTTTTTTTTTTTTTTTTTCTCTCTCTCTTCCCCTCTCTCTCTTCTCTCTCCTCTCGTGAACAGAATTATTAAACTTGTGTATAAAAATAAAAAAGTCGGGCAAACTGTGAAAAATTTATATGGTCCCCCCTCCACTGTTGGGGGGTACGGGTTTAAAGAGCATGCAGATGAAAAACGCCAACAGTGCTACGGGCTAAAGGGTGGTTTGGGTTTTTCCCTTTCCCCCCTTTTCCCTTGGGGCCCTTAAAAAAAATAAATTTTTCGAAAAAAGGAACGTACAATAAGAGGGCATAATTTACAGCATGCCCCCCGGTCCCGTCTTTTTCTTTACTACATATATGGACTTTAAAAAAAAGGGGGGTCCCAATCCACTAATACAAAATGGACCCAATTACTAGGCGCCCGCAGGGGTGTTATAGAGGCTAAGGTTTTGGGTTTTAAAATAATGTGGGAGGGAGCCCGGCCCGTGACAACATCCCTATGAAAAAAAGTTAAACCGTGTAAAAAAAGAAGAGAAGCACACACTTTCCGGGCCCTTATTTAAGGGGAAAGTCAAAATTTATCTTTTTTGAGGCAGCGGGGCCAAAACCCCCCAATGCCTCCTATGCTGGGCTGTGCACTTTATCTACAACCTGTAACCTTTTTCCAAGTTAAAAAAATTTACCCAAACTTTGCCCCAAAGCCTCTTAAAGGGCTTAAAAATATATATGTAAAAAACAAGTCTTTTTTTATATGCATACTAATTTTAATTAAAAAAATGTTAATATCTAATTTCCCCCAATCATGGCAATCCTTCCCCCTGCAACCTCATGGGGGTGGGCCCCTCTGTCTTTTTTTTACCCTTAATTAATATGTTTTTAGGGATAAGTGTACCTTATTTACAAAAAACGTTTTTGATCGATCTCTCTATCTTTTCCCCTTTCACCATTCTTTCCAAAATCAACACCAGCCCAAAAAGAAACATTTCAAACAAAGATAAAACAAAACTACAAACACCTACATACATAATCATACAACACCCCTATCAAACCCCATCGACTGGTTAAATATTATCAAGGGAAATTTGGGCCTAATTCAAGTTTCGTTTTCCCGTCGACTCCCCTTCCCCCGATTAGACCCCCCTTCCCCTTATTGGGTGCCGCGGATATTATACAGAGAAATTCCCACCTAATTCAAAGTGCGTTCCTGTCGACTCCCCTTTCCCGAAAATGGGCAACCCCTTTAGTTTTGGGTGCCGCGGATATTATACAGAGAAATTCGCCTAATTCAAAGTGCGTTTCCTGTCCCACTCCCCCTTTCCGAAAATGAACCCCCTTCATTTTTTATTGGGTGCCGCGGATATTTACAGGGGAAATTTGACCCAAAAACAAAATGCGTTTTGTCTACTCCCCAAACCCTTTACCGAGACCCCTTTAGTTATTGGGTTCCGCGTCCCAAGCTGATGTCTGTTCAAGGGTTAAGGGTCACCCGAAAAATCCCAGAGCGGGGTTTTTGTATTCCCCTTCACGAATCGTGTTGGGATCAGGTCCCCCTTCCCCCCCATTCGCCCCCATTTTTTCCCCCAAATTTGCATAACACACCCCCCCTTCCCTACAAGGCTGGTTTATGGCTGTCGCGGGCGGGGGGTCGGGGTCTCCCATAAACCCGATTTAGAAAACCCGGATTGTATTGTTAGGGCTCCCCCAGGCGACGGGCCTGTTCCCCCCCCCGTCCATACCGGGGGCTTTCCCAAAACCTCTTTTCCTGGGGGCCAACTGCACCTTTTGTAGGGCCTGGGCGATACTTTTACTCCTGAGACCGAGAGAGAGAGAGAGAAGGAGAAGGGGAAGAGGGGAGAGAGAGAGGAAAAGGGGGAGAGGGGAAAAAAGGGGGGAGAGGAGAGAGGAGGAGAGGGGGGGGGGGGGGGGGGGGGGGGGGGGGGGGAAAAAGGGGCACATGAATGCTCCAATAGTAAACCGTTTTATTGCCCATTAAAACTATGTCCCAGGAAAGGATGAGACACCGAAAACCCGTTTGCCCCGACCGCCCAAATATCAATAACTCAATAGAAGGGCCCCCGCAATTTTTAAAAGGCAATAAGGAAAAAAGGGAAACCCCCACGAACGAGCACGGGCACCACGGGCCCTACCCGCCAACGGCACATAGGGGAATGATTCTGTAGGGGAGCTAAAGAGGAAGTCTGCTTTGGGGGCGGGGAGGGGGGATGCGGGGGGGAGGTGGGGGCCCTTGCTGCAAAAAATAAGAAAAAAGAAAAAAAAGGAAGCTACAAGGAAAGGCCCCGAGGCCACACGTGGTAAATTCCTGTCACCCAAAAAAAAAAAAAACCCCAAAACCCACCACTCCAAACCTTTTATCCCCACCATGAACCTATCCCCGCCCCTCTTTAAAACTCCCCCAATGACTAGAAAAGATAGATATTATAGATTTTTTTGCGGCCCCCAAAATGCCCGGGGTTTTTAAAGCCTTCCCTAAGACTCCGACTAGCTACCTGTCTACTGAGACCTTCCATTCATTCACCACCCTTTTGTGAAACCCGTTTTTTCCCCATTTCCTTTTTAATCTACGGCCTTTTTTTTCCGCTTTTTTAAAAAACCGTTTTCTTTTTTTGTTTCTAAAACCCCGGTTTTTAAAACCGTAAAAACTTTTTCCCACCTCTTTCTTTTTTGAATCCCTTTAAACCACTTAAAAAAAAATTCTATCAGTCGCCCCTTACTCTGGGGGTCTCTTTGAGTGGTGTAAAATTTTTTAAATTCCCAAACTCCTCTCTTAAAATAAAATTAAGCATCCCTTGTATCATTTTTTGGCATCCTTCTCTTGGGACTGTTTCTAAAAAAAGGCCCTTTTCCCTCCTGTAATTGGAGAAACCCAAAAATGAAAACCCCATAGTCTAGGTGAGGCCTGATAGAGCCAAAAGCTTTAGAAAAACCTTCCCCACTTCCCACTTTTAAAAAACTTCTTTGGGATTTAAAGTGCTTTCGGGTTTAAGGGGATGGGGTTTGGGCCCGCGCCTGTGGTCAAAGTTTGGGCACTGGCGCCGCGCGGGGGGAAGAAGGGGAAAAAAGAAAGGGAAATCATCTTTGAGAGAACTCTTTTAAAAGTCAAGTTACTACACCCGGTGGGGGAGTACCGTATTTTATGCTAAATATAACAAGGGGAAGGTAAACCCTTTTATGCAGTTTTTTGAAAATTTTTGGAATGAAATTTATACACATGTTTTACTTTTAAAACCAAATTTTATTCATGCAAAATTTTTGAGAGAGAGAGAAAAGAAGAGAGAGGAGAGAGAGAGAGGAAGAGAGAGAAGAGAGAAAAGAGAGGGCCCCAGAGAGAGAGAGAGAGAGAGGGGAAAGGAAAAAAGAGGGGAAGGGGGAGAGAGAAGAGAGAGGAAAAAGAGAGAGAGAGAAAAAAGAGAGAGGAGAGAAGAAAAAAAAGAGAGCGAAAAAGAGGACGAAAAAGAAAGGGAAAGAAAAAAAAAATTGTATTTTTCATGATGGGTTGCAAAAATTTTGACCATTACAAAAAGTTTTTTGTTGTTTTTGATCAATATTGGGGAAAATTACCCATTTATTCCTTATCTCTTCTATTCTTTAAATTTTTTTTAATACTACTTTCTTTAAAAACCTTTCTACTACTACTATCTACTACTACCCACTACTACTACTACTACCTAAATACTACCCACCACTTTCCACTTATAAACATAAAATAACCAAACCCCAAATATCATCCTAATATTTCCCTTGGCTTTAAAAAAAAACAAACCAAACCCAAAAAACCCTTTCCAAAAACCCACACACACACACACACACACACACACACACACACACACACACACACACACACACACACACACACACACACACACACACACACACACGATGGGAGACAAAAAAAACCCATTTTATTCCGCCCCCCAACCGTGGCAGAATCAGAATCAGAATCAGAAATTTATTTTCCATTTGACAATGGTTATTCTTGTACATCTTATATAATACAATAATGCGAATATCAAATACACAGTAAAATCTTAAACATACAATAAAACACACAAGTGTGTACACACATTAAAATAGTAAAATCATAGAATAGTAAATAATAAAAAATAAATAGTAAAACTAGTCATACACAAGTATGTTGTCATTTAAAAGTAAGAAAAACGTAAAATGATAAAATAGTTATACAAAGGTGTGTAATCATATAAATGTAATAACATCAATAAAGTTAATGGTCAAGCATTAAAAGATAGTTTGTAAGCTTCTTCTTAAAAGTATACATACATTTGGCGTTGTTAATGTGAGTAGGAAGACTTTCCATAGTTGAGGTGCAGACACCAGCACTGACCCGTCTCCTGTGTAGGTGTTAGTTTTGGGAACGTATAGCTGGTGCTGATGTCTTGTGTTTACACTATGTGTGTCTCTTACCATAGGTAGTGGGAACAACCAACATGGGAGTCTTCTATAGATTATATTATAAACAGTAAGGCCAAGCTCGTACTTATACCTTTCCTTTACCTTTAGCCACGTGAGCTCTCTCAGGTATGGCGTTACGTGTTCAAATTTTGTGCCGCCCAGTGCAACTTTTGCGGCAAAGTTCTGCATTTTCTGAATACGTTGCAAATGAGTTGCACTTGCCACTTCCCAGATCTTAAGCCCAAAATTTATTATGCTTAAAACAAGAGACTGTATCACTGTGATTCTTGTGTTCTTATCAAAGTTATTTTTAATGCGATTTATGTACAGTATAGTCCCTACAGTCTTCTTACAGATGTACGTAATATGTGTATCGAATAGCATACAGTTGTCGAAATATAAACCGAGGTTCTTTATGGAGCTGCTCGGCACTATGGTGCTGTCATCAACCTGGATACGAGTGTCGCTTGGGATCTGTGCTATGTGTGCTCGGGTGCCAATAAACATACATTGTGTTTTGCTAGTATTCAACATTAAACCATTGTGTGTGAAAATACAATTTTGCTTTACTTAGAGTTTGTTCACTTTAATGGCAGTCGGCGTCCAGCCCACCAGATACCCACGCTCATCTATTGCTGTTTAAAAAAAAAAAAATTTTTTGCTTCTATATTAAAATCAGACCTTTCTCGTGAGCCAGAGCAATATTATTTGAGAAGGTAAGTCACTGAGAAAATGTAATTTTATAGATTTTTTATAAAATTTATTGTTTTCTCGAAAAATATATTAGATAAATAAGGTATAGGTCTCTCTCTCTCTCTCTCTCTCTCTCTCTCTCTCTCTCTCTCTCTCTCTCTCTCTCTCTCTCTCTCTCTCTCTCTCTCTCTCTCTCCCTCTCCTCTCGTCTCTCTCGTCTCTCTCGTCTCTCTCTCTCTCCTCTCTCTCCTTTGTTTGCAGTTAGAGTAAAAAGAGAAAAGGAGATAAATGAAAGGAAAAAAGAGGAAAGAAAGAAAAAGAATGAAGGAAAGGAAGAGAAAAGTAAGAAGAGAGAGAGAGAGAGAAGAGAGAGAGAGAGAGAGAGAGAGAGAGAGAGAGAGAGAGAAGGAAAGGAGAGAAAGAGTAAGAGGGAGAAAGAGAGAGAGAGAGAGAGAGAGAGAGAGAGAGAGAGAGAGAGAGAGAGAGAGAGAGAGAGACTAGTACAATTATACCTCCTTTTGTAGTAACATTTGCATAATAACTCATTTTTTCCTCTATCAAAAATGTACTCCCGAAATGCAATGACTTATCAGAGAAAAACAAGATTATTTTCAGAACAAGAGTTTTTTTTCTTATTTTCTTCAATGTTTGTATTTTTTCTATCTATCCTATTTATTACTTCCTATCCTTCTATCTTTCAACCCTAGCGACTTTTCAACATGTATGTCAATATTAAATAGATAGAGAGTAGAAATTAATAGATCGCTGAAAAATACATCTAAATAATAATATTACAATATACTTTAAGATTTTTGTTTTTATTTTTTTTAAAATTTACTCAATTTATTTTAAAATTTTTTCATCAGATCCTACTCTATTTATGTTGTTGATGCTGTGTTTAGGGGGACATATTCAATATAGCTATGACTCTTCTGAAGGAACACAACCTATTTAGTATCGATCTTCTCAAGCAACACACACACATTTTTTTCACTCACCCACACACACACACACACACACACACACCACACACACCACACACCACACCACACAACACACACACACCACACACCACACACACACACACACAACAACCACCACACACACACACCCGCCACACACACACACAACACACACACACACACACACACACACACACACACACACACCCCACACACAACGCACACACACCACACACACCAACACACACACCACACACCACACACACACACACACACACAACACACACACAACACACACACACACACACACACACACACACACTACATAATACATTAACACATTTGAATATTCATTATTGGGAAAAGTGTCAAATAGAGACGTGTGTGTGTGTGTGTGTGTGTTTGTGTGTTGTCTGTGTGTGTGTGGTTGTGTGTGTTTTTTGTGTGTGTGTGTGTGTGTGTGTGTGTGTGTGTGTGTGTGTGTGTGTGTGTGTGTGTGTGTGTGTGTGTGTGTGTGTTTGTGTGTGTGTTAGTATATGTGTGTTTGGTGCTATTAATTTGTTGGCTCGCTGTAAAACACAAAACATTTATATTATCTACACAAAGCACCCCACTCTTGCTAGCCCTGAGGATTATTTGTGGGATTAGTCCTCACCTTTTTGGTTGGGCTTGGTCACAAATATATTTCAATACCTATTTAATTTTATAATAGGATGATAATTATAGTATCCATTATATATACCTACATCACCCCCCACCATTATACACATATACTCATACCCACCATTCATCACTATTCCATCACACAAAACATTACACTATCCATATACCCTATAATCTCCAATATATCACATTAACATCTAATAATCAAAAATCTATTCATACAACCATTCCATACAAACCCAACACAACCAACTTTCCATCATTGACTAGTCATTCTTAATAATCTAACTTTCTTTCTCATTATCACTCCTTGGCATCACGATAACCATACCCCCAACCTTTTCCTCCAACCTTGGCAAGCCTTCACACATGATCATACACACCATTGGTACCATATTTCTATTATTATATTACGCGTCCCTACTCAGGTTACGTACAATCTCATTTATCTTTACTTTCAATGCTTGACTCACTACAAATATATTTAGCAAAAAAAAAGGAGCTCGAACGATCCTAATGTATTATCTATCCCTTCAACCATCCAAATTCTATATTTCATGCCAGGGTCGAACCTTACTCAAATACAACACATCACAACAACTACACACACTAACCTTTCTATATTATTTACTAGCCGCAAACTCCTACCCTTGGACTTTTTCTGTCCATAGGAGCTATTTGCATTACACATACTATTTATCTCAACACTATTACTCACTCTACATAAATGAGGTTCAGCGAGTACACAGAGCAACTACTTAAAACCCTGACTCGCCTTAACAACACAAACACTCGTGACTTGAGGAAACTATTAAGTCCGCTTGTAATTAAGGAAGGGATTCATTTTACAAAGTTACGCGTTGAGCATTGTTTCCAGCGTAGTGTTGCACACTTGCCTATCTTTTACCGTTTTTTCTGTTTTAGCGCGCGCGCGGCACACACACCACACACACACACACACACACACACACACACACACACACACACACCCCACACACACCACACAACCACACACACACCCACACACCACCACACACACACACACCACACACCCACACACCACCACCACACACGCACACACACACACACACACACACACACACACACCCCACACACACACACACACACACACACACACACCACACACACACACACGCCACACGCACACACCAACACCACACCACACACACACACACACACACACACCACACACACACACGCACACACACACACACACACACACGCACACACACACACGCACACACCACACCACAACACCACCCCACACAGAAAAAGAAAGAAAAAAAAAAAAAGAGGGGGGAAAAAAAAAAAAAACCCTGCGGAGGGCTTTGGTGGGCCTTCGGCCCACCCCTGTTTTTGGGGGGCCTTGGGCCCCACCAAACTGGACTCTCCAGATAGCCCTTCTAACTTTTCCTGAAATCATGGATGTAGAAATGTATGTATTCCCCCCAGCCATTCACTCACCCATTACCCATCACCCCCCACCCATTCACTCACCCATACCATCACCCCCCACCCATGTCACTCACCCATTACCCATCACCCCCACCCATTCACTCACCCCATTACCCATCACCACCCACCATTCACTCACCCATTACCCATCACACCGCACACAACCCATTCACCACCCATTACCATCACCCCCCCACCCATTCACTCACACCATTACCCATCACCTCCCACCCATTCCACGCACCATTATCCATCACCACCACACCCATTCACCTCACCCATTAACCCATCACCCCCACCTATTCCTCACCCATCACCCATCACCCCCCACCCATTCACTCACCCATCACCCACACACCATTACCCATCACCCACCCATTCACTCACCCATTACCCATCACCCTACATCAAGGCTTCCTCAATTCTCGCAACCCACTTTTGTTTCACACATTCCGCCAATAGGACTTCTAAAAAAAAAAAAAAAAAAAAGTGATCGGATCATCTCAATAAGTGGGCTTATGCACCATTCCCCTGTCAACCTGATTCCAAAATGTGCCATATGAGGTTTTGCGCCACGGGGGGCGGAACCTAACCACACACACACACACATCACACACACAACACACAGACGACACACACTTTCGCTTATATTATTACTAGCCGCAAAGCCGCCCTCGGGCGGACTT
>JACEEZ010019516.1:220000-227500 GCA_016584305.1 Chionoecetes opilio | reverse complement strand
CTTCAATGTTTGTATTTTTTCTATCTATCCTAATTTATTACTTCTATCCTTCTATCTTTCAACCCCTAGTGACTTTTCACATGTATGTCCAATAAATAAATAGATAGAAGGTAGGAATATTAATAGATCGACTGAAAAATACATATATTTAATATTATCTACAATATACTTTTTTAAGATTTTTGTTTTTTTATTCTTTTAAAATTTCACTCACATGATATATTTTTTTTTCATCAGATCCTCTCTATTATGTTTTTGACATGCTGTGGTTTAGGGGGACCTCCATCACACTATAGCTTCTATGACTCATTCTGAAAGGAAACATAACTCTTTTTTTTCTCAACAACACACACCACACACACACCACACACACACACACACACACACCACAGACAGCACACACCCACAGATACTCCACGCACGCACACGACACACACACCCACACACACACACACCACACACACGCACACACACACCACACACACACACACACACACACACACACACACACACGACAGAGGACAACACACACGCACACACAGACACACACACACACACACACACACACACACAACACAAAGCACCGCCAAGCCGCCCACCCGCGCGCTGCACACAGCGCACACACACAAAACACACACACCACGACACACAAATCAACACACCACAACAACACTCAACACACACACACACCCATACCACACACACACACACACACATACAACACAACACACACCACACAAACACACACACACACAGCACACTACAGTAAAAGCATTAACACATTTGCATATTCATTTTGGGAAATTGTCAAATTAGTAGACGTGTGTGTGTAGTGTGTGTGTGTGTGTTTGTGTGTGTGTGTGTGTCTGTGTGTGTTGTGTGTGTGTGTGTGTTTGGTGTGTGTGTGTGTGTGTGTGTGTGTGTATGTGTGTGTGTGTGTGGTGTGTGTGTGTGTGTAAAGCACAATAACAATGTATGTATTCATGTTCTTATTACATTTTGACAAATAACAAACACAACGGCACACACACACACACATTTATATAATATATAATATATATATATCTATATATATATATAATATATATATATGTACATATATATATATATCTACTGTATATCTATATATATGTTAATATATATATATATACTATATATATATATTATATATAATATAGCCCTCCATACAAACACTGCCTAAACCAAACCCCAACAAACAACACTTTTTTTTTTTTTGTTTTGTTTCCATCATTCATCTGTCTTGTTATAGAGTCGTAAACTTTCCTTTACTTCCTCAGCCTCAAGTTCCTTCTGTGATCATCAATAACAAAAAATAACCGAAAACATTTTATTCACAACAACTATGAGCTTTAGCAAAGTTGATGAATGAAGCTAATTAGTACTCGTGATTTTTGTGTTTATTTTATGTGCTCGTCATGAAGGCTTCTAGAATACGTTAAACAAGTCTTCATTATCTTCTATCTTTGCAATGCTCTGGCTCACTCACAAGATGATTTAGGCGAGTACACAACGGGCTTGGCACGCAGCCTGAATTTTATTATTAAAATTGCACTCCACTCAACATTACTACACTTCAGATCTATGACTATTACTATACTTCATATAACAACTACTATTACTGATTACTATAACCTTCAATATACTATTACGAGTACTAAATACTATTACTATCTTCACACCATTACTCACTCTACATAAAAGAGGATTCAGTCGAGTAACACGGAGACAACTACTTAAAAACCCTGACTGCCTTACAACACAAACACTCTTGACTTGAAGAAACTTTATAGTCGCCTTGTACTTAAGGAGGCATTCATTTTCAAAGTATACGCGTTGGAGCATTGTTTCCACGTATGTTTAAACACCTTGCCTATCTTTAACCTGTTTGTCTTCTGTTATCTAAGCGCGCGCGCGCAACACAACACACACAGACACACACACCACAACCACACACACACATACACACACACACAGACACACAACACACACCACACACACACACACGCACACACGCACACCGGCCACACACACACCACACACACACACACACACCACGACGGTAACAACCGCACACTATAACCCAGCACACGCACTCACGCACACACACACACACGCACACACACACACACACTACAACCACACACACACACACACACACACACACACACACACAGAACACACACCACACACACACTCACACACGCACACACGCACATCACGCTCACACACACCATCACACCACAACACACACAACACACACACACGCACACACACACACGCTCCACACACACACCACACTACACCACACACATAGGTGCGCGTGTTAGGTTATGAAGAGTTATTAGAATGTTAGAAGGTTAGAGGTTATTGTGAATGGTATTAGTTTAGTAGTAGTAGTGGGTCTATAATAATTTGTATTTTAGCGGTACACTTGAAGTAGTTTTGGTGCGGTAAGAAAGTTAGTTCTGGAACGGTCTTCGGCTGACGTGTTCAAATACAGGTTTTGACTGCAGTTAGATGTGTTTTTAGGTCCACGTGGCTCGTGGTAAAGTGCCTGCTCTATCTAACTCCGAGCTGCCCATATCATCTGAGCCAAGCGCATGGGGTTTCGAGTCCTGGGCCGCTATCGTCAGCCGGCACCCCCACACACTATATCCTTCTCTCTAACCTAATCCTTGCCTTAGTTCCTTCCTTCCTTTCTCTCCTTTCCTTCTTTTCTTCTCTTCCTTCTCTGGTCTGGTTTTAGGTCCATTACTATTTTTGATTTAAAACATCACGACTTGGATATTGGGATTAGCAGTGAATATTCACAAGTTTGGCGGCTGAAAGTAGGTAGAGATATATTAGTTCACAGTCTGGAGGACACTTGATATTTGATTTGGGACCATCACAGTGGGTTTATTTTTTGTGAAAGAGGTCATCGCGAAATATCGGATTTCTCGAAATACAAAATGTCAACAGAATGACCAAATATGCAGGTACAAACGTATATTTGGGTCAAAATGAGCAGAATAACAAACCATATTGTAAAAATATTGCTTATTCCTATAATAATGAGTAGATTTAATTCCTTATTTACAAACAGAACATACTCTAGTGAAAATTTAAGTAACGCAACGAGTGAAAGATGGACGAAAAGGGCCGCATCATTGCATATATGCATGGTTTACATGTACATGAAATGAAAATTAAAGAATGTCGTGTTTTAAGTCACTCGAGTCTTTCATACTATGATATAACTAGACAAGGCTTCTGTTCCAGCTGCTTCTTGTGGCACGAGGACTCCGGAGCGTGATATAGACCTTAAAAGTCTTTCTAGGTCAATGAACTACGCGGTACCACTGTCATGGGCAGACACGGCAGGACCCTACGTCCTACGATGTGCATTCGTTTTTATGTGGTCATTCCTGTGAAGTACTAATCAGTTAATGTTCTTTTAATACCTTTCATTACTACACAGCTACAGTTCTCATAGAGTTGATGTACTATAATGAACACTATATCTAGTGGCATTTCGCTGCTCACTCTTACAAATGAATCGTCTGTTATGTGCATTTTTCCTTGGTAGAATGTAGTTATAGGTTAATTTTTTTTTTTAATACCTTCATTACTACGACACCAACCTATTCGTTCTCATAGAATTGATCTACTATAATGAACACGCATCCTTAAGTGGCATTTTGCTGTTCACTCTAACTAATGAATCGTGAGTTTGTGGCATGTCCCTTGTTAAGACTGCAATAGGTTTTTTTTTAACAGAACAGATCTTAAAAGTGTTTATGTTTATATTTACAATTTACAATGACGAGAATGACCTCTTTTTGGTGTTGGAAACATGACTCTATAACATAATGACTTCGTCTGTTTTATGTGGCATTTCCCTTGAAGACTGGAGTATGTGAAGCTTTTTTTAATACCTTTCATTACTACCAAAGCTCACCAAGTTCTCATAGAGTTGATCTCTATTAATGGAACACCTATATCTGAAGTGGCATTGCTTGCTCACTCTACACAAAATGATCGTGGTGTTATGTGGCATTTCATTGTGAAGAACTGAATTAAGTTAAGGCCATTTTTTATGTATATCTGTCATTACTACAACCACTACCAGTTCTCATAGAGGGATGTACTATAAATGAAACATAATATCCGTAAAGGAAGGAAAGATGTGAAGGAAAGTGTGAGTAGAACACACTAGACACAGGTGGATGGTAGGTACTTATTGTGTGGACTAGAGGAAAGGAAGAGGATAGTTGAGGTAGTGGTGAGGTGGTGGTGAGATAGTGTGATGTAGTGATGAGGTGGTGAGGTAGTATGACGTAGTGGGTTGAGGTGGTAGAGGTAGTGGTGAGGTGTGAGGGTGTGGTGAGGTGGTGATGTAGTGAGTGAGGTGGTGAGGAGTGAAGTAGTGGTTATGGTGGTGAGGTTAGTGGTGAGGTAGTGAGGTAAGTGAGGTAGTGTGAGTTAGTGGTGAGGTAGTGGTGAGTAGTGGTGGGTTGTGAGGGAGTGTGAGGTTCGTGAGGTAATTGAGGTAGTGGTGAGGTTGTGAGGTAGATGGTGAGTAGTGAGGTAGTTCAGGTAGTTCACATGTAGTGGTGAGGTAGTGAGTAGTGTGAGTGTAGTGATGAGGTAGGGTGAGTAGTGTGAGGTACTGACGTAGTGGTGAGGTATTGAGGTAGTGTGAGGTGGTGACGTAGTGAGGTAGTGAGGTAGTGGTGATGCAGTGGTGAAGTGGTTAGTTTAGGTTTATTTATTTTTTGCCATATCTTTAGAAGTAACATATTTATATATTATTAACAACATGTTATCTTAGGCATTAGTCGTCCGAGCAACAGCTCCCGCGGACAGGACTAGGTGTACAAAATATTATAAATATAATGAATTATATGAGGTGAGGGAATGGGTGAGGTAGTGAGGTAGTGGTTGATGTAGTGTGAGGTATGGTGAGGTAGTGATGAGGTAGTGATGAGGAGTGATGAGGTAGTGAGGTAGTATGAGTAGTGGTGAGGTAGTGGTGGAAGGTAGTGTAGAAGTAGTGAAGGATTGAGATGGTATGAATTTGGTCTTACTGCTACCATTACCGCGTCAAATCTGGCCTGTTACGCAGCTCAGTTTGTTCCAACGTCATTCCCTTCTGCCTGAGTTATTCTAGCGTATATCTATCTATCTAAGACTGTCTATCTAATCCATCCCTCTAAATCCATCCATCTATCCATCCATCTATCCATCATCTATCCAATCTATCTCTATTCATTATCTACTATCTATCTCTATCTATCTATCTATCTATCTCTATAGAAATATTAGTATATAGAAGTATATTCTATATATATATAATATATACAGTCATATATATATATATATATATTACATTATATATATCTAATATTATATACCTATATAATATAGTAACACCTCTTTGATTCGAACCCAATATAATTCAAACTCTCGGGTAATTCGAACCTGTTTCAGGCACTTCAAAATTTTCAAGTAACTTTACAATATTCAGCCAGTTTGAATTCACACCGTAGCCTTACTAGTGGTGAGTCCGCACTCTCCCATTCGGCGCGTGCTGCGGCTGCCTAGCGTGATCTGATATATGATAGAGTATCGTATAAATACGATAGGCTGAGGAACGAAGGCTGAGGGGGAGGAGGAAGAGGGTGAGGAGGAGGAAGAGGGGGGGAAAATGGGACGAGGAGCGGTTAAGAAGGGAAGATGGGAGGAGAAGAACGGAGGTGGGTACAGGGAAGGGAGGATTGGGAAATGTAAGGAGGAAAGACCTATTAATTTTTATAAGTAGCCTTCGTCTTGTATAGCCTCCTTTCGCGTCTCCACCCTCTAACAGCTTGAACGATCGGTCCATATATAAATAGTGATTTACATAATTCCTAAGACTAACTTAAACATAATATCATTAAACATAATTGCCTAAATACTAATTTAAACATCATTAAACTATCAACTAATTATAAAACTGTAGTCCACAGCATATGCTCAATATATTAACAATTCCAGCCTTGGGCTATCTCGTTACTTTATAGGTATTCAGAACTTCATGTATTACAAAGTGAGTTTTTCAGTGAAAAACTGATGGAAAATAACTCGTTCAAGCGTGGTGAATTGGTATAATCTCTAATACTTTGTGTCATGGGGCATTGTTGTCTAACGTGTTGCTCAAGTTTGTTATGTCCACACCTACATAGCCTTTCTCCACAGCACACAACACACTATACACACACTCATACACACCACCCACCCACACACACACACCCACACACATACACAAACAAATACACAACACACAAGCACACACACAACCACACACACACATCACGTGGGGACTCTGTATGTAGTGGTTTAGCATGCTTGGTTTTCACAAACGAGAATTCCCTGGGTTATCTATCTCCCCGGGCGAGCGGAAACAGATGGGTTGTTCCTTAAAACCCCAGCCCCTGTCCACCAGCAGCGAATGGGTCCGGTGTTACCCGGGTTTGGTGACTGCTCTCCGGGTGCTGGCTCCGGCCAACACTACCACTAAGTATGAATGATAAAATGTTTGATATGGAGACGGGGCCACCGAGCTTGGCTCTGGACCTGTTTAAAATACAACTAGATGAATACAACTCGATGATACACACACATACACACACAAGCAAACATCAGTCAGTTGGGCTGAAGTAGATAAGTAGTCCAAGACTGTTCAAGTTAATACAGGTGTGTTTGACAGGTTTATATTTTAGATGCAAAAGTTAGACGGGTTTATGAGAAGTGGTGTCTTAGGTGGAAGAGAGCGTCGTGAATCGGACATTGAGTCTCTCTCTCTCATCTCTCGGCACGGTCTCTCTCTCTCTCTCTCTCTCTCTCTCTCTGGGTTGAAAATTTGACCTGCCTTGTCCCATAAGGCGTGTGCGGGATACTGACACCAGCCCGCCATATCTTGTATCTTTGTGCAGTTTATTTGTTTGTAACAATATCATTATACGTAGCTATAATTATTATTATACAGTTTATAATCATTATGATTATTATTATTATTATTTTCATTCACTATCTTACGAACACTTATTAATTTTTTCATTATTATGATTTTATGATAATATTTTCATCTATAATAATATAAGCGAAGTGTGTCTTGTCTGTCTGTCTGTCTGTCTGTCTGTCTGTCTGTCCTGTGCTGTCTGTGTGTGTGTGTGGTGTGTGGTATGTTTCCGCCCCCCGTGGCGCAATCACCTCATATGGCACATTTATGGAACCGGGTTGACCGGGGAAGGTCATAAGCCCACTTATGAGATGATTCGATCACTTTTTTTTTTTTTTTTTTTTTTTTTAGCAGCCTATTACGATAATTGTGAAAAAAAAGTGGGGCTGGCGAGAAATTAGGAAACCTTTGATGTAGGGTGGATGGGTAATGGTGAGTGAATGGGTGGGGTGATGGTAATGGGTGTGGGTGATGGGTGAGTGAATGGTGGGGGTGAT
>JACEEZ010019516.1:207500-215000 GCA_016584305.1 Chionoecetes opilio | reverse complement strand
ACTGACTGTGAACAAAGTGGAGCCTTTCACTGACCCGTCTGCCGTCACAACACACTCTATAGACTATAATCGAGTCACCGTGAGATGAACATCTCGGTGGGCTCGGCTATAATTACACTATAGACATCTATACACTATACACATAAATTATGTAATATCTACTATCTTCACATAACTACACTATATAACCATAAAGTACCATTATATCCACCACCAACACTACAATTAAATCACTACAACCATTACCACCACTATTGCTACCGTCGCCACTATTATTCAAATTACACTCCAACAAACGTCATCACAACTATTAATCATCAACTCTCAACATCATAATAACCCCAATAACATGTATGTAATAGTGTGTGCGGTGTGTGTGTGTGTGTGTGTGTGGTGTGTGTGTGTGTTGTGTGTGTGTGTGTGTGTGTGAGAGGAAAATTTGTTTCGCCTTCTTCCTTTCATATGTCTGTATATTATATATTTTTTTTTTCTCTCTCTCTCTCTCTCTTCTTCTTCTCTCTGACTCTCTCATCTCTCTCTCTCTCTCTCTCTCCTCTCTCCTCTCTCATCGCCACGCCTTTGGGGTCCTATCTGACTCTAGGCCATGTTCGAAGTGGTCCCAAATGACTCGTGACGAGACGGTTTGGGCCTATTTAACCTATGTCCCATATGGCTCGTGGCCGAAGTGAACTCGTGTGCAGTTTGAACCTCAGTACCAATCGCTCAGTACCGAATGACATTAAACTCGCCCGAAGAGTCAGGGGCCATAAACATTAGTCCAGGGTGGATTCAGCAAACCATTTACGAGTAAACCCTGTAAATTTTCCCTCTTACCTCCGGCCACATGGCAAGACCCTATTCAGCAAACACTTACATATTGTAAATCTCCTGGGAACCTCGAGTGCTCCTGTGTCTAGTAGCGGCTTACCAGCAGATTTACCAGATATTTTGTGGGAAGGAGCACGGCTCCTCTCTTCTCTCTCTCTCTCTTCCTCACTCTCTCCTCTCTAATCTCATCTCTCTCTCTCTCTCTTTTAATTATATTTCTTTCTCTGCTCTCTCTCTCTCTCTCTCTCTCTCTCTCTCGTCTCTCTCTCTCTCTCTCTCTCTCATCTCCTCTCTCTCTCTCTCTCCTCTCTCATCTTTCTGTCTTTCTTATCTACTATTCTTCTCCCTCTCTCCTCCTCTTCCTTCTCCCTCTTCCATCCTCCGCACGATGAAAATATTCACGATAATATCACATACAAGCTATGATGTTATATTAGGTGTCTATATATATGTGGGTGTCTACATACACACACACACACATACACACACACACACACACACATCATAGCCAGTATGTGTATATCGTGAATATTTTCATCGTATGGAGATAAGAGGGAGAAGGAAAGAGGAGGAGGGAGAAGAAATAGTAGATGCAAAGAAGAAAGGAAGGAGAGAGAGAGGAGAGGAGAGAGAGAGAGAGAGAGAGAGAGAGGAGAGAGATAGAGAGAGAGTAGAAAGAGAGAGAGAGAAAAAGGAAGGAGAGAGAGAGAATGAGAAGAGAGAGAGAGAGAGAGAGAGAGAGAGAGAGAGAGAGAGAGAGAAGAGAGAGAGAGAGATGAGAGGAAGAGAGAGAGAAAGGAAGGAGAGAGAGAGAGATAGAGAGAGAGAGAGAGAGAGAGAGAGAGGAGAGAGAGAGAGAGAGAGAGAGAGAGAAGGACGGAGAGAGAGAAAGGAAGGAGAGAGAGAGAGAGAGAGAGGAGAGAGAGAGAGAGAGAGAGAGAGAGAGAGAGAGAGAGAGAGAGGAGAGAGAAGGGGAAGGAAAGGAGAGAGAGAGAGTAGATGTGAGAGGACTACTCCGCCCGGCGTGGTAACGTGGAGCGTGAATGCATGAAGTGCAACTCGACCAACGTGTATAAATCAGCTGTAAAGTTAAAGGACCACACTCCTCCACGAGTGCCAACCACCGATCGTGTATTGGTTTAAACTGCACATATACCTACCCTTTTCACACACTCGTTTTTGCAGACCATAGAAACAGTAGCAAGGTGAAAAATACTTTAATCCAGACCAGTCCAGTTATATAAGTGCACAGCTATTGCCAAATTCTCACAATTTTTCCTCCTCGACAGATAAAAGACGAAGATCATTGCATATGTGTAAATCACGACCACGGAACACTCATATAGCAGCTATTTTGACGTGTTTTTTCTGTAAATAGTCACGATTTTTTTTTAATAGATTAACCTCGTATCAGTTGACAGGCGTGCAACGTACTGTGCATTATGATCACCATAATGATAATACCATCTGAGAAGACATCCTTTACTTACAATATGGAAGTATGATACATCCACTACTGAGAACTTTAAATGAAATGGTTTTATACACAAGCACGTGTAAGCCCAACATCGCCTCAAGGTAAGCTGTCGAGATGATTGACTGTTGCCGCGACAACCAACCCCTCTGGTGCTCACCAGCGGCAGGACCCTATATTTACTAAGGTGCTTAACAATCTCGGTTGGCGATACACATTTGCCATCTCTTGTGGCGGTCTAGTAACTTCGACGACCTCGTAACAGGGTATCGCTGGTAAGTTTGCTCCGGACGGAGCAACTCGGCTGCGGTGTAGAAGTCTTTTCACCCGTAAGGTAGCCCCGGTGGCCCCACCCCAGGCAGGCACCGTAGTACCCCGAACCCGCGCCGCAGTTCCGGCTCGAAGGTGTCCGTAACCTGGGGGGGGGGTTGCGGAATGAAAGATTGGTAATCCAAACCAAAAACGCCCAAGTGTATTAGTGGAGTGGGTGGACGTTGGCGAGGGGTTTCGCAATCAATCTGAAGGGGCTGGCGGGAGGGGAGGGAGTCCGAAGTTCTGAGCTGGAATTGTCTGGGTTAATCTTAAGTTTAGCGACGTTGCGTTGGGCTTAAGGACAGTGGGGCGCGGACCTGATGGTTGTTGTTTAGGGATGTAGAGGGCGAGGTCATCGGCGTAAGCAGAGGAAGGCGAACCATCCTGGGCCGTATTAGTCTTCGAGAGTCTCTCCATGAGCATGTTGATTAAGAAGGGCTTAGACAACTGCCTTGCGGGGTGCCGAGAGTGTGGGCGTGCGCAGTTGAGAGACTACCATGGAAGCACAGCTTGAGCGCTTCGCCTTGAGCGCTGCGCTGTGCGGATGTGGCCCCCGATTCCCTCAGCCGCTAATGCCTCGAGTATTGCGGATGGGCTTGCCAACTCAAAAGGCCTTCCTCGAGGTCGAGAAAACACCAGACCCGAGCGCGAGCGGAGCTCCCCGAGGAGAGTCATGACTCCATGAGGCCAGTGGTGGCACTTCTGCGAGGGCTGGAAGGCGAACATGAGGTGGTGTAGTTCACTCTATCTGCCAAAGGAGGGTCGCGCGAGGACTAGCCTTTCCATTATTTTCCCTGGGCAGCTGACGAGAAGATGGGACGCATGGCCCCGGGGTCTTTGGCTTTGGATAAGGGGTGTTGTTGCCATCTTCCACATAGCCGTTGGGGTTTCCTGCCTCCAGCACTGGTTTGAAATCTCCAGCAGCTCGTGTTCATGCCTCCAAAAAAAAACCCGAACCCAAAGGTGTACCATGCAGGAGTAGGTTCACTTGGTCGAGGCCTGGTGATGTGTCAGGCCCGCAGCGAGGCGGTAGCCAGCTCCCCCTGGTGTAAGGGGGCGTCCGTGGCCGCCTCCGTGGAGCAGGCTTCAGTGACTTTCTGTGCCGAGTATCCTCCATGTCTTCCTCTATCCTCCGTGTAGCGTGGGGAGGAACGCGGGAGCAGGTGCGCTCGGAGAAAGCCGTGCTAATCCTCTCTGCCTCTTTCCGATGGTGCCGGTGTGTAGGCGGAGGGGGGGAGGACGAGGGCTGTACATGGCTTTCCACTCGGCGCACATATCGCCTAAGCAGTATGGCTTGCCATTGAACCTCAACATCACAGCCCTCCTCCTCCTGAGGCGTCTTTTCTCCGATTGGGCATGACGGGCCACGCATCTTAGGTACGGCGGGAGGACTGGGTAAGAATGTCTTCTGTGAGTCTTCCTGCGCCGCAATTGGACCCGCCTGTTTGGCTCATTACACCTGGGGCCGTATATCCAGCGTGTTTACATGTGCAGGAGTGTGCCTTGGTGAGAGGGATTGGCCTGGTGAGCGGCCCGGGAGGATGGTCTCGCTCGAGGAGCGGGCCGCACAATCGTCCAGTGGGTGACCGAGATCCGCTTCCTGAAATATGGCCTCGGTGTCGCCCTGAAGAGGCCACAATCCGCTCGACGGATGTTGAAGCGTTGGCAGTTTGGCATGGTGTGGGGCGAGGTTCGGACCGTTATTTTCAGGAGGACTCCGAAGTGATCGGCTTGTGAGGGTGGGGTGAACCGACTAGTCGGAGTGGTGCGATGTGGAGAGGCGAACGCCAGGTCGGCCTCCCCGCCTGGACGTATGTCGGACTGTCCCGGACATCCTGTCAGGAGTAGGACTTGACCGGAGTCCCTGAACGAAGGCATATAGATGGTGGCCGGCTCATTGTATGGCAGGGTGAGTGGAACTCACGGGTGATGTGCATTGAAGTCGCCAGCTAAAACCACATCTCGTGGCTGCGAGGCCAAGCAGTTCCTCCAGGTCTAGGACACGCTTCTGTGGCCGGGACAGGTTGTTTGGAATAAGCTCGAGGTATGAAGTGCATTGAGTCACGGCCTGAACTCTCACCTTTCACCACAAGGGAGGGGGTGGCTGGTTCCTGGTGGCTACCGGAGGACGCGTCGTGCCTCACGGCGTTCGCGGGATCTCCTACGGCCGAGGCCTCCTCTTGATACTGAACCCTTTCCTGTGTCTTGCGGGACTTTCTATTTTTCTTTTCTAGAATTCCCCCTACACTATACGAGAACCGAACCCGTGACGATATATTCATGATCGGCCCTTAGGGGGTGGTTAATAGAAGGCCTGGGGGTGAGGAAAACTTTCCTACTTTTTTCTGTTTAGGAGACAGGTAGTATGATAGAATGGCACGGTCAAAAGAAAACCCAACCTACCCAAGTAAACAGCTTAAACTACTGCAATACCCTCACAAAAATCTGGTTTACGCAAGTAAAATATTTTGAAGTTAATACGGCTTTATAGTTTCTAACAAAACCGATGAGGACGTCGAAATAATTTTTGGCAATGAATGCTAAAGAACCTGGATAATTCTGCTATGTTCCCTCTATTAACCGCCGGCAGGGCCGAAACGAATAATTATTGTGTCCATGTAGATGCGTGCACATTTTTTTACCACCAGAGAAGAGTTTAAGCGATGAATTCACAGCAAAATATAGTTGATCGAAGGTATGGCAACATTTTCAAAATACACCAAAAACAAAGAGCCACAGACAATGGAATAATTGGGGTTTAAACATGAGTTTCCCACCCCAGAATCAAAGTAAGGATTTTCAACATTATATTACATGCCTCAAATGTTACGAATGGACATCATGTAACAACCAAGTGCGTAATAAGATAGAAATAAGATAGAAATTTAAGTCTGCTCTGAGTGCTGCAGCTCAAGCATACATTGGAGGAATGTAATAAGTCTTCCTACACAACCTGGTATTAACTACGGAGTGATCACAGCACACTGTCATAAAAGATAAAGAATGAAAATTTGAAAGAATAAGGGAAAGGAAGAAACAACGTAAGTCAGGCGACAATAGCCACAAAGCACTACCGAAACAAATAATACCACACACGAGACAACAACTAACCTGAATAGGCAGCAAGCCCCTGCAAGTAAAATACTTATTGCATGTGTTTTATGCACATTTCCAGAATATTGTAAACTCAGGATCATACAACACAGAGATTAATAAACTTTTTGAACTGAAGAACCTACCGAACATCATTTTGCCAGAAAATCTGCCATCATTAGAAATCATAAACATGGCGAAAATTCCCTCACGAGAACAAAAGAAGGTGACAGACGTAACAGATAATGTTAATCGAAACGCAATCAGGACAAAACCTAACGATAGTGTAAACTAAAGCGCAAAAGCAAACAGAGAGGAAATAAAACCAAACTTAGCTGGAGATAAAGAATCTAACGAGGAGATACCTCCTTTGGAAAGAATACAAGCTGGAGATTTAGGCTTAGAAATTATCACAAAAAATAGTGAAGGCTGGCCGCATATCATACACCATAAACTATTAGGACAAAATATAATTGATAACAAATACAAGTGGATATACTCAAACAACACATACAGTGAGGATGATATCAGGATGTGGTTGAGAAAGGACGAAATAGACCTGAAAGGTTGCTGGCGAATAGAAGACAATCAAATATTTATGAAAAGCAGGAACGGGCTTTTCCAGGAAAGAACACCTCCTCCAAGAAATAAAATAAGCTAGTAGATAGAATATGGAATATGGATACATTAAAAATAATACAAAACAACGTAGCGCACTGGAGGACTAGTAAGCTCAATTTGACAAATATTTATAAGGAATTAAACCCAGACTTAATCCATTCAGCATTAGCAAATATAGCGCCCCCCTTTATAGCTTTATAGCTTTGACGTTAACTCGAAGGGCTCCACATTCCTGGCTATTACGCTGCCACCACCCACAATAAGTGGGAAAAAAAAAAATAAGATTAAGAAAATATGTGAGTACTAATGGGTCTGAATAAGCTACTCGTTAACAGAATATCAGTATATTAACACTTACTGATTCACCAGTAATTACTTCCCTCCTTAACCTAAAGTCTTTCAACACAAATATATATACTTAATAATATGAACATCGACACGACGCGACTCTCAGCTCGTGCTCAAAGCAAAACCTTATAACTCCTTCACCTAAATCACTGAGTAACTTTCCCGTCACACTGATTCTCTGTGTAACTTTCCCGTCACACTGGATCTCTGAGTAACTTTCCCGTCACACGGATTCTTTGTGTAACTTTCCCGTCACACTGAATCTCTGTGTAACTTTTCCCGTCACACTGAATCTCTGTGTAACTTATCAATACACATACACTCCAGCTATGAAAACATGGCCTTAGCTGTATCCATTAGGTGTGTCCAGGGTCATCCACTCAGCTCCCACAGCTCACAGCTGCTCCCACAGCTCACAGCTGCTCTCACAGCTCACAGCTGCTCCCACAGCTCACAGCTGCTCCCACAGCTCACCGCTGCTCACCCCGCCAGCTTCACCCCGCTCCCTAAAACCCTATAAATAACATATGACCATGAGCTTTCATGCTATAACAGATAAAAAAATCAATCTCCTCTACATCCCCACCACTACACTTCCCGCACATACGTTGAACAGGGTTGATAGCCACACCCCCCCACACGTGTTACCAGCTGGAGACGTGGACAGAGACAACTAATATGGCTACCTGCCCCCCTCCTCGACTTGCCTGATGACGTCACCAGCTATCGCCGGCACAAAGTATTGCCCAGAAAATATATATATATATAGTGATTCAGAACTGAGGAGTGAAGGAAAATGACGAGCTTTTAAATTTACTCGACAT
>JACEEZ010019516.1:182500-205000 GCA_016584305.1 Chionoecetes opilio | reverse complement strand
AAGCCCATATTTGTTTTCCAGTAGACCAAAATTATTATCAAAAAAGTGAGTTAAAACTGCCAGCGACCCCTGGCATTTTGGGTTCCAGTTCTCTCGAATTGAGGAAACCTTGATGTAGGGTGATGGGTAATGGGTGAGTGAATGGGTGGGGTGATGAGTAATGGGTTGTGGGGTGATGGGTGAGTGAATGGGTGGGGGGTGATGGGTGATGGGTGAGGGAATAGGTGGGGGGTGATGGGTAATGGGTGAGTGAATGGGTGGGGGTGATGGGTAATGAGTGTGGGGTGATGGGTGAGTGAATGGGTGGGGGTGATGGGTGATGGGTGAGGGAATAGGTGGGGGTGATGGGTAATGGGTGAGTGAATGGGTCGGGTGATGGGTGATGGGTGAGTGAATGGGTTGGGGGTGATGGGTGATGGGTGAGGGAATAGGTGGGGGGTGATGGGTAATGGGTGAGTGAATGAGTGTGTGGTGATGGGTAATGGGTGAGTGAATGGGTGGGGGGTGATGGCTAATGGGTGAGTGAATGGGTGGGGGGTGATGGGTAATGGGTGAGTGAATGGGTTGCGGGTGATGTGAATGGGTTGGCGTTAATACATACATTTCTACATCCATGATTTCAGGAAAGTTAGAAGGGGCTATCCGGAGAGTCTGTGTTTGGTGGGCCTTCGGCCCACCAAACACAGGTGGTGGGCCAAAGGCCCACCAATAGCCCTCCGCAGGAGCTAGCCAAAAAGTCCGCCCGGAGGGCGGCTTTGCGGCTAGTATATATATATAATTACATATGAAAACAATATATTTCGACGGCGATCATTAGCCGTCATGAATGGAATCAATTAAAGGTATGGAGTCACCCATATATCAGTTTGTGATACATATCACCCATTGAGCAACTCCCTGGCCTTGACACCAAAAGACCAATATTTCAATTAACTAACTTCTATATACCAGAACACAGACCACTATATAGTCTCCAAAATACTTTGTGAATAATAATTATTCTGGTCAGATACAGTGGTCTATGACCAGAATAATTATTATTCACAAAGTATTTTGGAGAAAAATTTATCAACATAGAATAGTTTAGCTTCCATCTGAATGTTCCAATAAATTTAACATCAGATTGATATGGGAATAACTTGATGGAGTAAAGAAAAAATATAAGAAATTGATGAAAAATCCAAATTTAATAGGTATTCAAACCATAACTATTAGAAACCTGAGCTGTTGAGGTTTGAAAAATGCACCTATGTGTATTCGCAGTCCTTAGATGCCTAAGAGCTGCCGGCTTAATTCGCTGTGGCACCGCTGCCATTCTTGGCTGTTGAGACCAAAGATTTTAAGAAAATTAAAATCACATTGTCAAAATATCTAGTTAGTTTTTGAAGTTGGCTCATATTGCTTTGTTGATACATTAGTCGTCAAGTGGTGGATAAACAGAGGACAAATTATTTAAGAAGTAACCAATAAAAGACACCAAGGAATAAGTTTATGGACTGAATATGAATGGTTCCTGTGGGACGAGGCACGTCATAAACCCAGTACGTACCTGCATTACTTGATTCTAGCATACAACCCACATCAGCAATAAAGTTATTTAATGGCCCCTCTACCACGACTCTTATAGTCCACCCCTGCAAACCAGCCATACCCACTTCAAGGCGAGGTGAGGAAGCTGCAGCCGAGGCAGAACTGAGGGTGGTAAAGGTAAAGATAAACCACTACATAGCATACGCTATGCTGCGCGTGGCCTTGGTGCTCATCTCCGTCGCATTACCCTTTGAGCCTGTAGTGGGTGAGAACTCGTTATCCCGGGACACAGGGCTAGTGTGACATCCGGATTACCACAGTTACCTTCCCCAGGTTCCCCAGGTACCCATTTATCAACCCCGAAAGGGAGGAAGAACAGCTGGTTTAGCTTACCGCCGACTTGCCCTGGCCCGGATTCGAATCAGGGCCCGCAGATTCGTAGCTAGGCGCGCTAGCCACTACACCACGGAGACGACAAGGAGGCGGATTGAGGGTAAAGGCAAGTAAAATTGGGGGCATACGCTATGCTGTGCGTGGCCATCGGTGCTCATCTCCGTGTCATTAGCCCTTAGAGCCTGTGGACTCGTTACCCCGGGACACAGGGCTAGTGTAACATCCAGGTTACCACAATTACCTTCCCCTAGTTTCCCAAGGTACTCATTTATCAACCCCGAAAGGGAGGAAGAACAGCTGGATTGGCTGGGCACCGACTTGCGCTGGACCGGATTCGAACCAGGGGCTGGATGTTCGAACGTTCGTAACTTTCCGCCTCTAAGATCATCTTGGAGTGTTCATAGCGGCCATCTTAGATCTTGGGCTACGAACACCACAAAAATGTATTATCAAAGGATCGTCCGAACGTTCTTAGCTCACGATGATGCGATCTTCAAGCTCGTTCCGTTCCGTTCCGACCACGAGGAATGGAACACAGCTGACTGTCGCTTGGCCAATCAGAGGAAAGATTTCATCAACCTTTGAGATTGTTAGCCAATCATAATGCAGTTAGAATGTAAACAAATATCATATGGCGCGTCCCCACACAACAAATTATAAACTTATAACCTCAATATAACATGAACTGGTAAAATTATATTTCTTTCCTGCCCTTAGTTCTCACTAGAAGGTTATTGGTAGGGTTAGATAAGGTTATAATGAGGTTAGGTTGGTATCCGGTCATTTCGCCCACATGTCATTTCGCCACACCATGGAGTCATTTCGCCCACACTATGGAGTAATTTCGCCCACAGGTCAATTCGCCCACACTATGGAGTCATTTCGCCCAAGTTTACTGGTGGTTCATTCCATTTCTGCCTGCGGAAGATATAAGTTACATGACTCCGTGACATGGATCGTGTGGGCGAATTGACTTTAGAGTGGGCAAATTGACTCTTACATGTGGGCGAAATGTCTTGTCGGCGAATTGACTCGTACATGTGGGCGAATTGACTTACATGTGGGCGAAATGTCTTGTGGGCGAATTGACTCTTACATGTGGGCGAAATGTCTTGTGGGCGAATTGACTCTTACATGTGGGCGAAATGTCTTGTGGGCGAATTGACTCTTACATGTGGGCGAAATGTCTTGTGGGCGAATTGACGTGTGGGCGAAATGACCGGTAACCGGTTAGATTAGTATTATTTTGGGGGGTCATTTAGGACCTTAGGTGGGGTAAGGGGATGTTAAAGGGGGTAACTCTCCCACTTTATAATTACGTTTTAGAGGTATTTGAAGGGATTTGTGAAGGTCTTTATAATATCTTGATAGGTCTTGATATTGATAATTTTTTTTTTTTCTTGATATCATGTTACTAAACCAAACCCCACCTCTAACCTAACCTAACCTAGTCTGATTTAACCTAACTTAAATGACTAAACCAAACCCCAACTCTAACCTAAACTAACCTAATCTGATTTAACCTAACTTAACAGTTTATGGCTGAAATAACGGTAGATTTTCGGTAGTACGTACATGTAACGCCATTATTATTCAATTGTACCATGGGAAATGGGGTTCAAAATACTCAAAATGAAGAAATCTACACGATGATGTAGGTAAGAATCCTAGGACTTTTGAAAGCCCACTACCAATCTAATACCCACCCATTTTAGGGTGGGTATTATTAATGGGATACATTATCCAAGTAACTAGACAATACCTGGAACTGTCGCCGATAGGAATTCTCGCCAACGTTCCTATTTTTTTCGTCGGCGAGGGTTCCAATTTTAACCGTGTTTCTGAATTCAAGGATTAAATACCAGCAATAGCCTGAACAGTTAGGTTAGGTTAGGTTGGCCAGTTGACTATATGTCTAGGTTAGGTTAGTGATTGAGCGGGGGTGATTCCCCCCCAGCTCAGCACCGAAATAATACCGACTTGACATATTACAGTAGATGGGTTAGGTTGAAATGAAAGCCTGCATTCTAGTGATTTTTATGTGCTTTAACCCCACGATTTCAGTGGTCGTGAACTTGCCTAGAATAACATCTCACTACCCCAGCTTCCATCATTGAACCATTCATTCAATACTTTCGCATTACTCACATACCATCTCTTAGAGTTGGAGTAGAGTGTACCTACTCTTCTCAGACATCCTTGCCCACCAATCACACATTCCTTTATCCTCTACATACTCTTTAGGTATATATGCAGTTTCAACCAATACTCCCTATTGACCAATACTCTACCATTAAAGTGTATATCTACGTACTCTTCTCAGACATTCTTGCCCACCAATCACACATTCCTTTATCCTCTACACACTTTCTAGGTAAATATGCAGTTTCAACCAATACTCCCTTTTGACCAATACTCTTCTGACATAACTGGGGGGCTACGCCCCCCAAGACCCCCTGCTAATTATTAATTAACCCGGGCATTGATTACGTAACCTAACCGCATGGGGGGGTGGGGTTCGCCCCCCCAGATCCCCATGTGTTATTTTTTCATTTCCGACAGCTTTTGTGTGGTTAGAAATACTCCTTATAATAAGAACGAAACGTTCAGGGTTACTTAAAAACCACCGATTGGTTGTGTTGTATTGTATTGGTCTAAACTGCACTTAAAAAAAAAAAAAAAAAAAAAAAATAATAATAATAATAAAAAAAACCTTTATGTATTTCACTTTTCCACCTACGTACAGTATACATGCATTCCACGCACTAGTACACCGGTGCTCGAATGTCTCTTATCTTTGCCTCTTCGTAGCATTGATGAGAGGAGGATGCAGTCTGTTCGTACACATGTTGTTTCGTACACCAGCAGATTCGATCATTCGTAGACCTAAAAGTTGTTTCGTAGTCTATATGAAACTATAGTCGTTTCGTACACTCAGGGCAGAGTTTAACTTGATGACTAGATTTACGAAACGACACACCAGGTATATATGTACGAAAAAACTCAGAATCAGTATACGAAACAGCTAACAAAACCTGGGTATGAAACAACTTGTATACGAAACTCCTTGTATTGCTAGTCCATCCGTATCCTTCACTTGACTCATTCTCTCCATCTCATCCTTGTCTCCTATTCTCCCCCTTCACTTCCCGCATCTTTCTCTCCCATATCATCTTCTCTATACACTTCTAGCACAAGACACATTTCTTTTTTATTTGCACTTCACTCATTCCAGTCACCTATAGGCATTTGGCGCCATACCATTCATTGCACCCTTTATTTTAATTCATATTCCCCCTACAGCGTCCTGACCAACCATAAACAACTCAACATGAAATAAACAACTAATAACATAACTTTATATGGCTTGTATATTAGAAAAACCTTCATCATGCGACCCTACGAACAGTGTGCGAGTGCTCTTCAGCAACCTTAGCACTACGGTGGAACAACGAACAAATATGGCGGATGGATGTTCGCATAGATCGTTTGATAATACCTCTAAACACGTTACGAACGTTCCAAGATCAATCTAAGTGCAAAGATGATCTTAGAGACGCGTTACGAACGTTCGAACATCCGGCCCCAGGGCCCGCAGATTCGTAGCCAGGCACGCTAGCCACTGCACCACGGAGGTGACAAACTGAGGGTGACGGTGCATAAAACCATGAAAAAAGAGACAGCAGATATTTATTTATATTTGATGTTACCAAAATGTACCATGAATAAATTATATCTTGTATATGCATTTATTTAAGAAACGGTGTAGCTATGTGTGACACAATCGCTCCAAAAACTAGCTATCACAAAAGATGATACAAACAAAGAACTTCATAAAATGAAACAGAGGGTGGGAGCAGAGTCCTACCTCACAAAACAGTATAAGCATAACGCCATCTAAAATTTTGTGTAATTTTGGAAGAGAGGGGTGGCGTTTGTACAACGCCCATGGAACCTAGGCAGGGAATGCGGGGGGCGGCACTTATGTTTTTCTTTTTCTTGAAAGGAGACCCCCCGAACAGAAAGAGGAAACACCGAGACCTAGCTTATCAACGCTTGAAAGAATTTTACAAAAATCACCGCCCGTTTAGGGGTAAGTGCCCTGGGGGGGAAAAAAAGAGAGAGAGGGGAGAGAGAGAGAGAGAGAGAGAGGGGAGAAGAGAGAGAGAGAGAGAGAGAGAGAAGAGAGAGAGAGAGGAGAGAGAGAGAGAAGAGAGAGAGAGGAGAGGGGAGAGAGAGAGAGAGAGAGAGAGAGAGAAGGGTGGGGGGGGGGGGGGAGAAAAAGGAGAGAGAGAAGAGGGGAGAGAGAGAGAGGAGGAGAGAGGAGAGAGAGAGAGAGAGAGAGAAGAGGGAGAGAGAAGAAGAGAGAAGAGAGAGAGAGAAGAGAGAAGAAAGAGAAAAAAAAACCACACACAGTCACACACATACACACCCCACACACACAACGCAAACACCACTTACACAACTCCGGAGGGGACCCTAAGTATGGATAGCCCCTTGGTTCAAACCGAGAAATCCCGGGTTCATCTCGGGCGGAGGGAGAAAGTACGGCGGCCCCTTTGATTAAAACTACTCCTGTCCCCCCAGCAGTGAATGGGTATCGGGTTGGCCAGGGGTTTGTCCCCCTTTCGTGTGCCCAGCAGTTTTTTTATGAGGTAAGCCGTTTTTAATTACAACAAAAAAAACGCAAACTGCGCATGAGCGGGGGGCGAAATTTTTTTAGTAAATTGATGAAAAGGGGCCAACATGATTTGTTGTAACATATGCATGCCAGGCGTCCTACGAAAACATATCCGTCTTTGTTACAACAAAGGGGGGGGGGGGGGGCAAATGACAGCCGGTGTCGTGGGGGCGTGTTGTTTATGAGGGAATGTTTTTTATAACAAAGGCAAAGAAAAGGGGGTTTGAGGGAAATTACAATTTTGCTCATCAAAAAAGGGCAGTCCAGGCGTATACGAAAAAAAACCCGTCTTTTTTATCATTAAAGGGGAGGGGGGGGGGGGGGGGAGCACGAAGTGGGAAAATTCCCCGGGCCGGGGAAAAACCCGGCGCGTTTGGTAGGTTTTTTAGCATATGAAAAAGGGCATTCCAATTTCGTACAGAAATGTCCTCTGGAGGAGATGGGGGTATATACGGGTGGTTAAGTTTTTACGAAATTGAAACCCCAAAATATAGCCAAAAACCTACCAAATTCGCCCAAGGAATTCAAGGGGTGTTCCACTTTTGGGCCCCCCCCCCCCCCCCCCCAAAAAAAACCCCCCCCCGGGGGGGGCCCCACCCAACTTTTTTTTTTTCCCCCCCCCCCCCCCCCCCCCCCCCCCCCCCCCCCCCCCCCCCCCGGGCCCCCCCCCCCCCCCCCCGAAACCCCCCCCTTTTCGGGGGGGGGAAAAAAAACCCCCCCTTTCCGGGCCCCCCCCCCCCCCCCTTTTTTTTTCCGGGGGGGGGGGGGGAAAAAAAACCCCCCCCCGGGGGGCCCCCCCCCCCCCCCCCAAAAAAACCCCCCCCCCCCCCCCCCCCCCCCCCCCCTTTTTTTAAAAACCCCCCTTTTTTCCCCCAACCCCAAAAAAAACCCCGCCCCGGGGCCCCCCCCCCCCCCCCCCCCCCTTTCCCCAAACCGGGCCGGGAAAACCCCCCCCCCCCCCCCCCCCACCCCCGGGCCCCCCCCCCCCCAGCCCCCAACCCAAATAAATTTGGGGGGGAGGAACCCGGGGTTTTAAAATTTTTTTCCCCTAAAGGTTTTTTTTTTCCGTTTGGAAAAAAAAAAAAATTTTTAAAAAATTTGAGTTGCGATATGGGATCTCGTCGAGAGAGTCATGCGGGGAGGTCCTGTAGCAAGTGCCTTTAGGATTCCAGAAGAGTGATCGAGGAAAACGGGATGGAGGGCTTTTAAGGGGGTCTTCAGTCAGGCATCCAGTGTCAAATTTCGTTCATCGAACCGCTGGAGGTTATACAAAAGGGGGGGGGAACGAAGTGAACTACTGCGAACGCGAATTCGATCGGCCGACAGTTGGAGGAGTTTAAAGTCTGGGAATGTGGCACCGCTGGGGCTTAATAACCGTAAGGACATTTGTACGAAATGAATGCCTCATAATATATCAGTCAAAACCATACCATACTGTCGCCGATATCCTACTAAGAACCGTGATGCCGCTTGCGTCATGTGCCCAGCCACCAAATTACGAATGTTAATCACTATGATTTTTAGTGGCCACTGAAGATGAATACTGATGTAAGTCATGAGTATTTGTCTGTCTCATCGAACGTTGTTTTAATGCGTGATTGCACTGACAAAATTGCTCATGGTTCTCACGTTTTCATTTCCGAAGCGACAGACCGCAACTGATCCCTTTCGGGTGGCAGCACACGACTTTGCCAATCTTTCGAAAGGAAGTGTTATTTTCACTGAAGAATTAATTTTAGTTACCAGACATTCTTCACGACTAATAGACTATATATACATATTATATTATTACTATTATATACATATATATAGATTATATATATAAGTTTTATTTCCTCTAAATTTCCGTGAATTCCCGTAAGTGGCGACTTAAACCTTTGGTTAAAATATAGCCGAGACTTATGTAATTTGGTATGAAAGTACCGCCACTGGTTTTTATTTTTATGGTATTGTCTCCAATTTTTTGCCCTATTACACATTATAAGACACAAAAGACACTGAGTCTCCGTAGCCCTTCTATTTTAGTTGAAAAGTGTAGCAATGTAAGTTTTACTCCACACAGTCTGAAAAATTTCAAAGAAACGTCTAACTGGGATTCAAGTTATCTCCTAGGTAACCAATAGGAACACACACAGCCAGTGGTGTTTTTAAAACACTAGATATACTTCGTATTTGTTTTGCTGTTGCTATAAGGTACTCTATCTTTGCATAACTATTACACATCAAATCGTTCAATTTTTTTAAGTACGATATCTTTGTCGCTTTTGATTTTCTCATGCTGATATATGTGAAAAAAAATTCTTTACGTTACCTCGTGTTCTCTGTCCTGAATACTTTCCTGACTTCTTCACACTGAAAACATTGCTTGTTTTGACGGTAGTTTAACTATGTTCTTCGTCTTTCCTTCATTTAGCCAAAACTTTCTTTTGGCATATTAAGTTTTTGATCACTTGAGTTAAAAAGTACATTACCGTATTTGAGCCATTAACTTTTGCAATTCCGCAAGCTTCAATTTTTAATGATCGTTTAACTATTATCATGTTAAACATTAAATAAATTTTTATCTAGATTTTTCTTATGAAGTGTCCCTATATTGTATTTCAGTTTTCAGTTTCATCCTATTGTTGACATTTCTCGATTGAGTGCATTGAATCCGTCCTACTGGCTTTCTTTTTTTTTTGGGGTTTTCCCAATCCCTTTTTCCCCCTCCACCCAAAGTAAAAACTGCCAAATCTCTGTGCATTTCCCTGTTTATTGATAAAAGTTTCTGGGCGCTGTCTGTTTTTCTTACTTTGCTGCGGTCAATAATTTCGATGAATCTTCCTCTGTGAAAAAGACCAAAATCTTCCATTAAGGAGCCGAAAAAGAGTGCAGCACGATCTAAACACACCGGTTTAAAGCTTCAGAAAAAAGAAGACGAGGAAAATTTTTTTTTGTGTTTCTTATTTGTCTTTATCTTCTGAGATGTTTTCGCCATAAATATCTAAAAATTTTTTTGAAGGAACTTAATCCTCATCAGATGATTATATTCATGGAGGTTTTTACTGGGTTGTTCAAAAATTTGGGGTTTTTTACCGATGTGGGGCTCCTGACCCTGAACCCTTTTTCATCCTGACGTTTCTTGCACTACGTTTCGCAAAAAAACATTGTTTGTTTTTTTATCTAGTTTTTCCGATATACATCTTCCGTGGTCCTTGATCAGAAAGAAAATTTCCCTCTAATTACAGGACTTTCGAATCGCGGGAGGACAGGCCAGTGGACGAAACGCGCATTTACAAGCTGCTATGTCGAAAAGTTTCTGCGAATTCCCGCAAATGCTTCAATTTTTTCTTGTAATTTTGCACATCTTACGGTCTTTGAAACATTAAATAAATTTTTATATTAGATTGTTTAAGCCCCCCAATAGGTCACGATGCGTGGCTTGGATAGTTTTGGGGATTGATGCTTGGCGTATTTTTTCCCTAAATTTTTTCGACAATAGTAGAAATTTTCTCCCGCAGGATTTTTATTTGAACCCTGTATTTTGCAGTCTTACCTTTGAAGAAAAAAAACTTTTGACACCCCGTAATTGGGAGTTGATCCCTGTGAAATCCCAAGCACTGCCAAAGAGGGAGACGAAAGTTCTAGTCTATGCGTACCGCAGCAGAAGCTGCCGACGCCAACCCCTGCCAGATAGGTGAGCGAACACAGCCTTCACGTACGTCGTAAAAGTGGAAGCAAGAACCGAGTTGAAAGTGATCGATCTGGGAGGGGAGATGTTGACACTGCGTGGCTGGGGGCAAAGAATTCTCAGCCGTGAGCTCTGTTTAAAAAACCCCAGGCAGGCAGAGCAGTAGTAGCATTGGGGGTTTTGGTGTCCGGTAACTGGCCGCTTTTTTTGGTTAGAATAAGCGCGGCATTGATTGGTGAAAAAAAAGAATAAGAGCGGCGCTAATTGGGGAGAAAAAAACGCGGCGTGATTGGTGACAGCCACCTCTCCCTTGGAGTTCGGCCTATTTCATATGGATATATGTGTCAGTTGATCACCCAAATGTCTGCTTATGAAATAAATGAAAAAAATTTGAGTTTTAGCATATTTTTTACACATAATTGAGTTGGGCCACCTAAGATATTTAACTCAAATTTTCCCCCCGTTTTTCTGAAAAGTTGCACATATTTTAACACTAGTTTCAATTTATAAATATAAAGAAGGGGTTTGGTTTTTTGCCAAACAAGTTGCAAAAAAAAAATATAAATTTTTAAAAAAATTTTAAAAAATCAAAATTCGATCGCGGGGCCGCCCTAAAAAAATTTTTTGTTTTCTAAATTTTTAAAATCGTTATTTCTGGGGTGATTTTGAACTTTGCCGCACTAGTCGAAAACATTTTTTAAAAAAAAAATGGGGAAAAACCCCCCAAAAACGCCCACCCTAATGCCCCGGGTCCTACGACAAAAACACCGTCTTTGTTTTTAACAAATGGGGGGGGGGGGGGAACTGCACAGCCCGGTGTCGTGTGGGGAATGCTGTTTATGAGGGAATGTCTATTTTTCTAAAAAAAGGCAAAGAAAACGGGCGTTTAGGGGAATAAAATTTCTAATATTGACTTCACAAAAAGGCAGTCCAGGGGTACACGACAAACAAACCCCTCTTTTTTTATCATAAAGGGGGAGGGGAGGGGGGGGGAGCACGAAGGGAACATTTTGCCGACCCCGGCGAGAATTCCTACGGGGACGTTTTTAGGTATGGTTTGAGATATATGATATAAGAGGCATTCAATTTCGTACAGAAATGTCCTCTGAGCAGGAGTGGGGGTATATAAGGGTTTGGTTAAGGGGCATTTCGTACGAATTGAAAAGCCTCATTCACCTATAAGTCAAAACCCCTCCTAAAACTGTCGCCCGATAGGGAATCAAAGGGAAATGTTCCACTTCGTGCCCCCCCCCCCCCTCACCCTTTAATGATAAATAAAGAGGGGTTTTTTTTTTTCGTAGGAGCCGGACATGCCTTTGTTGATCAATTAAATTTTAGTAATTATTCCCCTCAACCCCCGTTTTTTTTCCCTTTTGTTAGTAAATAGACATTCCTAAAAAAAAGACATTTGCCCACACGACACCGGTGTCCGTGGGAAAGTGTCTTTTTTACGAAAATTGTCCTTTTTACAACAAAGACGTGGTGATCAAAAAAAACGGGCATGGGGGGATACTTACTAATATTGACTTGATAAAAAGGGCAGCCCACTGGCAAGGCGTTTCCTACGACAAAAAAACCCGTCTTTATTTATCAAAAAAGGGGGGGGGGGGGGGGGGGAAACAAAGTGGAACACTCGCGACATCGGCGAAAATTTCCTATCGGCGACAGTTATAGGTAGGTATAGGAGATGGGCCTTAACCAACCATTTTAAAGGACTTCGTACGAAATTGAATGCCTCATATATCATATTGCTCAAAACCAAACTAAAAGTCCCCGATAAACACCGAGATACCGTGAAGTCGCCACCGCAGTCATGTCGCCAGCCAAAAATATTCGAATTTTAAAGCATCATCTGTTTTTTATGTCCCACTGAAGATGATACACAGTAGTTTATGCAGACGTTAATCTCCCCTGTTTCAGCGTTTTTTAGCTTTTGTATTGCAAAATAAAAATTTTGCGCATTAGTTCCACGTTTTTTTCGCGAGACGACAGACCAAAAATGATCCCTTTGGGGGTCCCCGGCACAGACTTGCCAGATCTTTCAAACTGAATAGGATTTTTTTCACTTGGGTTAAGTTTAATTTGTATAAAAGATTTTCCGAGCAAAATATATTATTAAAATTATATATATATATATAATTTTATATTATATTTATATAATATATATATATACTTTTTACTTTACCCTAATTTCCCTAAATTTCCCCCTGAGGGCGACTTAACTTTTGGGGTTTAAAATACTAGCTGGCAAATTTTACGTAGTAGGTATGGGGCAAGGCCCGCCACTCGGTTTTATTTGTCTTTTGTTCATTTATACCCCAAATATGACACGAATAAGACACAAAATGAACAGATTTCCAGAAGCCCCTTCTAACTTTTCTAAAAAACAGGATGACAAATTAAGTTTTTAAAACCCCCCACACGTTGTAAATAACAAAGAAACGTTTAACTGGGACTTCACTGTTTTCTACGGTAGGTAAAAAACTAGGGAACACACACACAGCCCGTGGTGTAGTTTTTTTAAAAAACATAGGTTATCCTTCTATTTTGGTTCTGCACGTTGCTATAAGGTACTTCACAGGGGCCCCAAAAATATACACATCAATTGTTTACATTAAAATTTCGAATTTTTTTCCCTTCTTTTTCTCCTCTTGTCGATATGGTGAAAAAAAAAAAAATTTTTTAGTTCCTCGGTCTTGGGTCGAAACTAATCTTACGAAAAAAACATTTTCCCGGTGCTGACGGTATTTTAACTAGCTTGTCTTTTTTTCAAGGTTAGCTCAAAACTTTGTTTTTGGTATAATTTTATGACACTGATTAAATAAAAAATTTTCCCCTTGTTTTTGTTGGTCACAAATTATACTATAGGCTACTACTGGACATCTTCTTTTTCGATCGTTTAACTAATTATATTAAAAATTCCCCTAAAAGTTTGTATCTAGATTTTTTCTTTGAAGTGTCCCATATTGTATTTCGTTTCAGTTCATCCTATTGTGACATTTACGATTGAGTGCATTGAATTCCGTCTATCTGGCTTGACTCCATTTAAGAAATATTGATATGATCCCTTCGTGACTCTTTATTCTGGATAGGTCTTGAGATTTCAGCGTAATCGGTAAACGTTTGATAATCCATCAGGTCTGATGTTATCTGTTGTTAGATCTAAACAATCTACCTACCTAGCCATATTTGTACGCAGATATGCTTCAGATGATCTAAAAGTAGCATAACTACGGCCAGAATGAGCCCGGGGTGCGAATATTTTCCCAAAACAGGTTAGGTTACGTTAGGTTACGGTTAGGTTAGGTTAGGTTTCATGTTCCATTAATACTTTGTGTGATAACTTTGTGTGGGAATCACAATGAGGGTATTTTCAAGAAAATCTTGTGGTTAGTTTCGGAGTTACAGCCAAGCGTAGATGGCCGCCTCCCAGTGCAAGCTTATTTGGAGGGAAAAAAATCGTCCCGGGGTATGCTACTCATCACTCTTCTTCAACCGGGCCATTTTCTTCCTACTATAATTTTCATTCCTTGCTGTTAAAAGGTTATTTTATCCATATAAGTAGAAGTTTCTAAATCTTCCTCTGCATTTCCTCTCCAAAATACTCTAAGATGTGACATACGACCGAAAGTTTCTTAGGTCCGAAGTAATACAGTCTATCTATCTATTCCTTTGCTTTATTAATCAGTAATTATTCTGCAATACAGAGTAAGTTACTTGATTATGACATTCTAGCGCAACACTACAATGAGATAAACTCTTGAGATGCTGTGACCATGGAGGTAGTATAAGGGGAGATGCCCTGCCAGTCCCGCGCTTCACCAGAAAGTGAGGTCCAATAATCTGGCTGATGCCCCGCCCACGATTGACAGAAACTAGCTTGTCAGAACGCGCTGTGCGGTATTTCCATTGAGATTGGATGGGTATTACGCACATGTCGAGTGGCCTAGAAACACCCCACATGCCCTGCCCATCAACTCTACCTTCGATTTGCGAGTGCATCGGAGGACACAGGGGGGCGGCATGAGCCTCTAATCACAGGCATCACTATAAAAATCCTGCCTGCGCCACCACGGGCGAGGACCAACCATCACATCCCTCAAGTGAACCTCCAGAGACTACCATCCGAGCCCTGGGTCACCACTGTCTACAGGCGCCATAGGCACAAATGTTATAAAAAAAAAAAAAAAAAAAAAAAATAATAATAATGTATTACCATATTACAACTTTTTATTTAAGACATAAATAAGAAATACATTAAAAAGTAAAATACAAGTACACAAATGGTAATATTTATTACGCCCCGTCTGGGGAGAGGGGGCTCAACGAGGGGTGAAGCTCCTCTTAGCGGGACCCCCCTACCCGCTACGGTTCTATCCGATCGGTCGCTGACGCAGCATGACAACTAACCCCAGCACCCCTACCTGTAGGGTGCCGGGTTGGGCATATCTCCATGTACTTATGTACTTACGTTTCACATTAAACGGGGCAAAGCCCCGGGGCGTCAGAGATACGGAGAGCTTGCATCCCCAGGTCGGTAAAAGTCCCGGCATTTGCCGGGGGGGCAACCCTCCCTGTCCCCCCCCGAGGTTCCTGGCTTGTTACAGGTCCCCCGGAGGTATCCCTATGGCCCGCCCTGTCATGCACTGTACCATAATTAATACATCACCATCTGCCGCGTAGCCTCCTTGTAGACCTGGTGTATCCCCGAGGGGTCCTAAAGCCCTTCTGCGGGTGTCTCGCATTGCCCCAGGGTCCCAGGGGGCCCAGGCGAGAAAGCCACAGGGGCGGATATGTTGCAGGACGTCATGGCACCGTAGAGTTGCACCTGCCTCGTGGGGCAAAGCGGGGCGATTCTTTTAACCCCGCCGCGTGTGTCTCGCAATGCCCCGGGATCCCAGGGGGGCCCAGGCGAAAAACCACAGGGGGAGGCACCTGCCCCGTGGGCCAGAGCGGAGCGGCGGGCGTCGGGGCGTCGGATAGGGGCGCGGCGTGTAGGGGCGCGGCGCACTAAAACATATTCTCGTATAAGAGGTCACCGCGACGCAGGCCTGCACACACTCGTGTCAAGATAGATTCTGTCTCCTGTCCTGTGTTCAGAAGCTCAGCCAGCCTTCGTAAGTGCAGCTGGTCTGCAGGTGGTGGTGGGTACAGGGCAAAAGGTTATCTCATGTATGACAGTTAATCATCTGAGGTGAGATGTGATAACCCGTTCCTTGGTCGCTGGCAATTCTGCTGTATCAGCAAGTCTTTCCTTTCTCTTCATTTCTGTTTCCTTCTTCTCTTCCCTCTTCTTATTCCTCACTTTCTCTCCTTTATTCCTTCTCCCTATTCCTCTTCTTCGGACGCTCATCTGTTGAACAGCTAAGGTCAGCGATTCAACGGCTGGCTCTCCGTGCTGGCTGATAAAGATCTGTTGTGTCGGCGAGTCTTCCTCGCCTCCCCTCCTTGGGCTACCATCATCAGCTCTTCCCTGCTTCTATTCCCTCATTTATCCTTCTCTCCTTCCTTTCCTTCGGACCCTCACAATATTAAATGACTATATGTAGCTACATGGAGAGGGAGAGAGAGGGAGAGAGAGAGTGGTGTGCTACTGGCCAGTGAAGTGAATTAGTTTTGTGTATATTTGGCGACTCCTAACTCTAACTCTGTCCTGCAACTTGGCAGTGATCTGTTTCCCAGTATAGGGACACCTCACCTGCAATTTTTTTTCGGCAACTGCCTTAGTTAGTAAGTGTAAGTGATTTACATGGGGCTCTGTGTCAAACATATGATCACAAAAATTAATAAATATGCTTTTACTGACGTAAAGTCTGCAAGACTCCACTTACCACCTTATGGAAGTTCACTCTCCCCAGTGTAAAATGTGGAGCTTTTGTGCTGGTCATGATTTCTCTAAAAAGTTTTTCACTTGTTACACAAATGTCTATTACGTCGTCTGTCGGATATATTAATCTCCCTTCGGTTTTAAGGTTGATAGGGAGTGGATGGAGGAGGCAGTGGCGTCTCTCAAGGTCAAAACGTCAATACAGGCCTCGCAATGCAAATATTTTCAAGACGTTCACCACGAAGCCGGCAATGTAGGCAACAATTTGTTGGAGCACTTGATAGGTGTGAAGCAGTGGGAATATACACGTACTCATTTTCCTCCATATTATCTGATTTAGTTGTTCATCTTTAGCTCTACTTAAAACAAGAGAAGTATTTATGATCTTTACTGAATGCTGAGCCACTGCATCATTACACTGGTGAGCGTGAGGTACAGTAGTATTGGTACAGTTATCAGGGGGAGGCAGTTACCACTCGCAATATCTAGCTTATCATTACGTACCAGCAACTTCTTACAGGCAGCAGAAAACTGTCTGACTGTGGGATTATTATTGCATCCTCCCATATGCCTTACTTTTCCAAAAAACAGTTCTATATGGTCTTGACCTAATCTATACGTCATTAAAAACTTCAGTGTTGAACCATTAGATGCAATTAAGTTTTCATGTATGATCTGAAAACTCCGTATACAAATAAGAAATCCAAGAAAGCCTGTTTTTCGGCAAGGGAGCGGCTGCTACCACCTGTTTCTGCCAATCGTTGTATGGCCGCCGGCCGACCAGAATGACCTCACTTTTTCCTCGCCTCGGCCTCTCCCCTTATACTACCTCCATGCCTGTGACACCCTGGCCAATTGATGGGGAAGGCTGGCGACGTTGTAAGATTACCATTTCTAAAAATAATTATCGTGATAGTTATTCATACATCTTACGTAATTTTCCATGACACCATTCATGGTTACATAAGTGTTCTAAATATGTTTTACTTAGAGAAAATTCACAAAATGAGTATAAGAAACCAAGAAAGCACATTCTTGGGGATTTCAATGTTCACCACCAACTTTGGCTATCATCCTCTTTCACTGACCAACCTGGTGAACAACCCTACAACTTTACTATCCTTCATTACCTAGAACAGCTGGTGCAGCACCCTACCCGTATCCTGACCGCCTTGGAGACACGCTCAACATTCTTAACCTTTTCCTTACCTGTAACCCTTCAGCTTACTCTGTTATACTTACTCATATAGCCCGTAAACCTTGGTTTAACTCAGTTTGTTCTCGTGCTGTCCGAGATAGAGAGACGGTTCATAGACAGTACTAAAGCCATCCATCTCTTGAAACTCATGCCCTTTATATTTTTGCCCAAAATCATGCGAAATTCATTCTTCAACTTCCCAATAGCTCCTTCATCAATAGTAAAATGTCAAAATATCTAGTTCTAACTCTTCTAGTGACTTCTGGCACCTAGCTAAAAGCATCTCTAACAATTTTTCTTTCTTCACACCAAGATGTGATTCACCAAAAATGGTTCCACAGCTGTCTCATCTATTTCTAAAGCTGAACTCTTTGCTCACACCTTTGCTCATAATTTCACTTTGGATGATGAAGGGCTTGTTCCTCCTTATCATCCACCCTCTGACTTTTTTATGCATGCCTGTTTTTAAGATTCTTCGTACTCATGTTTCTATGCCCTTTTATTTGCCCTCTATGCTCTTGATGTTTCCTATGCCCTGTTTCTCTCTGGCCTTGATCGTCGGAAGGCTTACGGTCCTAACAGAGTCCCTCCTATTATTCTCAAAAACTGTGCTTCTGTGCTTTCACCAGCCATTGCTGTTATGAGATTGTTTTTAAGGAAAAACAGTTAAGTGGCTGAGCGAAGTTTGATGTGTTGTGGTGTCTTCCTCCATTTTTTCTACCTTCCAACTGCTTTCTGTACAGGGGCCTTATCTGCCTATGTATGGAGCATGCCTCTCATCAGGGCGTGCACAGGGGGGGGTGGGGGGGCTGAGGTGCTTCAGCCCCTGCCCTTTTCACTAAAAGTGCCCTTTCGTCGGGAATAGGCTTCAATCATATAAACATTCTATTGAAAATATATTTCAAAATAAAATCCTTTTATCATTTTCGGGGAGGTGGAGCGCACTGCTGTGGTGTGTGTGTGTGTGTGTGTGTGTGTGTGTGTACTGTGTCGCTGGTCAGGCACCTCCATTGAGTTATCTTCGTAATGAATTGTATATTTTGCCTTATTAATATATATTTATTTCTACCACTAGCTCATCTATTTATATTTGCTCTGACGTTGGCCTGTATATGAAATTGAATTAAGTTACCTCATGATTTATTGGACAGTGTTTTTCTCATTAAGTTAATGGCATCTGCTGTGCGTGAGTTGGGGAGTGTTGCAGCAAGCAGCGTTGGGTCGTGGACTCAGAGATGTGTGGGGTTCTTGCCATGGAGTTGATGTTGGTTGCTTTGTCTCTGTCAAAGCGTTGTTCCTCGTGTTGTTCAGGCATTATTCAATAGTTGATTGGGGTGTTTTTCCCTCATGCTTTGACAATATATTTTTTGTAACTGTTAACGTTAAGGGTGACGGGGAGAGCCCCAGAGGCGTTGGCCGTTGAGGAAGTCATAATTTTAGTGTATATTTCTTTGTCGAGCGGATTTCTGTTTCTGTTTCTTTTAGTTTCCTGGGGGGGGAACGTGGATTGAGACATTTGAATTTCACATTTTTCTCATTTTCGTTTGATTTTTACCCGCTTTAGTTAGCATTACTCGTTTAGTAAATCAGTGAGACTATTAATTTTGTGGTATCACCTCAACTTATAAGGTCACTTTGTTTTTACTTCCATAACTGAAATGCCACGCAAAGAAAGACTGAAGAAACTAAAGGAAAAAGAACTTCAAGTCTTGACTCGTGGTAATAAGAAATTATCAACATGGCTGAAGTTGTCAAGAATTGGGAAGAAGAATAATTGATACTCAGGAAAATTAATCAGATTTACAATGTTTCAGAGAAAGGTCCAGTACATCGGAGACTGAAGGAGAGAGGGGTGGAGATGCTGAAAAATAAGCAGGAGCAGCTCATAGCTCAGGTAAAATATTAGATGAACAAAAAACAAAGGACATGAAAATCCAAGTGAACGAAGATAAGGAGATAAACGAAAAGCATCCAGTGTAAAGGATGGGAGCAGAGCATGACACACATTCGATGGAAAATCAAGAGATTTTTCCACAGAAACGTGCCAATTCAAGCACGGGAGAGGCACCTGGAATTTCTTTCTTGCTGTCAATGAGATATCCCACTTATCCAGCACACGTAGCCAAGTATAACATCAACATAAATGATGAATTCCGTGAACTATGCTGTTCAGTTGGGCCGAACCAGTCAGTTGTAAGTTATCCCAAGAATGAAAAGGGCTATTCCTTCCAGAAGCACTGGTATGAGAACAGACCTTACCTTGAATATTCTGTAGAAACTGATAGTATGCATTGCTTCAGCTGTCGCTTGTTTCTGCATGAAGACAAGTATAATTGTAATACAGCATGGAGGTGTACCGGAATAAGTAAATGGCATCAAGCACTTGACAAAATGAAAGAGCATGCATCATCTGAAGCACACATGATTGCTATGGTGAGGTTGAATAATTTCAAGAAGAAGAGACTGGAAAAGTCCCTGGAAGCAGCAGATGAAAAAAGTCAAGCTGCAAAAGCTGAAGAGAGACAGAAAATAGAGAGGTGTTGTACAGACTGATAGACATAATATTATACTTAGTAAGGCAAGGACTTCCATTGAGAGGAAAAGCTGAAAGTAAAGCAAGTCAGAACAATGGCAATTTCCTCGAGCTTATCCAACTGTTTGCAAAGTATGATAGTGCAAAAAAGACTACTGTATTCTGGACTTACTTCTCAGTTTGGGCTATTTCCAGTAGAGGCCAATGCTGAGCTTTATCGCCAATGGCGATACATATAATACCGAAAATTTTCCGTTTAAGCTACAGCCAGAAATGGTTGTTAGGTTAAATTAGATTCTGTTAGGTTACACGTGGGGTTTGATTTAGTAGATGATATCAATGAAAAAATTAAACTATCAATACTACTTCATAATAAAGTGCGCGAAAACGTATCTTTCGCGCGCCAAATAAACACAAGCCAGCCACTAGCCTGCCGACGTGACCCCTGTCCCTGCTGCCTGACCCTCACTGCCCCTGGTACAAGAACGTCCCGGAAACCATTGAACACTTGCTGCTGTAGTGTCCAAGCTTCCTCGCCCAGCCTGTTAATTATAGTGCTACACGCTCAACTCCTCGCCCTGAACGTCACCACCTTTGACCTGCCCACCCACTGCTGGCAGCGGCAAGTGTCCATAAAAAACAAACAAACATTTGTTTCCCGGAACGAATTGCGTGTGTGAACATAATCTCCGCACCTTGCCGCTAAAGTCCGACTTCCCGGCGCTTCAAAGTGCCGACTTTTGCCCAGTGTGAACCAGACTTTATTGTGGCGCGAGTTAGCAAAGCGCTCGGTAAAAAGGGGACGTGTAGCCCGGGTTCCCCCCGAGANTCGAAGTGGACATTCTCTCTCTGTGTTCTCGCTGTCTCTCTCTCTGTTCCCCTTCTCTCTCTCTCCTCCCCTCTCTCTCTCTCTCTCTCTCTCTCTTTTCTCTCTCTCTCTCTTTTCTTCTATCGCTCTGTACTATAAATAAAATGTAAAATCTCAACAACACGTCTTCTCGAATTTCCTTTTGCTTGTCTCCGTGAAGCAAAACGCAACATGAGAAATACAAAAATATTACCATAATCCTGCAATCACACACACGAGGCTTACATGCACGAGTGGACAGACTTACATACACGTGTAGGTATGTAACTTAAGGGTATAAATTATAATCCTCTTAAGTATTCAACAAATGTTTGATAGTAATGAAGAAAACAAGATTTTTTTGAGTGAGGGAAATATTGTAGGAGAAACTTTGTTGTTGTTTTGTATATAAATAGTTGATTTCAGTATTTAAGTTGATAGTTCTTTTAGTTAAATTCTCTCTCTCTCTCTCTCTCTCTCTCTCTCTCTCTCTCTCTCTCTCTCTCTCTCTCTCTCTCTCTCTCTCCTCTCTCTCTCAATCAATTAATCAAGCTTTATTTTTTTACATCACAAAAAATCACAAGTAGAAAATTTAAAAACATGGAAATAATAGAAATGACCAGAAAACGCATGAGAGAGAGAGAGAGAGAGAGAGAGAGAGAGAGAGAGAGAGAGAGAGAGAGAGAGAGAGAGAGAGAGAGAGTCTGGGAGAGAGAGAGAAGAGAAAAAAATGCGTGAGAAAGATAGGCAGTAGGCTTCGCGCATATATTTGCATACCATTTTTTTCTCTCTCTTACTTTTTTTCTCTCTCTTCCTTCTTCACAACCCATACACCTGCCTTGCTCACACCTGCCTGCCTCCTCTCTCCCCCCTCTCTCTCTCTCTCTCTCTCTCTCTCTCTCTCTCTCACTCTCTCTCTCACATCATTACTATTCCTCAAGTATTGCTCCCTATCTGCATATTCTCACGCTGTTGCCTAAGTCGCCCCTCACCTCCCTTCAACCCTTGTTCCGTTTTCTTCCATTATACGTGTTTTTTTATGCTGTTTCTTGATTGTCATTGGTGTGTGTGTAAGAATTTTGGATTTTTTTGTTATTTAGTTAGTTATTTTGGGATCTTTGTATTTAGATAGTGTAGTTTGATCTCTCTCTCCTCTCTCTCTCCCTCTGTCTCTGTCTCTCTCTCTCTCTCTCTCTCTCTCCTCGTCTGTCTGTCTTTCTCTCTCCTCTCTCTCTCTCTCTCTCTCTCTCTCTCTCTCTCTCTCTCTCTCTCTCTCTCTCTCTGTCTCTCTCTATCTATCTATCTATCTATCTTTCTATCTATCTCACGCCAAAAATGCATTCAATTATACTTCTACTCTCAACACATTTTCTATAGCAACCACCACCACCACCACCACCACCACCACCACCACCACCACCATCACCACCACCACCATCACCACCACCACCACCACCACCACCACCCAATCACCATCACCACCACCACCACCCCCACCAATCAACACCAATCACCACCACCCCCACCACCACCACCACCACCCCCCAATCACCACCACCACCAATCACACCACCACCACCACACCACCACCAATCACCACACACCACCCCACCACCACCATCATCACCACACCCACCACACCACCTGCCCCGCCCCCCCTGAGAACGCATACCCAAAGGAAAGGGCTAAAAGGGGCTAAGGGGTGTAAGGGGGAAAAGGGAAGGGGGGGTACCAGTCAGTAGGCCTCATTTGAATACGCTTCGGCTGGTGACTGGCGAGAAATGAAGAAATTAATCAAGGTTGTGTGTGTGTGTGTGTGTG
>JACEEZ010019516.1:160000-177500 GCA_016584305.1 Chionoecetes opilio | reverse complement strand
CCACTACCCTATACTTATTAAGCGATAGAACAGACATATCACCACTTCTATTTACCCATACAAAAAAAAGCCAACATTTCTAACATACATTGAATACCTTGTACATACATACATAACTCCCTGCCTGTCTGTCTGTGTGTCTGTCTGTCCAACCCTTCCTTTCTTAACGATTCCCTTAACCCTTTCCGCGTTCCTCCATGCCTCACTCTTAATCCCGCCCTTAAGCATGATGGCAGAGGATAAGGAGTAGCCAGCAGACTAGAAGCGAGAAACGGTACGTGACACGGTAATAATATAAGACTCAGGTGGAATATATATGTTGTAACTCTTTGGATTTTATGAAGGTTCTGGTCCAGCCTTCCTACCCCCTATCTTATTTTTTTTGTATGGTATGGTTGATGGTGGGGATGGTTGTGGTGGTGAGGGTTGTGGTTGTGGTGGTATTAGAAGTGGATAGAAAATAGGGGTAGTAGTAGTAGTAGTAGTGGTGGTGATGGTGGTGGTAGTGGTAATGGTAGTGGTAATAGTGGTAGTAATTGTAGTAGTGGTAGTAGTAGTAGTAGCAGTAGTAGTAGTGGTAAGAGAAGTAGGGGTAATAGTAGTGGTAATAGTAATAGTAGTAGTAGAAGTAGTTGTAGTAGAAATAGTCGTAGTAGTGGTAGTGGTGGTAGTAGTAGTAGTGGTAAGAGAAGTAGGGGTAGTAGTAGTAGTAGTAGTAGTAGTAGTAGTAGTAGTAGTAGTAGTAGCAGTAGTAGTAGTTGTAGTAGAAATAGTCGTAGTAGTGGTAGTGGTGGTAGTAGTAGTAGTGGTAAGAGAAGTAGGGGTAGCAGTAGTAGTAGTAGTAGTAGTAGTAGTAGTAGTAGTAGTAGCAGTAGTAGTAGCAGTAGTAGTAGTAGTAGTAGTAGTAGTAGTAGTAGCAATCACCTTTATGAAAACCTTATCATCATTACAGACGTACTCAAAATGTAAGTTCTTGGCGCCAACATTCACACAGTCACACATTCCTCATCCTCGCATACGTGGCTGACAATATAATCACGCCTCCCTTTGTGACTTATTCATAATTCACTTATTTCTCCCAAACACCATAGGCATTAGTCTCTTTCTCTCGCGAACACACACACACAAAATGGAAAATAACCTGGTTTTATATAAGGAAGAAGGATTATTACCATGGTTCGCGTGCGTGACTGTCAACTTAATACTCTTAATTACGTGATATGAAGGACAGAAAATCGCTTTATAGTCTTGGTTCCGGCTCAATGCCATGTTAAGTCATGTTAGAGCACGTCATAGTAGTAAAAAATAGGACAGTAGGTAATAGGACAGAGCATTTTAGCGCCACATAGGATCATTATTACTATTATCATCGTCTATTATCATCTATTGTCATCTATTGCATCATTACTATCATCATTATCGCACACACACACACACACACACACACACACACACACACACAGGATTCTAGGGTGAGACAAAAAGTGTGTGCTAGTTTTCCTTGTGTCCTTTCGTTTGTGTGTTTGCTGTGTTTTCATGACAAGAGTAATTTTCATTCTTACAGCCGAGTGTCACGAACCTGTAATTATGTCTCTCTCTCTCTCTCTCTTTTCTCTCTCTCTCTCTCTCTCTCTCTCTCTCTCTCTCTCTCTCTCTCTCTCTCTCTCTCTCTCTCTCTCTCTCTCTCTCTCTCTCTCTCTTTCTCTCTCTCTCTCTCTTATATGGTGTCACTTCCCTATAATTCCTTTCACACTTTTTACATTTTTATCTCTCTATCGCTTTCTTTTTCTCTCTTTTTTATGGTGATACTATGGTGGTGATGGTGATGGTGGGGATGTTACATGAAGGTTTTTTTATTTTCTATTTTATTATTTGAGAAGAGAGAGAGAGAGAGAGAGAGAGAGAGGAGAGAGAGAGAGAGAGAGAGAGAGAGAGAGAGAGAGAGAGAGAGAGAGAGGAGAAGAGAGAGAGAGAGAGAGAGGAGAGAGAGAGAGAGAGAGAGAGAGAGAGAGAGAGAGAGAGAGAGAGAGAGAGAGAGGAGAGAGAGAGAGAGGAAGGAGAGGAGGAGAGAGAGAGAGAGGAGAGAGAGAGAGAGAGAGAGAGAGAGAGAGAGAGGTCTGCCAACGACATCCTTCTCCTTATGTCCACCTTATGGCACCAATCCCTGGACAGAGGACGCGACACTTTCGTCATCGCCTTGGACATCGCCGGAGCTTTTGATAGGGTGTGGCACTCCGGTCTCATCACCAAACTCCGCAGCATGGGAGTGACTGGCGGCCTTCTCCACCTCCTTCACGACTACCTGCGGAACAGATCTCTCAGCGTGGCGGTGAACAGACACACTTCGGAAGAACACCCGATTGGAGCTGGTGTCCCACAAGGCAGTGTTCTTGGACCCCTATTATGGAATGTGTTTTTTAACGACCTCCTGATGCTCACCCCGGAGGCACACGCCTACGCAGATGACTGCACCCTCACATTCCCCTGTGACAGTACTGACCACCGCACTACTGTCGCCCTCGTCAACCAAGTGTTGGAGACCATCACCTCATGGGGACGACGGTGGCAGGTTGATCTCGCCCAGGACAAAACACAGGTCATGCTGATCTCCCGGCGACATCACCCCCCAGCCACCCCTATCCCACCCATTCTTCTGGACGGGAAGGTGTTGCCCTTGCAGCCGACGGTCAACATTCTCGGCGTTGAGGTGAACAGCACCCTCTCCTTCACCAGCCACGTCAGGAAGACAGCCTCTAAGGCCGCAGGCAGGTTGAACTGCGTCAGGCGCGTCTCCCACCTCCTTGACGCTCGGGGTGTCACAACCCTTTATGCGGCCCAAGTCCGCTCCCTCATGGAGTACGCCCCCTGACTTGGTCATCCTGCCCCCCCTCGTACCTTGGTCTTCTAGACAAGGTACAAAACCGTGCCCAGCGGCTCATCTCCCTGAAGGCAGCACCAGACATGCAGCTCACCCCCCTACAGCCCCTACAGCACAGGCGAGACGTGGCCGGCCTGTGCGTCACGTACAAAATCCTCAAGCAGGGCGCCCCACACCTCGCTATACTCCGGCAGCCGTGGGCGACACCTCACCCATACTCCACCAGGGACGCCAACAAGAGGGACCAACAACTCATTGTTCCCTTCGCCAGGACAGCGACCTTCTTCCGCTCCTTCCTGCCGCGATACAGCAGGCTGTGGAACCGTGTAGTGCGACAGACTGACATGCACCAGGCCGCCACACTCCACATCTTCAAGTGTGCAGTGAATGCCTGGCTGATGCCATCTGGACATAATTAGTCAACTAAATGTGCAGACTAAAGATAGTTATCGGAACCTCACCGGGAACTTTTGGCTGTAAAATTAATATCAAATGTAAAAAAAAAAAAAAAAAAAAAAAAAGAGAGAGAGAGAGAGAGAGGAGAGAGAGATGAGAGAGAGAGAGAGAGAGAGAGAGAGAGAGAGAGAGAGAGAGAGAGAGAGAGAGAGAGAGAGGAGAGAGAGAGAGAGAGAGAGCGGAGAGGAGAGATGAGATCGAGAGAGAGAGAGAGAGTAAGACACGGGACGGAAGGCCAAATGGAACGTTAAATCACAAGAATTCAGAGAGAAGAGAGAGAGAAAGATTGAAGAATAGTGAAGGAAAGAGACATGAGAGAGAGAGTGAGAGAGGCTAAGAGACATGACGGAGAGACATGACGGACTGAGAGAGAGAAGAGAGGCAGAAGAGACAGAGACTACAGCACAGAGACAGGAGAGACAGAGAGTGAGAGAGACTGAGAGACGGGACAAATGGAAGGGTGAGAGAGAGAAGAGAGAGTAGAGGCAAGAATAGCAAAGGGAAAAAAGCGTATTGGAACCCCTGTGGACGCCTGACACCATTACCACAGTCGCATGATCCACTGTGTCATCCAATTACACGGAAATCAACGGGCCCGACGCTGGTCTGCCGCCGTAACCTCTCCGTCTGCCGCGACAGGTGACGACAGGCGGGAGGAGGGGCGCGCCAATCAGCCAATCAGCGAGTGTTACATATAGGTAACGCATAGGCGCGCGAGGTTTTGATTGGTGGAGCAACGGCCACACACACACACATAGACCTTTATACAGTAAACCCTCTCTAAATCGAATTCGTATAATTCAGACTTCGGATAATTCGACCTGTTTTAGGCCAGCTCAATATTTTCAATAACTTTCCATAATTCGAGCAAGTTTGAATTATCCTTAGCCTTACTAGTGGTAGTCCGACCTCTCCCATGCGGTGCGTGCCGCGGCTGCCAAGCGTGATCTGACATATGATCGTTTATAATTATCGTATAAATACGATAGGCGGAGGAAGAAGGCAGGAGGGGGAGGAGGAAGAAGGGGAGAGGAGGAGGAAGGGGGGGAGGGGAAGAAGGGACGAGGAGGAGGAGGGATGGGAGAGGGGGAGGAGAAGGAAGGAGGTGGGACAAGGAAGGGAGGAGAGGAGGAGGAGGAAGGAGGAGAAGAAAGAGAGGAGAGGAAATGGGAGGAGGAAGAACTATTTTTTTTAAGTATCCTTCGCTTTGTATACAATCCTTCAGAGTCCTTCACGGACCTCTTCGCTTCTTCACGCATCCTACAGGAGTCATGGGAGGGCATTAGAAGTCCCACAGGATTGCTATAGTATTCCTATCTTTTTACAAGTACTTTGACAATGGCATGGGTGGCTCAAATAGGGATTAATAATAATAATACTTATACTGAAAATACTATTACTGATCGTTGTATTGAAGTAATGATTAATCTAGCAATGCCTATCTTATTTTTGTCTTGTAGTGAGTTTTGTCTAATTTGTGGTTTTTAAGGAATATCTGGAAGTATCATAAGAACATAAGAACATAAGAAAATAAGGAAGCTACAAGAGGCCGCGAGGCCTACACGTGGTAGTTCCTGTAAATCATGTCATGGTGAATTGGCTGAAATAGGGACTTTTAATCACTGTAACTAAAAACTGACTCCAGATTCGTGTTCAGCATGCCCAAAAACTGCAAGGGACAAATTTTCAAGCAAATCTATTTTTCTAAAAATATTGCAAATTTTGCAAGGGGTATCAAGTAAAGGGTGCCTTGATTATTTTTGAAAATCACGCTTTTTTCAATAACAAAAACACTATGGCAGATAAGTGGAACATGAATAGAGAAGTAAATCTGAAGTACATCAAGGGCTATCATTTGGCGTAAAGCAAAACAAATATTGATTGGTAAATAACCGAGAAAATAGCATATTCGTACATTTATACAAAATATCACTTTTCTAGACAACCATGAAGTGTTTTGACAAGCCGATTACTGCATCATGTAGAACACCTCAAGGTGAACCTTTGTTACTTCGATAAGTTTTCTTCTACAACTCATAGTTTTGCGGCAAAATAACAAAAACATTGATCGTCGTCAATTTTGGAATATTTTGAAGTAGCCAGAAATCCGAAGAAAAAAAATTCGATAGATAATTGGAAATGCCGGGGATAAATTGTAGATCCATCCATTTACAATAACTTTTGATTGCTAAGTGTTGCTGTGCAAAATTTTGAAAGTATCTCTTAAGAGATTATTAGGGGTATATTATATCTACCCCTATTATGGGAATATTTCATATACCATACCCCTATTATTTTATATAGTACTCTTAATAGGGATGATTAAATAGGGGAGTCTATAGACCTTGGCTGTGGCGGGGATAAGGGAGAGGGGTATAGTGGGTAGTGCATCGTCAGTATTGCATTTTCTTTAGGCGGTTGATCAAAAGGGCGTCGTGATAGCAATGAGGGCACGACGCGACACACTTTTCTCGTCCCTATGACAGATCAAGAGGGAAGGGATATTATACGTTTAGTTGAGGAGGAACTATCTGACGAAGGAGAAGAAGAAATAGGAGAAAAACAATACCACTGTCTGCGTTAAAAGTGACCTCGAGAAAGAAAAAGACGAAAAAATATAGAATAGAAAGAAAATTATGAGGGAAAGCAAAAAAAAACGTACCTATAAGAAAAAGTCAGTTTTAAAGGAATATCATAAAAAAAAAAACCTGAAGGATCTGATGGGGGAGAGAGAGAGAGAGAGAGAGAGAGAGAGAGAGAGAGACGGAGAGAGAGAGAGAGAGAGAGAGAGAGAGAGATACGAGAGAGAGAGAGAGAGAGAGAGAGAAGGAGAGGAATTTATAGAGAGCAGAATGACGGGAGGAGAGATAAAAAAGTGGACAGACAAGTAGTAGTAGGCGGTGCAAGAACCTTCGTGTTGTGAATCCGAGATGCTGCTTGTCTCTCTCTCTCTCTCTCTCTCTCTCTCTCTCTCTCTCTCTCTCTCTCTCTCTCTCTCTCGCTCTCTAAAAATAATTAAAGACAGATCAAATATAATGGTACTATGATATATAGATCTAAACTAACCTAAATGTACTCCTTTACCACTATTCCTGCCCTAAACTAACCTAAATGTACTCCTTTACCACTATTCCTGCCCTAAACTAACCTAAATGTACTCCTTTACCACCTATTCCTGCTCTAAACTAACCTAAATGTACTCCTTTACCACTATTCCTGCCCTAAACTAACCTAAATGTACTCCTTTACCACCTATTCCTGCTCTAAACTAACCTAAATGTACTCCTTTACCACTAATCCTGCCCTAAACTAACCTAAATGTACTCCTTTACCACTATTCCTGCCCTAAACTAACCTAAATGTACTCCTTTACCACCTATTCCTGCTCTAAACTAACCTAAATGTACTCCTTTACCACCTAATCCTGCCCTAAACTAACCTAAATGTACTCCTTTACCACTATTCCTGCCCTAAACTAACCTAAATGTACTCCTTTACCACTATTCCTGCCCTAAACTAACCTAAATGTACTCCTTTACCACTATTCCTGCCCTAAACTAACCTAAATGTACTCCTTTACCACTATTCCTGCCCTAAACTAACCTAAATGTACTCCTTTACCACCTATTCCTGCTCTAAACTAACCTAAATGTACTCCTTTACCACTAATCTGCCCTAAAACAACCTAAATGTACTCCTTTACCACTATTCCTGCCCTAAACTAACCTAAATGTACTCCTTTACCACCTAATCCTGCCCTAAACTAACCTAAATGTACTCCTTTACCACCTATTCCTGCTCTAAACTAACCTAAATGTACTCCTTTACCACCTATTCCTGCTCTAAACTAACCTAAATGTACTCCTTTACTACCTATTCCTGCCCTAAACTAGCCTAAATAAGAACATAAGAACATAAGAAAATAAGGAAGCTACAAGAGGCCGTGAGACAGTGGTTCCCAACCTTTTTTGTCCCATTCCCCCTTTTCCAGTCACTTTTCCACCTGTGGACCTCTACAACGAAATAGGCTAAGCCAGCAAAATTAATAGAAGATTTTTCTGCAAAAAATTGAATACGTTCATGTAAAATATCTTGCATTGTTATGCTGATTAAGCTGTAGTCCTATTTATATGAAAACAGAACACGTTCTGTTCAGCAGACTTTTTTTATTTAAGTAAAATACATAGGAAAAATGTCATGCTATTGTTGTTATAGTTGTAGGTATTGGACGCAAAAGCTATCCTTATAATACTTGCCTTATTTTTGAGTTTGCAAGCACATGTATGAACAAAAAAAAAAAAATCACATAACCAAACACATTAGTTTCACGTTTTAAAAACAGCAATCTTAAGTATCACAATTTCAAGTAACAGAATAGATAGTCCCAAGATTTAAAGACAAATATAAAATAAATGATGAACAAAAAATTCCTTATTGCTTTCATGGAATTTAAAGTATGCAACATAATAGCAATATCGATACCATGGCTAAATACATTTGCAGTACACCTACTTAATGAAACACTAATATATGAGGGCTAATAATAATACACGAGGGATGAAATGGAGTAGTTACAGTCCAATAAATCACCAAAAAGCCTGCATTTATAATTATATTTGTTTTTATTAATAAAAGAAGAAAAACACCAGTGAATGACTTTTCATGGGTTGCAAAATATTATGTCATTATATATTTCTCAATGGGACTTTTGTGTTTTTTTCTGAGCAGCCAGCTGATGACTCCTTGGCTCAGTGGCGGCCAGTGCACACCGCAAGTCATCTTCCACAGACAGCTTGTTCCTTGATTTACTTTTTATTGTAAGTAATGCAGAAAACCCACTTTCGCACAGGTAGGTTGAAGCAAAAGGCAAAAAAACTCGAACTGCCAGATCACTTATTTTGGGATATGATTCCATCAATGAACCCCAGAAGCTAGACAAGGAGTTTGACTGGAAAACATTCTTAACTGTTGAATCGTGGATAAGCTCAATGAACTCTTCCTGTGCGTCTTCTGACACATCATCAACTTGACATAAGAACGGATTTTTTGCTACTCTTACCATGATAAAATAACTGTTATTAATTTTCTCTCTCTTATTATTATATTCCAGTAATTTAAATTTAAAAATAATAAGATTCCTAGAATATCTATGGACCCCTTGAAATTCTTCCATGGACCCCTTGGGGACCATGGACCCCTGGTTGGGAACCACTGTCGTGAGACCTACACGAGGTAGCTCCTGTAAATGTACTCCTATACCAGTTTTTGTATAGATATTATGTGTGTGTGTACGAAAAATATACATAAAGATATAGAGATTAAGAATGACGATAGGGAAAAAGTTAGGTCTGACAGCTGCTTTGGTCAGAACAAGGCATGGGAGCTACCTGGACAGGGTTGTGGTGCGCAGGTGTTAATTACAGGTATGTAGCGACACCTGAGCGGGGGAAGGGGTGGATGTGGGCGTCACGGTGGAAGGGGTGAGGGAAGGGGTGAGGGAAGGGGTGAAGGAAGGGAGGAGGGAAGGGGTGAAGGAAGGGAGGAGGGAAGGGAATAAGTACTAGAGGTGTATAATGGGAGAGAAGAGGAGGATGAGAGGGCGGATATGTGTGTGTGTGTGTGTGTGGTGTGTGTGTTGTGTGTGTGTGGTGTGTGTTGTGTGTGTTGTGTGTGTGTGTGTGTGTGTGTGGTGTGGTGTGTGTGTGTGTGTGTGTGTGTGTGTGTGTGTGTGTGTGTGTGTGTGTGTGTGTGTGTGTGTATGTGTGAGAGAGAGAGCGAGAGAAACAAAAAAGGGTAGTGGACATTCTCTCTTTCTTTCTCATGACAGACCAAAAAATCGTATAATGGTACCCTTTTATCCGTTCTGTCACCATTTACTTCACTTTTGTTTCTTCTTGAGAGAGAGAGAGAGAGAGAGAGAGAGAGAGAGAGAGAGAGAGAGAGAGAGAGAGAGAGAGAGAGAGAGAGAATGGTAGTGGACAATCTCTCTCTTTCTCTCTCACTCTCTGTAATAGCAGACAGATACTAAACTGGTCATCTCTATAAAATATTGCTAATGTTCACGAAAAATCGTCTAATCGTTGCCAAATTACAATGGAAATTACGTTATGGGTCTCAATGTGTTTCTATATGTGTATATTCTTTAAGTATATTTTTCGTACACACCATACATATCTATATTTATACATATATATAAGTGAAAAGGTGCATATACCTCCCTTAGGAACGTCACAACAGATATCCCTATAGTCATTCCTACTTTAATTTCTATATCTTTAGTTTTATTTAGGGCATTTTATTTAGGTTAGTTTAGAGCAGGCATAGGTGATAAAGGAGTACATTTAGGTTAGTTTAGAGCAGAAATAGGTGGTAAAGGAGTACATTTAGGTTAGTTTAGAGCAGGAATAGTGATAAAGGAGTACATTTAGGTTAGTTTAGGGCAGAAATAGTGGTAAAGGAGTACATTTAGGTTAGTTTAGGGCAGGAATAGGTGGTAAAGGAGTACATTTAGGTTAGTTTAGGGCAGAAATAGTGGTAAAGGAGTACATTTAGGTTAGTTTAGAGCAGAAATAGGTGGTAAAGGAGTACATTTAGGTTAGTTTAGAGCAGAAATAGGTGGTAAAGGAGTACATTTAGGTTAGTTTAGGGCAGAAATAGTGGTAAAAGGAGTTACATTTAGGTTAGTTTAGAGCAGAAATAGTGGTAAAGGAGTACATTAGGTTAGTTTAGAGGCAGGAATAGTGGTAAAGGAGTACATTTAGGTTAGTTTTAGGGCAGGAATAGTGGTAAAGGAGTACATTTAGGTTAGTTAGGCAGAAATTAGGTGGTAAAGGAGTACATTTAGGTTAGTTTAGGGCAGAATATTAGGAAATTAGAGAGATGTGGTAAAGGAGTACATTTAGGTTAGTTTAGGGCAGGATAGGTGGTAAAGGAGTACATTTAGGTTAGTTTAGGGCAGGAATAGTGGTAAAGGAGTACATTTAGGTTAGTTTAGGGCAGGAATAGTGGTAAAGGAGTACATTTAGGTTAGTTTAGAGCAGGAATAGGTGGTAAAGGAGTACATTTAGGTTAGTTTAGGGCAGGAATAGTGGTAAAGGATACATTTAGGTTAGTTTTGGGCAGGAATAGTGGTAAAGGAGTACATTTAGGTTAGTTTAGAGCAGAAATATGTGTAAAGAGTACATTTAGTTTAGTTTAGAGCAGAAATAGGTGGTAAAGGAGTACATTTAGGTTAGTTTAGGGCAGAAATAGGTGGTAAAGGAGTACATTTAGGTTAGTTTAGAGCAGAAATAGTGGTAAAGGAGTACATTTAGGTTAGTTTAGAGCAGGAATAGTGGTAAAGGAGTACATTTAGGTTAGTTTAGGGCAGGAATAGTGGTAAAGGAGTACATTTAGGTTAGTTTAGGGCAGAAATAGGTGGTAAAGGAGTACATTTAGGTTAGTTTAGGGCAGAATTAGGTGGTAAAGGAGTACATTTAGGTTGTTTAGGGCAGAAATAGGTGGTAAAGGGTAGTACATTTAGGTTAGTTTAGGGCAGAATTAGGTGGTAAAGGAGTACATTTAGGTTAGTTTAGGGCAGGAATAGGTGGTAAAGGAGTACATTTAGGTTAGTTTAGAGCAGGAATAGGTAGTAAAGGAGTACATTTAGGTTAGTTTAGGGCAGGAATAGGTGGTAAAGGAGTACATTTAGGTTAGTTTAGAGCAGGAATAGTGGTAAAGGAGTACATTTAGGTTAGTTTAGGGCAGGAATAGTGGTAAAGGAGTACATTTAGGTTAGTTTAGGGCAGGAATAGTGGTAAAGGAGTACATTTAGGTTAGTTTAGGGCAGGAATGGTGGTATAGGAGTACATTTAGGTTAGTTTAGAGCAGGAATAGTGGTAAAGGAGTACATTTAGGTTAGTTTAGAGCAGGAATAGTGGTAAAGGAGTACATTTATTACATCAGAAAAAAATCCCCCTACCCCCCTAAAGGAACGCCACAAGAGAACGCCTTAAACAGCAACGCGAAGATTACCATGATGCCCAAAACCTCATCCGCTCGGAGGGACCCACCACAAAATAGCAACTTAACTACCACAAATACCACCACCGTCACCACCACATCTCCGCCGCCACCACCACCGCCATCACCACCGCGGTTTGGTGATTTCACGGTGCCTGGAGGGGGAGGGGGGAGGGGGGGAGGGGGAGGGAGGGATGGAAGGGGAAGGGGGAAGGGATGGAAGGGAAAGTCAGGGTTTGATGGGTAGAAGGTAGAGGAGGAAGAGGAGGTGGGAAATGAGATCAGAAATTGTGAACATTATTAGAAAGGGGTAAAGGAATGTCTCTTTCTCTCTCTCTCTCTCTCTCTCTCTCTCTCTCTCTCTCTCTCTCTCTCTCTCTCTCTCTCTCTCTCTCTCTCTCTTCTCTCTCTCTCTCCCCTTTTTCCTTTTCTTCTCATTTTTTCTCTCCTTTCTTTCCTTTTTTCTTCTTCTCTCTCTCACTCTCTCTCTCTCTTTCTCTCTCTCTCTACCTCTCACCTCTCTCTCTCTCTCTCTCTCTCTCTCTCTCTCTCTTCTCTCTCTCTCTCTCTCTCTCTCTCTCTCTCTCTCTCTCTCTCTCCCTTTTCTCTCTCTCTTTAATTTCCTCGTGGTCCTTCTCACCACCACCATCACCAACAACACCTGCCTTCACCACCACCACTACCACAACACCTGCCTTCACCCCCACCACCACCCCCACAACACCTGCCTTCACCACCACCACCCACCCCACCACCACCACCCCCACACATGCCTTCCCACCACCACCAACCACCACCACCACCAACCACCACAACACATGCCTTCCCCCACCACCACCACCACCACCACCACAACACTTTCCTTCACCACCACCAACCCCCAAACAACACCTGCCTTCACCACCACCACCCCCACAACAACACCTCCCTCACCCCACCACCCCCAACAACACCTGCCTTCACCAAACCACCACCACCACAAAACACCTGCCTTCACCACCACCACCACCCCCAAACCACAACACCTGCCTTCACCACCACCACCACCACCCCCAAACCACCACCACCACACACACCTGCCTTCACCACCACACCACCACCACCACCACCACCACCCACAACACCTGCCTTCACAACCCACCACCACCACCACCACAACACCTGCCTTCACCACCACCACCACCACCCCCAAACCACCACCACCACAACACCTGCCCCTGCCTTCACCCCACCACCACCACCCCCACCACCACCCCAAACCACCCCCCCCACAACACCTGCCTTCACCACCACCCCCACACCACAACACCTGCCTTCACCACCACCACCACCACAACACCTCCCTTTTACCACCACCACCACCACACAAAAACCTGCCTTCACCACCACCACCACCACAACACCTGCCTTCACCCCCCACCACCACCACCACCACCACCACCACCCCACCACAACACCTGCCTTCACACCACCACCACCACCACCAACACACACCACCTGCCTTCACCACCCCCACCACCCACAACACCTGCCTTCACCACCACCACCACCACAACACCTGCCTTCACCACCACCAACCACCACCACCACTACCACCACAACAACACCTGCCTTCACCACCACCACCACCACCACCACCACCACAACACCTGCCTTCACCACCACCACCACCACAACACCTGCCTTCACCACCACCACCACCACAACACCTGCCTTCACCACCACCACCACCACCTTCCTTATCCGTCCCGCCATTCCTTCCACCGGCCCAGTTGTCTCCCTCTGCTCCTTATTACATGTCTAGGAGGTAGAAAAGACCATACAACACGCCCCCATAAGACCTAAAACCCCAACACTTAACACGTAGTCATCAACGCTAAAGAACTTGGGGTAGTGTGTCTTTTTAGCAGGGATTCATAAACTGGTGTAGCCTCCTTGCCTGGTTTGGTCTGAGTCGAGTGTCGATCCGAGACTCATCGGTTCAACACTTTCCTTCAACTATAAGAACAAAAATAACAGGCATACCTATACTATTAATAAAAAGAATTGCAACTAAACACCACTACAAAGATATGAACTACAAAAAACCCATTAAAATAATCAGACATTAATTCAACACATTCCGTTTTTCTTTTAACAACGTGTAATGAGGAAAAAAATCTGTTTCCTTCTATACTTAAGAACATAAGAACATAAGAAAATAAGGAAGCTACAAGAGGCCGCGAGATCTACACGTGGTAGTTCCTGTAAATCAATCACAAAATCAATCGCCAAAGCCATAAGAATAGGGTTAATTCTAATTCTAAACTAATAGGTAGTAATATTATAAACTAATTCACATAGTCTCTAAATCTGTAGGTTTTGTCGCTCGCTTTCCTCCAACCAACTCCCAAATCAGTTTTCAAAGCCATTAAAATAGGGCTAATTATAATTCTAAACTCATAGGTGATACTATTATAAACCAATTCGAATAGGTCCTCTAATTCTAAAGGCTTTGTCACTCTCTTTCCTCCAACCAACCTCAAATCACTCGCCAAAGCCCTTAGAATAGAGCTAATTCTAATTCTAAACTGAAAGGTAACAATATTATGAACTAATTCGAATAGGGCCTCTAATTCTAAAGGCTTTCTAACTCTCTTTCCTTATTTTCTTATTGGCGTCAAGAGAACCGTCTGGCCCCCGATCTGACTTCCTAAAGTTAAGTTATAAATAAATTATGTTATATATAAGTAAGTCCATTTTCTGGTAGAGTTAAGGAGAGTAACGCGTTTCTTGGCCCAATTACCGATCAGTAACATCCTGATTTTCCTTTTTTTCATCATAGAATAAACGCTATTGTAATTTTGATTCTATGAGAAGTGTGAAGAGAGGATTCTTTTGAGGATACTCGTCTTATAAACCCCCAAAAAGAGAAGAAATAGTACCGATGTATATTCCTTGTACGTAAAGAAACAAGCTCATGGTAAAAAATCGTCTGTTATGCTAAGGAGCCTCTAATTTTTACCGCAGAAATGTACGCGGGAATAACATCGACGCGTTAAAAAAAGCTTCGTATAGCTTCCACTCGACCGGTCTCTCGCTGGCTGGTGAAGAACACCTCGAAATTTTTGTACTCGCCGTCGTAGAAGCGCGTCACATGTGTCCCTCTAGCTCTGTACGGGGCACCTACGGCGGGTTACGAATACAAATCACCTGATAGTGGCTAGATAGGTGGGTCCGGTTAAGGTGGTGGTGGTGGTGGTTGTAGTGGTGGTGAGGTAGTGGTGGTGGTGGTGATTGTTGTAGTGGTGAGGTAGTAGTAGTAGTGGTAGAGGTGATGGTGGTGGTGGTAGAAGTGGTGATAGTAGTGGTAGAAGTGGTGATGGTGATGGTAGAAGTGGTGATAGTGGTGGTAGAAGTGGTGATGATGGTGGTAGAAGTGGTAGTGAAAGAGAGAGAGAGAGTAGTTAGACGGAGAAAGAGAGAGAGAGAGAGAGAGAGAGAGAGAGAGAGAGAGAGAGAGAGAGAGAGAGAGAGAGAGAGAGAGAGAGAGAGAGAGAGAGAGAGAGAGAGAGAGAGAGAGACTAAGGATAATTCAAACTTGCTCGAATTATGGAAAGTTATTGAAAAATTTGAACTGGCCTGAAACAGGTCGAATTATCCGAAGTTTGAATAAGAGAGGGTTTACTGTATAACATACATAATGATAAAGAGAGAGAGAGAGTTAAATAGAGAGAGAGAAATAAAAAGTGAGAGAGAGAGAGAGGCTCCCGTGTAAGGTGGTGGTGGTTATACTGATGGTAGTGATTGTAGTATTGAGAGAGAGAGAGAGAGAGAGAGAGAGAGAGAGAGAGAGAGAGAGAGAGAGAGAGAGAGAGAGAGAAGAGAGAGAGAGAAGAGAGAAGAGAGAGAGAGAGGCTTCCGTGAGTATACTTGGTATGCGCTAACAGACTCTGGCGGCATTAAAATAAGTTATGACGACACAGGCCGCCATAACGGACGAGACCCATGCGACTTTATGGCCTACCGATAAATAATAAGCGAATAAATAAATTAATGGATAATGATAAATTAGCAATAGTAATAATGGATATGCTACTACTGCTACTACTACTACTATTACTACTTCTATTGCTGCTACTACTACTACTACTACTACTACTACCACTACTACTACTACACTACTACTACTACTACTACTACTACTACTAACATTGCTACTGCTACTACTACTACTAATAATAATGATGATAATAGAAATACTTATTATAACGATGATAATAATACTGATACAAATAGTAGCAATTATGATAATAATAGTAATAATAACAATATTAATAAAACGAAATAGCAGCAAAGCATAACATTACACACCACACCCACACACACACACACACACCCACACACACACACACACACAACACACAACACATACACACACACACACACCAACACACCACACACACCACACCACCACACACACACACACACACACACACTTGCGGAGGGTCATAGCAATCACAAAATTATTGAGAAGATAAACAAGAGAGAGAGAGAGAGAGAGAGGAGAGAGGAGGAGAGAGAGAGAAGAGAGAGAGAGGAGAGAGAGAGAGAGAGAGAGAGAGAGAGAGAGAGAGAGAGAGAGAGAGAGAGAGGAGAGAGAGAGAGAGAGAGAGAGAGAGAGAGAGAGAGCACTGACAGGTCATTAGGTACAACACTAAAACCTCTTTCTTCATCACTTTCTCTTTTTTTTCAATACACACACACACACACATTCTCTCTCTCTCTCTCTCTCTCTCTCTCCTCTCCGTCACTCCATCTCTCTCCATCTCTCTCTCTCTCTCTCTCTCTCTCTCTCTCTCTCTTCCTCTCAGCATCCACCACTCCTCTCACCCCTCTGACACTCCTCATCTCTCTCTCTCTCTCTCTCTCTCTCTCTCTCTTCTCTCTCTCTCTCTCTCTCTCTCTCTCCCCTCTCTCTCTCTCTCTCTCCTCCTCTCTCTCTCGTCATTAATATTCGTTAAACGTCGGCTTTAGGACTAAGACAGAAACTTGAGCCTCGTAAGGAAATATTACCCTTCAACGGATCACGGATTAGAAGTGACCCATATTATCTTATTTCAGCGAATCTCCGCGAAGTGGTGATGGTAGTTGTGGTGGTGGTGGTGGTGGTGGTGGTGATGATGGTGTGGTGATGGTAGTGGTGGTGGTGGTGGTGGTGGTGGTGGTGGTGGTGGTGGTGGTGATGATGGTGGTGGTGGTGGTGGTGGTGATGATGGTGGTGTAGTGGTGGTGATGATGGTGGTAGTGGTTGTAGTGGTGGTGGTGGTAGTTGTGGTGGTGGTAGTTGTGGTGGTGGTGGTGGTAGTGGTGGTGTTGGTGGTGATGGTGACGGTAGTGGTGGTGGTGGTGATAGTTGTGATGGAGATAGTGGTAGTGATGGTGATAGTGGTAGTGGTGGTGGTGGGGTAGTGGTGGTGGTGGTGATGGTGGTGAAGGTGGTGGTGACGGTAGTGGTGGCGGTGGTAGTGATAGTGGTGGTGGTGGTGGTATGGTGGTGATGTGGTGAAGTGGGTGGTGGTATGGTGGTGTTGGTGGGGTGTGACGTAGTGGGGTGTAGTGTGATGGAGATGTGGTAGTGTGTGATAGTGGTGGTGTGGTGGGTGGTGATGGTGATCGGTAGTGGTGGTGGTGGAGGTGTGGTAAGTAGTTTGTGATGGAGATAGTGGTAGTGATGGTGGTAGTGGTAGTTGTGATGGTGGTAGTGGTAGTGGTGATGGTGGTAGTGGTAGTTGTGATGGTGAGTGATATTATGAAGCAACACTAAAGGAAAATGAAAAAAAAAAAAGCTTAATAAAAACCAATCAAAATATAAATGCATAGAAAATAAAACATAAATATTGGTATAGAAATAAATAAGAATGCAATAAAATGAAAAAACCGAAGGAACAGGAAAGAATAAGTGAAGAAGAGAATGCAGGTATTAAAGAGAATTAAGGATGATAGGAGATAAAGGGGGGAGGAAAGAATTGGAAAAAGGGGAGAAGGGGAAGGGGAGGGGAGGGAGAAGGAGGGGGGAAGGGGAAAGAGGAGGGAGAAGAGAGAGAGGGGTGCGAGTAGGGAAAAAAGGAGGGAAAGGGGTGGGAAAGATTTTTTGGAGGTAGATAGAGGGGGGGAGGAGGGGAG
>JACEEZ010019516.1:77500-155000 GCA_016584305.1 Chionoecetes opilio | reverse complement strand
CTAGCAACTCATTTATCCCCGTAAAAATATTTCTTACGAGCTTTTCACAAATGTTTTATTTTTTTTGAGGAAATGATATATAACAAGTATTATTGCTTATCTGTTATTATTGCTTATAATTGCTGTACAATTCTTATAAACAACATTTTCACATATGTTTGCAAATAAAAGTTTTTTCCAAATTTCTGGCTGTCAAAATGGCCTAGAATTTGACTTTATTTGGTTTTCGCCATTTTGCTGAGAAACTATTAACCCTAGACGAAAAATGACAGGAATAAATTATGTCTAGCGTAACGGTATCTACCCTACACACCTACCCGTTTCTTCCTACCAAATCAGGCTTTTGAGATATAACAAATATTTTGACTTTTACCAAAACTTTGATATATTGGATTATTTATTAATTATATTTTAATTTAGTATTAATCCGCTTATACCACAGTGGCAGCGGTTGCGTACTGCATCATTTTTAGTCTATGATGTTTTCACCTTGCTGCTATGGTTCTTGAGATTTAAATGAAAATGTGTTTTTCACAAAATTTTCCAAGGCCTCTCTGCCTGCAAAACTTCGACAAACTTTTTTTTCACCTGATTTCCATTAGCCCCTTCACACCCAGATCTTTCCTTTGCTATATGAAATCGTCTGTTATTAGCCATAAAACTACGAAACAATAGCTAGATAAAACAAATTAGCTAATGAACAAGGATATTAAACAGGTCATATCTATATAATATTGCTTATGTTCATTAAAATCGTCCAATGGTGGTTATATTACAATGAAAATTACGTTCTGGGCTTCATGGGGTTAACCTTTGTTCATGGTAGCTTTCGTGCGTGCTGATCACGAGCCTGGATTTTTTTTCGATATTTGGTTTTATAATTCCTTTCTGAGCCGTTCTAGTCTTATTTATCTCCGTAAATATATCTATTAAACCAAAAATACTATTCTTGTTATTCTATTCTAAAACTATTCACCCACCCACACACACACACACACACACACACACACACACACACACACACACACACACACACACACACACCACACACTGGCGTACGGAAGCAGGTTTTAGCATTCCTTAACCCTTCATCTCCCCATTAAATGAATATAATACCAAATTTAATCCCAAGAGCCAATTATATAAGAATGTGGAGCCGTTCTTGCCTGTACTAAGGAGGAGGAGGAGGAGGAGGAGGAGGAGGAGGAGGAGGAGGAGGAAGGGGTAAGGATAGGTAGGTGGGAAGGAAGAAAGAGCTAAGCCACGACTTGCTATAAGGACGAAAAGCATATTAGGTTAGTTTAGCATTGACGACCTTATGTGAGAGGTGATAGAAAAGGCATTGTTGTCGTTTTGGTGTTGATAAAAGCGACATAAGCGGTGTTGGAGTGCTAACGGTCAGGCGACGACCACACACACACACACACACCATACACACCATACACACACACACACACACACACACACACACACACACACACACACACACACACACACACACTCACACACACACACACACACACACACACACACCACACAGGAGGAAAACACTGTGGATTCTTTGAGTGCCTTAAAAACTGATTGACTGTACATGTGATAAAAAAAGAGGGGAATGAAGGTGAGGGGAAATGCCGGCTTGAAAGAGGGGGAAGAGGGAGAGGGGAAAATGAGGGGGTAGGGGTAGGTAAGAGAGGTAGGGGAGGGGGGAGTGTAAGGGGATGTGGGTGGGGGGTTAAAATGAGGGGGGAAGGGGGTTGTGTGGGAGGCTTGAGGTAGGAGGAGGAGGGAGGAGGAGGAGGAGAGGAGGAGGAGGAGGAGGAGGAGGAGGAAAGGAGGAGGAGGAGGAGGAGGAGGAGGAGGAGGAGGAGGGGAGGAGGAGGAGGAAGAGGAAGAGGAGGAGGAGGAGGAGGAGGAAGAGGAGAAGGAGGAGGAGGAGGAGGAGGAAGAGAGGAGGAGGAGGAGGAGGAGGAGGAGGAAGAGGAGGAGGAAGAGGAGAAGGAGGAGGAGGAGGAGGAAGAGGAGGAGGAGGAAGAGGAGGAGGAAAACCATTGTGTTAACTAAGGTCTCTATCATCTATTCATATATTAATTTTGTGCCTATAATTATTATGAAGTATTTTGTTGATTTAAGAATATAGTGTTGTTTATATGTGTTTTATTGTATGTTTTTCCTGTTCTTTCCTCAGTGAAACTATTTTTGGTTTTTATTGTTATGTACCGTGTGTGTGTGTGTGTGTGTGTGGTGTGTGTGGGTGGTGTGTGTGTGTGTGGTGTGGTGTGTGTGTGTGGTGTAGGTGTGTGTGTGTGTGTGTGTGTGTGTGTGTGTGTGTGTGTGATGTGTGTTTATGCGTGTGTGTGATTGTCTGTCTGACCTTTTTTATGTCTTTATGTCTGTGTGTCTGTCTGTTTGTATGTTTGTTACCGCCTTCCCTCTAATTACTTCACACATTCTTCTCTCNTGAGTTAGAAAGAAGCAAATATATGTGCAAAAACATTTGATCGCTATGACAACAGCCACGAATATTTACGAAAAGACTTAAGTTAATATGAAGTTAAAAGTTGAAATGAAAAACACGGCAATTTAATTTTTTTCATAGCGTTCTTTCCATTCCCTTCTACAGCGTGTGTCACTGCCCCGAGGATGTCACGTACAGTACAGCCTGTCTGCCATCCCGGGGACGTCAGACGGAGCCTCGGAAGCCTTGGAGACACGGCACATCACCCTGACCGGCCTGACGAGGACTCACGGGGAGGTGGCGGGACTGGAGGCCAATGTAGTGTACACCATTCATGTGTTGGCTAGATGCACCTCCCAGCCCTACGCTTCTGCCTACTCCTCCACGCTGCTGGTGATTCCTGGGAAAGGTAAGGCGATGGTAGCTATGAAATTGACATATACGAGTTAGAAGTGGAAGGAATAAGGTTTTCAGAGAGAGAGAGAGAGAGAGTGTGTATATACAAACCTGAGACCTCATTTATACATACCTACATTTATTAATTTTTCCCTCAAGGTGTTGTAGGCTATGGGAAGGTGGTGGCGGGGGGGTTGGTGGGAGCTTGGTGGTTGGGGAGAGGTGAGGACAACATGTTCGTAGTTAGTTCAGTGATAGAAAAAATGAATAGGATGGGTGGGAAGACATACCTTGCATTCCTTGACATTGAAAAGGCTTATGATAGGGTCAATAGGGGTTTGCTTTGTAGACTACTGTCTAGAATTGGGATTAGTGACAGAATAGTCAGCATAATAGATAGTATGTATGAGGACACACGGGCAGTGTACAGGCTTGGGGACATAGAGACAGAGTGGGTAGGTAGTCGAAGAGGGGTTAGGCAGGGCTGCGTGTTATCACCGTTACTTTTTGGCTTATATACAGAGGAATTAGCAATTAGGTTGAGAAATTCGGGCTATGGGATAAGGGTTGGGGAGGAAAAGTTGAGCAGTTTACTATATGCTGACGACATAGTTGTCATGAGTGAGGACAGTGGAGAACTTCAGGAGATGCTACATATAGTCGCACAGTATGGGAGGGATTTTGGGATGAAATTTAACAGTGAGAAAAGTCAGGTCCTGGTTATAAATGGAGAGGCAGCAGATGAGGGTAGGAGTTGGGAAATGGGAGACCTGAGGATAGGGCGCACCGAGTCATATAAATACCTAGGTATCACGGTAGATGGGAAGGGAGCAGATAGGACGAAACAGGATAAAATAGGAAAAGCAAATCAGTGGGTGGGAAGGCTTGGTAGTGTAGCAAGATGTAGGGCAAACAGGTATGAGGTAGTAAGAGGGTTGTGGAAAGGCATGGCAGTACCGAGCCTCATGTATGGGGCAGAGTGTATGAGGTGGACGGTAGGAGAGCTGGACAAGTTAGAGGTAGTACAGAACAGGGTAGGTAGACTTGCACTAGAGGCAAACAGGTATGTAGCAGTGGAGGCGATCAGGGGAGAGGCAGGGTGGAGTACCTTTGCGGAGAGAATAGGAAAGTCAGTGCTTAATTACAAAATCAGGCTTAGAAAAATGGATGAAAACAGGTGGGCTCGAAAAGTTTATGAGTGGATAGGACAGAGTAGTAAATGGGATAGATCAAGCAGACGGTGGGAGAGGAAGTGTGGGTTACAGGGTTTCACAGATAGGATACACCAGTCTAGTGAGGGGGAGTTAAAGCGAAAGGTGAATGACCAAGTTCAGAGGCAGGGCAGGGAGATGTGGAGACAGAGGATGGAGGGTAAGAGTTCTCTGAATTGGTACAAGGGGAAGACCACACCAAAGTGTGAGGTCTTTTATGATGGTAGCTTGGGGAGTGGTTTATTATTTAAAGCAAGGACAAAATCTCTGGAGGTCAATAGTAGAACATATAGATGGGCAAACGAAGGAAGCAAGATATGTCAAATGTGTATGGGTAGACTAGATGAAACTGTAGATCACCTGGTATTAATGTGTCCAAGGTATGATGAGGAAAGAGAGCGGCTTATAGCAATAGTGGCACGGGAGGTAGGCGTGGATCAGTGGGATAGAGTGGCAGAGGGGAACATAGATGGGATAATGGAATTTCTTTTAGGTTTGAGTAGGGTACAGGACACCAATAGAAGAATCATTGAAGGGGTTAAAGTATTTCTAGAAAAGGCTTGGGTAAAAAGAGCAGAGAGTTAGGGCCTAATCCTACAAGCCCTCAGGGAGCCAGCCGGAAAATAGGCTTTGAACTGCGACTGAAAACCGTGGTTTAGCTCCCCACCTAGAAAGAAGAAGAAGGAGCTGCTGTACTGGTGGTGATGATGGTGTCACTGTGGCGCAGGAAACGGTGAGTATAAAAACATTGGACTACTGCTTTTATTACTATTAGATACAATAACAATAATGATAACACTAATAATAATAATAATAATAATAATAATAATAATAATAGTGATGATAGTAATACAGTAAGGATTATCTCACAGGCGCCAACCTCCACCTCCTTGCAATGCCTCGCTCCCCTCTGCATCACCACCACCACCATTGCCTTGCTCCCGCGGGACTGCAGACGGAGGGGTGGCCGAGGAAAGGCCGGCGGAGCACTCAACAACGCTGTAATCTAATCAGTGGTGTCAACAAGTCATCAAGTCTATGATTCGTATTTCTTAAATCCCATAAGCGTATACTTGATAATGCGTAGGAACGATTTCACAAAGTGCGGGCCGATCACAAGACCTGGGAATTATTTTGTTCACCTATAGTCTATTTTTTTTATTATGGTCAAAATGCACTAAGGAAGCCACACCCCCTGCCTGCCCTTCTATTCTATGGGGCAGCTGGTTGGTGCACTCCTCGTATCATCATTACCAATCACAATATCTTCACTACTTAACAGCGGCGTGACCACTGGACAGAGCAATCTTCACTACAGAGGGTGACAAAATAAAAAATCCCTTTGTAGTGAAGATTGCTCTTTCCAGTGGTCACGCGCTGTTAAGTAGTGAAGATATTGTGATTGGTAGTGATGATACGAGGAATACACCAATCAGCTGCCCCGTAGAATAGAAGGGGAGGCAGGAGGCGTGGCTTCCTTACTGCATTTTGACCATAATAAAAAAAATAGACTATAGCTCAAAATCAATTCATGTATAACAGAGCTGGTAAACGATTTGTATGTAGCGTTCTTTACTACAGTTCGGTAAGTGTGGGATCTGATTAGGAGTGAGTGAATAGGCTTAATATGCGTGTTTAATACTGCTTAGGAGCGACTTCATAAGTATAAGGCCAATCTTCAAGACCTATGAATTTATTTTTCAGATCCAGAAAGCTATTTATGTGTAACACAGCTGATAAACGATTTTCTTCGTGATGTTCTTAATTAACTACTACGGTAACTACAGTAGAGTTCGGTAAGTGTGTAATCTGATTAGATAACGGTGACACCAATCGTGTGTGATCGTGGCTGGCGCATCAAAAACAATGTTTTCGAACCCATGACATGTTTCCAGGCAAATGTTTATAATTCATGTATATTTATATTAAAATTACATATGAAAAAAAAAGGAATAGTTTCGAAGTCCCACCTGGAGATACCCATATCAGCACTTGCCGTGGAAGGCAGGGTTGCTGGGGACTTGGGCAGCATATAAGGCGACCATTGTTTGTTATGAACTGAAAACTCTACCCAAGCTACCCACCTCTCAATGTGAGTAGAGAAAGTTCACGGGTTTTGCTGAGTCACTACGCGCTTTGCCTCGGACCCAGGTTTTCGTGCGCAAATGGAACGCCTGAACTCTTGGGTTCCGTGAACTGGTTCTTGAAATGTCGCAAATGGAAGAGGCCTTATATAGATCTTATATAGTTGTTTGTATAGTTCTATCCCCGCCTCTGTCCTCCCGCGATAGCACTGCCACCGTGATTATCAAAGACCTCGATTAAAAAAGCAATTACCGTCAATAACACTATAGTCGCCACTGCACTAATGTCACCAGGCGCCTTATGTTACGAATTTTAGCATCACTACAGACTTTTATGTGCCACTGAAGACAGGTACATGATATAAACTACTGTACATTCCATTTCAGTGGCACATACAAGTCTGTAGTGATGCTAAAATTCGTAATATATGGCGCGTGCATGGCGACATTAGTGCAGTGGCGACTATAGTGTTATTTGACAGTAGTTCTCCCCGCCTCTGTCCTCCCGCGATAACACTGCCGCCGTGACTATTAAAGACGTCGATTAAGAAAACAATTAGAAAAGATGCCACAATTTTTTTTTAAGTTCCTTCAGTCTGCAAGAAAAAGTTGAAAAATTGTACGGTCGAAGAAAACTTACCATTTCCTGATTTATTAGTCAAAATCAGTGCTTAATTAAGTGACTTTGTTAACCTCTTCACGCCCAGATCTTTCCTTTGCTATAAAAAAAATTGTATGTTGTTGAGCCATAACATTTCGAAAAGTAACTGAATATACTAAATTAGTTAGTGAACAAGGTCAGTACTAAACAGGTCACATCTAGAAAATATTGCTTGTATTTACTAAAAATCGTCTAATGGTACCGAAATTACAGTGGAAATTACGTTGTGGGCCTCAAGGGGTTAAACACGCATAACTAAGTCAATAAGTAATTAAGTTAAGTTAGTGACTTTGTTAAGGTACAGCCATAGAGGACATAGAGGACTATACTCTATGTCCTCTATAGGCTCTATGGTACAGCACATGAACACATCGAGAAAGGCTTAAAAGTTGGTCTGCTGTTGAACATGAAGAGAACAGGAAGCGCTAAGTGACTGCGTGATGCACAACAATAATACAGGATAGATATAACAGCTGATAAAACCCTACAGAGGCTGTCGTGAATATATATCATGTAGTTATTTCGTGCAAGACAATTAGTAGAAACTGTTAGACTCTCTCTCTCTCTCTCTCTCTCTCTCTCTCTCTCTCTCTCTCTCTCTCTCTCTCTCTCTCTCTCTCTCTCTCTCTCTCTCTCTCTCTCTCTCTCTCTCTCTCTCTCTCTCTCTCTCTCTCTCTCTCTCTCTCTCTCTCTCTCTTTACAGGAACTACCACGTGTAGGTCTCGCGGCCTCTTGTAGCTTATCCTTGTTTACTTATGTTCTTATGTTCTTGTGTACAAACTGTTAAGACTTATCACAAAGCAAAAGCAATATGTGTATTAGATAGTCGAAGGATTTATAGAAGACAAAAAAGTGACAAAACGTGTTCTCCTCATGTCTGTAAATATGAACATTAGTAAGAACAAATAGAAAAAATAAGAACACACACACACACACACACACACACACACACACACACTCACAAAATACCTATATAGATAAATGAACTACAAATGATGATTGACAAAGAGGAAGAACTAAGAAATAAGTGAAGGAGTTTTTAGTTTTTACACGCGGGACACAATTTGAACTTCCCGCTTAAAATTTCTCAACTCAAGAAAGTGAATTTATGGAAGAAAAAAATTGGTAAACAGCCTAGATTATGATTCACTTAGTAATAATACGATTAAGGAAATATAATGATAGGGTTTTAAGATACTATAATTAAAGATACATAAAAAATATAGATATAGCGTTTTATTAAGAAATGTTATTGTTTACAAGTGACAGGAGGAGCCTTGTTGCTTGTGAGATTATAATTATATTTGCCGTTTAAAGGACTTCTAGCCACGCAGGTAAGGGCAAGTGTTATATAAATACATGTAGTTTTGATAGTAGATATATTAATAAGTGAGAACAAGAGTAATTAAGGTCGAGTAAAGGAGATATAGGAAGTTATAAATAGGCTGGTGATTGAGTGTTAATTATTCAGCCAAGACAAGGGAATATTTGCTACCTGTAATTGACCGGTTACAGGGAGTTTCGTACACAAGTCATTTCGTACCCATGTTTTGTTAGTTGTTTCGTACACTGCTTTTGAGTTTTTTCGTACATACCTAGTGTCGTTTCGTAACTCTAGTTGTCGAGTCGTGAGCTGAGTGTACGAAACGACTATGGTTTCATATAGACTACGAAACAACATTTTGGTGTACGAATCTATTAGTGTACGAAACAACTTGTGTACGAACTGACCACCCTAATTGACCTGTTAGTGTTTGGAGTGCGTTGTTGATGATCTGTTGAGTGTCTGTTTGTGTTCATCATCATCATCATTGCTGTTGTATTCATTGTGAAGGCTCGTTATCATCAATGCTAAGACGTGTGGACAGGAATACAGGTAAATAGAAAAATATAACAAATAAAAGCAAAAACAGTAGACTATTCAACAATTTTATACACTTCTTGGTAGTTCAGAAAAATAAATGGTTAAGATTCCGCATGAGTTGGCGGGCTCCACAGGCCTTACAGGATACTTTTTCTCTATTATTTTTGGCTCAGTATAATGGGCAATAGTTATTCACTTCCGGAAACCAAAAATATAGCACTAATTTTTATATAATAATTGCTAGGTTAGGTTAGGTTTAGTTTTTGGGGTTAGGTTAGGTTAGGTTTAGTTTTAGGGGTTAGGGGTAGAAGGGTAAAATTCTAGAGTCCTTTCCCGCCCTTATTAGTGGGCCTCCAGACCTTCACAGATCCCTTCAGATACCTCTAAAACGTTATTATAAAGTGGGGGAGAGATATAAAAAAAAATGACTAACCTAACCTCAATATAACCTCAAATTTAACCTGGTAAAATTCTAGTTCTTTCTCGCCCTTATGTCTCGCTAGAAGGTTATTAGTAAGGTTAGGTTAGGTTATAGTGAGGTTAGGTTAGGTTATATTGAGGCTAGGTTAGGTTAGAAATGGGTTCAACAGTCAGTGCCTGTGGGTTAAGATAGCACCAAGGTTACATTTGCACCGGGGGAGGCTGTGGCCGCCTGTCCGGGGAATCCTCGGAGCCAGGAAGGACAGACACCCTCGCTTCTTCCTGGAGACAAAAAACAAAAACACAAAAAATAGTTATTGAAATTGTTTGTATAAAAGAAGAGAAACTGTCATACCAATAATATCCAGACATTATTCTATATTTTGCTTTATTTCTGCTTCATACGGCATATTCTCTCTGTCCGTATTAACCCTGTATTGCCTCATAAGGGCCTGCCGTAATTAGCTCCAGAACCTCATTGATGTATGTACATATTTCAATAAGCACTATGACGAACATTCACCGTATAGAATAAGGTTCTGGAAACCAATTGGATTCATTAAAGTATGTCACCATGCTACAGTTATGCTTCTTCTTTCTGTTTAACGTCAGATTTTCCCATACTATCTTATGAGGTTAAACGGTCGATGATATGCTTCCAACTACGTATTTCTATCCATTGCCTCAACTTCTTCAATGCCCAATCCTGCCAGACCCAATCCATTCAACACACTCTACATTTATAATTGAAGTCCTACCATAAAAACAACTAGAATCAATGACATTTTCCTCAACTTACATCTCGGTGGTGAGAGATGTAAAACGCGGCTCTTAGGAGACTTTGCATGTGGCCAAGGAGGAGGAGGAGAAGGAGAGCGAGAGACACGGGTTCGGAGCAAGGCAGACCCACGTTCAGCCAAGCCGACACGACACGTTCCATCACGACAGGAGTCCAACACCCCACAGTTGTCGTTAGTAAGACCACCACCTGCCAGGGAGACGAAGACTGTATACTCTCCACACGTTAAGTTAGCGAAAATGGGGCCCCTTCACTCCCCACTTCCAAATGCACGGGATTAGCTGAGGTGTTGGGTGTTGGGTCCTTAGGGCGGAACATAGAGTAAGACATTCTCACCCAACACCCAACACCTCAGCCAATCCTGTGCGTTCACAAGAAGTGGGTGAAGGGGCCCTATTTTACCCAACTTAACGTGTGGCAAGTATAGTAAAGTTCTTTTTTATGATAGCACATACTTTCAATGTACAAACCTTGCATCTGGCTTTCCTGGGGAGTGAGGTTTGGGGTGGGTGGGGTGGGTGGGGTGAGTGGGGTGAGTGAGGTTCAGTGGCTGGTGACTGGCACAAGTGGTGATTCAAGGCCTTGCCGAGCACCAAGGTAGCACCAGCAAGCAAGGGCACCACCACCATCACCACCACCAGGATCACTGTCCACAAGATGGGCTGCAAAGTATTGTTTGTGGCTTAAATTAGAACATAAGAAAATAAGGAAGCTACAAGAGGCCGGGAGACCTACACGTGGTAATTCCTGTTACTTAACACTACTGTACCTACATCCACCTTTCATCCCCATCCATGAAATTATCCAGCCTCCTTTTAAAGCTCCCTATTGACTCCGCACTAACTACCTGACGACTGAGTCCATTCTAAACATTTACCACCCTATTTGTGAACCAGTTTTTCCTTATTTCCTTTTTCCTTAAATTGTGGAAGTTTCATTACAAATACGATTATACAAAAATATAAGTCAAGGTTTGTTAAAAGAAAAGACTTGGTCAGAGGTTTGCCATCTAACAAAATTTCTGAATAGATATATTAATGTGTAGATCTTTGACAGGTGTAAAAATGAGGTGATGAAGGAGACATGGGCTAGTTTATTCTTTACTTGCTTCCTTTTTACTAGGCTTTTCATTCCTCTGAAGAAGCCCAGTAAAGGCAAAACTAGCAAGGAATAAAGTACTACTCGCTTCTCAACCCGTGTCTCCCTTCATCACCTGTTATTATAATTTCCATTTTTATTTGGTTACCTTTAGACTATTTTAATGAATGTAAGCAATATTCTATAGATATGACCTGTTTCATACCCTTGTCCAATATCTAATTTGGTATATTTAGCTACTTTTCGTGATGGGTAACAGTCGATAATATATAGCAAAGGTAAGATCTGGGCGTGAAGGGGTTAACCCCTTCACGCCCAGATCTTTCCTTTGCTATATATAATCGTCTGTTGTTAGTCATAAAATTACGAAAAGTAACTTAATATATCAAATTAGTTAGTTGACAAGGATGCTAAATAGGTCATATCTATAAAATATTGCTAATAGTCACTAAAAATTGTCTTATGGTACCCAAATTACAATGGAAATTACGTTCTGGGTGTGAAGGGATTAATGGTAAATACAGTACCTGAGATTTGCATGTTGTGATGGCCACGTCAGGCATGCAGTGATTGTGACATGGCGTGGCAGTGTTGGTTTGTGATAGATTTCCTTGTAGATTCATGGACAATGTTGATGCCAGGGATCCGTTTTGTAAGGACGCATCAGCATTTTGTTCAGAGCTTATATCCGATGCATTATTTGTCATTAGCTCTGTAGCATTCAATTTTTCTGCCTCAGTCATATTTTCAAAGTTGAGAGATGTATTTTGAGAGTCTGAATTATCCCTGAGCAAAGACACCAAGGGATTTATTGTTGAATTTCTTGAATATACTTTATTGTATAGGTCTTGAAATGGGTTCTCTGTTTTCAATGTGTTGTTTTCTTGCTTTGTTGTGTAAGGAGTGGGAAGCATCTGATCATTACTATTTGGAGCCTTGTTATCTACAGCTGGGATGTTTTCATTGTTTAGATTACTGTTTTTGTTGTTGAAAATCTTCTTCTGTTCTTCTTCTGATATACCAAGAGCCGTATGAAATTGTTGAATACTGTTTTTGCTTTTATTCGTCAATCCATCATCCTGGGAAATACCATGAAACTTCTGGAGTTCTTCGTGGGAAATATTTCCTTGTATAATACCGTAGATGAGACCAATAATAACACTTTCACGGTAATCGCTGGACCAGTCTTCATTGCTGTTGTATTGCCATAGGTTGTCTACTATGCTTCTACCCTTACTAGTGTCATTTAGCATTGTAATCGAAGAGTTTTCTTGAGTCGTAGGCCCGGGCAAGCCTCGTGAGCCGTTCAATAACATTATCGTAAGTACCAGGGCAGTGATCCAGGCTACTGCTGTCCAAATCCAGGTTATAGTTGTCTTAAAGGTATGCACTTCAGAAAACTTGTTACTCGAATCTTGAATATGTTTAACGCAGATACCGTAAACTGAAAAGTGGCTGATGATCAATGGAAAAATGAGTAGCGTATGGATCAGAAAGAATCTCGAGCATGAGGCGCAGTAACTGAGGCTGTTGAGGTAGAGGCAACCGTCGCACACCAGCCCGAGGCCCGACAGCGCTGCCGCCGCCGTGTCACTGCCCTTGTGTAGCGTAAGAGGCTGTAGCGGTCTTGTACACTTATTCGTGAGGAGGAAAGCAAGTAGTATATTCACTATAAACACAAGACCACCTGTAAAGATGTATATCAAGGCTATTATTATTCCAGTCATGATGTCTGTATTTCTCAGGTATTACTAGCACTTGTATTTTTCAGGTATTTTTAGCACCTTGCAAGTTTTAATCATATGTGAACACTTTTTTGTCTTTTTTAGTGAATTTCTATTGTGATTAAGCCTGGTCTAGTTTTCCTTTCACTGTCTGAGACACACTAGGCTGGTGGCATTCTCCCGTGAGAGAGAGAGAGACTGGCTTGTTCTATGCTAATCACCCACATGACTCCATACCACCATCATGTTCCCATTATTGATTGGTAACACATTTGGGCCAGTACAGTAATATCCAAGTAGTTTGTGATGCGCTTCTACCATCAATAACACTAGTTGCCACTGCACTAATGTCGCCAGGTGCCATATAATACAGATTTTAGTATCACTACAAACTTATATGTGCCACTGAAAAGGCATGCATAGTAGTTTATATCATGTACGTGTCTTCAGTGGCACATGTAAGTCTGTAGTGATGCTGAAATTTGTAACATATAGTGCCTGGCGACTATAGTGTTATTGACGGTAACATTGCTCAGGAGATACATTTTTACTCCTTTAAGTATTGGGTGTCCTGTTCTTTCACCCTTGTGCTTATCCATAGTGCAGTCAATCTTATGTTACTGGTCAGGTAATAAAAGTTGGAAATACGTACTGTAACTAGTTGAAAATAGAAAACCGCTGGGGAATGTTGGAAGCGTATCATCGGCCGTCTAACCTCATAAGATATTGTGGGAAAACCTAACGTTAAACAGAAAGAAGAAGAAGGTCAGGTACTAAAAGTAGCTCTAAAATAAATAGTTGATGATTGTTTTTTGTCGTTGCAGATGCTGTAGATTGTGAGGAGCTTCTAACATTGCTCAGGAGACACATTTTTACTCTTTTTAAGTAGTGGGGGTCAGTTTCTTTTATCCTTGTACTTACCCGTATTGTGTTCAACTCTATATATTTCAACTGGTCGGGTAGTAAAAGTAGTTTGTAATTGGTTGTTGTCGTTGCAGATGCTGTGATCGTGCACACCCTTAGGCTGGACCCCTGATCCTGGCTATAAAGGTTTGCCAACATTGTTTTTGTTCTGTCAAGGGAGAACAAGGCAGTGAATGCTTAGTATCCTAAAGAAACATCTGAACAAACCTATTGAATTATTTTACATTACATTATTTAGAATCACTGAAAACATGTGCTGTGTATAAAAAGTATGATGCCCTTGTCTTGGTTACAGAAAGAGAAGCATGATGAAAGCTTCACTACGGCGCTGCTCAGACCCTTTACAATGCCAACACCTCTGGGATGCAATCATCACCATCCGCAACCACAAGCAGCTGCCCTCCTTTGACAGGATCCGTCGCTACATGAGTAGAATGCACAACATGGAGTCAGGTGAGGGAAGGGGGACACAACATGGAGTCAGGTGAGGGAAGGGGGACACAACATGGAGTCAAGTCAGGTGAGGGAAGGGGGACACAACATGGAGTCAGGTTAGGGAAGGGGGACACAACATGGAGTCAGGTTAGGGAAGGGGGACACAACATGGAGTCAGGTGAGGGAAGGGGAACACAACATGGAGTCAGGTGAGGGAAGGGGGACACAACATGGAGTCAGGTGAGGGAAGGGGGACACAACATGGAGTCAGGTGAGGGAAGGGGAACACAACATGGAGTCAGGTGAGGGAAGGGGGACACAACATGGAGTCAGGTGAGGGAAGGGGGACACAACATGGAGTCAGGTGAGGGAAGGGGGACACAACATGGAGTCAAGTCAGGTGACGGAAGGGGGACACAACATGGAGTCAGGTGAGGGAAGGGGGACACAACATGGAGTCAGATGAGGGAAGGGGGACACAACATGGAGTCAGGTGAGGGAAGGGGGACACAACATGGAGTCAGGTTAGGGAAGGGGGACACAACATGGAGTCAGGTTAGGGAAGGGGGACACAACATGGAGTCAGGTGAGGGAAGGGGGACACAACATGGAGTCAGGTGAGGGAAGGGGGACACAACATGGAGTCAGGTGAGGGAAGGGGGACACAACATGGAGTCAGGTGAGGGAAGGGGGACACAACATGGAGTCAGGTGAGGGAAGGGGGACACAACATGGAGTCAGGTTAGGGAAGGGGGACACAACATGGAGTCAGGTTAGGGAAGGGGGACACAACATGGAGTCAGGTGAGGGAAGGGGGACACAACATGGAGTCAGGTGAGGGAAGGGGGACACAACATGGAGTCAGGTGAGGGAAGGGGGACACAACATGGAGTCAGGTGAGGGAAGGGGGACACAACATGGAGTCAGGTGAGGGAAGGGGGACACAACATGGAGTCAGGTTAGGGAAGGGGGACACAACATGGAGTCAGGTTAGGGAAGGGGGACACAACATGGAGTCAGGTGAGGGAAGGGGGACACAACATGGAGTCAGGTGAGGGAAGGGGGACACAACATGGAGTCAGGTGAGGGAAGGGGACACAACATGGAGTCAGGTGAGGGAAGGGGGACACAACATGGAGTCAGGTGAGGGAAGGGGGACACAACATGGAGTCAGGTGAGGGAAGGGGGACACAACATGGAGTCAGGTGAGGGAAGGGGGACACAACATGGAGTCAGGTGAGGGAAGGGGGACACAACATGGAGTCAGGTTAGGGAAGGGGGACGCAACATGGAGTCAGGTGAGGGAAGGGGGACACAACATGGAGTCAGGTGAGGGAAGGGGGACACAACATGGAGTCAGGTTAGGGAAGGGGGACACAACATGGAGTCAGGTTAGGGAAGGGGGACGCAACATGGAGTCAGGTGAGGGAAGGGGGACACAACATGGAGTCAGGTGAGGGAAGGGGGACACAACATGGAGTCAGGTGAGGGAAGGGGGACACAACATGGAGTCAGGTGAGGGAAGGGGGACACAACATGGAGTCAGGTGAGGGAAGGGGGACACAACATGGAGTCAGGTTAGGGAAGGGGGACACAACATGGAGTCAGGTTAGGGAAGGGGGACGCAACATGGAGTCAGGTGAGGGAAGGGGGACACAACATGGAGTCAGGTGAGGGAAGGGGGACACAACATGGAGTCAGGTGAGGGAAGGGGGACACAACATGGAGTCAGGTGAGGGAAGGGGGACACAACATGGAGTCAGGTGAGGGAAGGGGACACAACATGGAGTCAGGTGAGGGAAGGGGGACACAACATGGAGTCAGGTGAGGGAAGGGGGACACAACATGGAGTCAGGTGAGGGAAGGGGGACACAACATGGAGTCAGGTGAGGGAAGGGGGACACAACATGGAGTCAGGTGAGGGAAGGGGGACACAACATGGAGTCAGGTGAGGGAAGGGGGACACAACATGGAGTCAGGTGAGGGAAGGGGGACACAACATGGAGTCAGGTGAGGGAAGGGGGACACAACATGGAGTCAGGTTAGGGAAGGGGGACACAACATGGAGTCAGGTTAGGGAAGGGGGACGCAACATGGAGTCAGGTGAGGGAAGGGGGACACAACATGGAGTCAGGTGAGGGAAGGGGGACACAACATGGAGTCAGGTGAGGGAAGGGGGACACAACATGGAGTCAGGTGAGGGAAGGGGGACGCAACATGGAGTCAGGTGAGGGAAGGGGGACACAACATGGAGTCAGGTTAGGGAAGGGGGACACAACATGGAGTCAGGTGAGGGAAGGGGGACACAACATGGAGTCAGGTGAGGGAAGGGGGAACACAACATGGAGTCAGGTGAGGGAAGGGGGACACAACATGGAGTCAGGTGAGGGAAGGGGGACACAACATGGAGTCAGGTGAGGGAAGGGGGACACAACATGGAGTCAGGTGAGGGAAGGGGGACACAACATGGAGTCAGGTGAGGGAAGGGGGACACAACATGGAGTCAGGTGAGGGAAGGGGGACACTTGCATTATTTTTTTTATCAACATAATTTACCTCACATAATCAGACAGATCAAGGGGGGAGGAGGAGTGCAAAGATTATAATAATAGTTTAAAGTATAGTAGAATAAATATTTAAAGACAATACTTTAAAGCAAAATCCCATTCACACAAAAAAATAACAGAAAATGGGAAAGGAACAAATGTCAATACAAAAAATAAAAGCCATTGAACAAATTACATGAATAGCAAAAAACTGGATATTGGATTGAAAGTTCTTGCTATTAGTTTTTTGTATGCCACACAAAGTTACTCTTGGAAGCAAAACAAGTGTGTGTGTGTGCATGTGTGTGTGTATGTATGTGGGTATGTGTGTATATTTGTGTTTGTGTGTGTGCATGCATTTATAAATTTGGTCATTAATGAATAGGATGACAGTTATGATGGTGTCCTGCAGATGATGTAGAGAAGCACTTGGAGGACTGTGCGAGTGACAACCTGATAGCCGTCACGCGCAAGGTGGGACAGAAGGGCTCCAAGGTGGGCATCGAACAAGAGGGCTTCAGACTGCCCACTCCCCCTGTAAGGCTTACTCTCTTTGTGCTATTGGGTGTTTTCGTGTTCTAGGGCAGCGGTCGGCAATCTGAGGTCGCACAGGTCTCAAGAGACCTGTGCGACTCCTGCCACCTACTTTAAAATTTCCAAATTATCGTAAAAAAAAAAAAAAAAAAAAAAAAAAAAAAAATATTCTTGTCTTATTCTTATTATTATTAATATTATTATTATTATTATTATTATTATTATTATTATTATTATTATTATTATTATTATTATTATTTTGACATGCATTTTCCTTTATTTTTTTGTCTATATTCCTACTTTATTAGTAAGAGATAATAAGAGGAACATTTTATTGTTTCGTAATTTCCATTCATAATTCACACTGCGGCTCCATCAACACTGCTTTTCTGCCAAGTTTGAAGAAACTGGCTCTTCTCGAATTCTGGGTTGCTGACCTCTGTTCTAGGGTAATAGATGAGGTTGATAGTGTGTGTTTTCATGTTCTAGGGTAATAGATGAGGTTGATAGTGTGTGTTTTCATGTTCTAGGGTAATAGATGAGGTTGATAGTGTGTGTTTTCATGTTCTAGGGTAATAGATGAGGTTGATAGTGTGTGTTTTCATGTTCTAGGGTAATAGATGAGGTTGATAGTGTGTGTTTTCATGTTCTAGGGTAATAGATGAGGTTGATAGTGTGTGTTTTCATGTTCTAGGGTAATAGATGAGGTTGATAGTGTGTGTTTTCATGTTCTAGGGTAATAGATGTGGTTGATAGTGTGTGTTTTGATGTTCTAGGGTAATAGATGAGGTTGATAGTGTGTGTTTTCATGTTCTAGGGTAATAGATGAGGTTGATAGTGTGTGTTTTCATGTTCTAGGGTAATAGATGAGGTTGATAGTGTGTGTTTTCATGTTCTAGGGTAATAGATGAGGTTGAAAGTGTGTGTTTTCATGTTCTAGGGTAATAGATGAGGTTGATAGTGTGTGTTTTCATGTTCTAGGGTAATAGATGAGGTTGATAGTGTGTGTTTTCATGTTCTAGGGTAATAGATGAGGTTGATAGTGTGTGTTTTCATGTTCTAGGGTAATAGATGAGGTTGATAGTGTGTGTTTTCATGTTCTAGGGTAATAGATGAGGTTGAAAGTGTGTGTTTTCATGTTCTAGGGTAATAGATGAGGTTGAAAGTGTGTGTTTTCATGTTCTAGGGTAATAGATGAGGTTGATAGTGTGTGTTTTCATGTTCTAGGGTAATAGATGAGGTTGATAGTGTGTGTTTTCATGTTCTAGGGTAATAGATGAGGTTGATAGTGTGTGTTTTCATGTTCTAGGGTAATAGATGAGGTTGATAGGTGTGTTTTCATGTTCTAGGGTAATAGATGAGGTTGATAGTGTGTGTTTTCATGTTCTAGGGTAATAGATGAGGTTGATAGTGTGTGTTTTCATGTTCTAGGGTAATAGATGAGGTTGAAAGTGTGTGTTTTCATGTTCTAGGGTAATAGATGAGGTTGATAGTGTGTGTTTTCATGTTCTAGGGTAATAGATGAGGTTGATAGTGTGTGTTTTCATGTTCTAGGGTAATAGATGAGGTTGATAGTGTGTGTTTTCATGTTCTAGGGTAATAGATGAGGTTGATAGTGTGTGTTTTCATGTTCTAGGGTAATAGATGAGGTTGAAAGTGTGTGTTTTCATGTTCTAGGGTAATAGATGAGGTTGAAAGTGTGTGTTTTCATGTTCTAGGGTAATAGATGAGGTTGAAAGTGTGTGTTTTCATGTTCTAGGGTAATATATGAGGTTGAAAGTGTGTGTTTTCATGTTCTAGGGTAATAGATGAGGTTGGTAGAGTGTGTTTTCATGTTCTAGGGTAATAGATGAGGTTGATAGTGTGTGTTTTCATGTTCTAGGGTAATAGATGAGGTTGATAGTGTGTGTTTTCATGTTCTAGGGTAATAGATGAGGTTGATAGTGTGTGTTTTCATGTTCTAGGGTAATAGATGAGGTTGGTAGAGTGTGTTTTCATGTTCTAGGGTAATAGATGAGGTTGATAGTCTGTGTTTTCATGTTCTAGGGTAATAGATGAGGTTGGTAGTGTGTGTTTTCATGTTCTAGGGTAATAGATGAGGTTGGTAGAGTGTGTTTTCATGTTCTAGGGTAATAGATGAGGTTGATAGTCTGTGTTTTCATGTTCTAGGGTAATAGATGAGGTTGATAGTGTGTGTTTTCATGTTCTAGGGTAATAGATGAGGTTGATAGTGTGTGTTTTCATGTTCTAGGGTAATAGATGAGGTTGGTAGAGTGTGTTTTCATGTTCTAGGGTAATAGATGAGGTTGATAGTCTGTGTTTTCATGTTCTAGGGTAATAGATGAGGTTGATAGTGTGTGTTTTCATGGGGGTTGATAGTCTGTGTTTTCATGTTGCAGGAGGAGCCCGACCGCCACGACTGGTACTGCTTTGAGTGCCACGAGGGCGGGGAGGTGGTGTGCTGCTCCAAGTGCTACCGGGTCTTCCACAAGATGTGCATCCACGTGGAGGACCAACCCTACGATAACGAGCCCTTTGTGTGCGTGGTGTGTAAGGTGAGCGCCAAGGCTCTTGTATATATAATTTTATTTTAACCCCTTGAGGCCCAGACTGTAATTTCCATTGTAATTTGGCTACCAATAGACGAGTTTTAGTGAATTTAAGCAATATTTTATAGATATGACCTGTTTAGTATCCTTTTCCACTAACTAATTTGGTATATTCAGTTACTTTTTGTAATTTTATGGCTAACAATAGACAATTTTTGTATAGTAAAGGAAAGATCTGGGAATGAAGGGGTTAAGTAAGTAACCCATTTTGAAGATGGAGGTTGTTACATGGTGTAGTTCCTATTATCTACATCGTCACTCACCATGAAAATGTCGTCATTTGTTATCATTTGAGAGACAGGTGAAGCATTGCATAAACCACAGCATTTTCCAGCCTTGTTATTTACTAATTTATATCTGTAAACATTTGGAAACTTTTAGCCTTCTCTGTTGCTACAAACAAACTTATCTTGGGGCAGCCAATGCTCTCTGTCTGCTGTGAGAGAAAGATGTACGTGTTATGCATGCAGCATTCTCTTTTTTTCAAGGTTTTCTCTGCATGCCCCATAGTTCTTACTGAGAAATATCAGGATGCCTGGAAAGTAAGTGTCAGGTAAGGAATGATCAGCAGCCTAATAAAAGATGACTCACAAGGAAAATGGGCAACATGCTTGCAAAATACATTAACCCGAGAAGTGCGACAATTGAGAAGTCTAGCCTTGCCTATGGTGTGCTTTTAACCCTAGATAGGAAACGCTGAGTCCAGGCAGCATCACACATGCTCTAAGTTTTGTTATATGCTTTCTACAGGTCCATTAACCCCTTCACGCCCAGATCTTTCCTTTGCTGTATAAAATTGTCTGTTGGCGAGCCATAAAATTACGAAAAATAACTGAATATACCAAATTAGTTAGTCGACAAGGATACTAAACAGGTCATATCTAAAGAATATTGCTTATAATTCATTAAAATAGTCTAATGGTGGCCAAATTACAATGGAAATTATGTTCTGGGCCTCAAGGGGTTAATGCCTGCAACTCATGCTCAAAATAGTTCCCATGCACTACTGTTTGGTTCAAGGCAGGAATCCTTTGGGAGTACCATTGCACCACCCGTTGCTCCCTTGAGGGGGGCACACAGGCATCACTTGCCGGCTAGGGGTTAACAGGGGATGAAAAGGCTGGATATTTGAAGGGACCCAAAGATAAAATAAAGATGTTTGGATAGCATAAAGAAGCACAGTCTTCCCCATGCAATTTGTATCAATGCTAATACTTTGAATTAATTGAATAATAGACTATTAATAATTGGATTTCTTTTCTCTCTCAGAAACGCTTGTACCAGAGAAGTGTTAAAAGTCGCATAAACAGAGAAGATCTCAATACACTCTTAGCTTTCACTATTGAGAGACTAAAAGAAAGGGTAAGTGTATATGTATGCATGCAGCCTACATAGGGGGTAGTGTCATAGGTCAAACGTGGAATGAAGATAGAGGGGAGAATGCCAATGTGTTCTGTGATATAAAGTAAGGTATTATTCCAGATGAACACCGAACTTCTTTTGGTGGACGAAACAATTTTTTTCTGGTGAGTTTTGATGTGTTTTGAAATAATTTGCTAACCGTTTCTGTCACAAATCACTATTTTTTTTTCTTTCTGTGATTGGAACAAAAATGACAAGAAAACAAATTGAACCTAACCGAACCTATACCTATACCTAACCTTCACCTAACCTAACCTAACCTTTACCTCACTAAAAAAAAAAAAAAAAAAAATTATTTGTGACAGAAACGGTTACCAATTTTTTTATTCTAAACACATCAAAACTCACCAGAAAATAATTGTTTCGTCCAACAAAGGAAGTTCGGTGTTCATCTGGAAATTTACCATTCTGTGATATAAAGTAATATAAGGAATGAGAAAACAGCTATTCTTAGGTGATATATTGTCATAATAACTCTCTGTGCTGCTTCCGGTAAATTTGTTAGATAAGGAATGAGTACACAGAGCTATTCTTAGGATATATATTGTCATGATAACTTAGGTGATATATTGTCATGATAACTTTTTCCCTACAGCTCCCGGTAAACTTGTTAGAACGCGTCATCCCAGCCCCTTCTCAAAAGCCCGGAGTGTTCCTGAGTGACCGGGCCGCCACGAGCCACCAGGCGGTCATACGCACCGACCAGATGAGCCGCGTGTCCGCCTCTGAACCCTGGCGGTCACAGCTGCTCCTCCACCACCTCATGGACCTCACCACCATGGAACAAAAGGCTACGGACTGCAGATATAAGACTATTTATGACTTTGAGATTGACGCCTTAACCATTGTACATAATGTTGTTTTATATCAAGGAGGTAAGCTGGATGGGATGGCTTTGTTTTTGTTCTGTAAATTTCTTTCTCTTTCTCTGAAAATATGATTATTGGTGAAATATTCATGACAATGTGGATCTATACAAACAATTTCTGCATCTCCTTGTTTTATCTTCTTCTTCTAACCTAACCTAACCTAACCTTCTGTACCTAACCTAACCTAACCTAACCTTCTATACCTTACCTAACATAACCATCTCCTTGTATTATCTTCGTCTAACCTAACCTTCTGTACCTAACCTAACCTAACCTAACCTTCTTCTATACCTTACCTAACATAACCATCTCCTTGTATTATCTTCTTCTAACCTAACCTTCTGTACCTAACCTAACCTAACCTAACCTTCTTCTATACCTTACCTAACATAACCATCTCCTTGTATTATCTTCTTCTAACCTAACCTTCTGTACCTAACCTAACCTAACCTAACCTTCTTCTATACCTTACCTAACATAACCATCTCCTTGTATTATCTTCTTCTAACCTAACCTTCTATACCTAACCTAACCTTCTGTACCTAACCTAACCTTGTATTACCTAACCTAACCTATACCTAACCAAACCTAACCTAACCTTCTGTACCTAACCTAACCTTGTATTACCTAACCTAACCTTCTGTACCTAACCTAACCTAACCTTGCATTATGAAGTGTGGGTAACTCACCTTCAATGTGTTGTGCTCTCAGTTCACAGCGCCATAGCAGACATGGCGAGACAGATGCTCCGGGACTGTCAATATGACTTGATGGAACTGGAGCAATGCAAAGACTGCTACAGAATGTCTAATGAAAAAACAGACAAGTTCTGGTTTTGCAAGCCGTGTCGACCCCCTCATCAGTTAGTGTATGCCAAGCAGAAGGGATTTCCATACTGGCCAGCAAAGGTAGGTCTTGCCATTTATGTAAACATCGCTGTTGGGAGATTTCCATCTTATCGCTTTAAACAGAAGTTATGTGCCAATTTAGTGACTTTTTCAATATATGTGCATAGTACAGTATATCATGTTCGCTAAATGTTTAAATGAGAAATACCTCTGTAATGAAATAATGAAATACCTCTTTTTTTTTTTTTTTTTTTTCTTTTTTTTTTTTTTTTTTTTTTGTAAGCTCTTGGCCAGTCCTTTGTGAAGTAAAAAAAAGAAGAAAAAAGGAAGTTTAGTGCTGGTATTTAATGATGCAACGAGTAAACATCTGTGTAACTGAATGCATGAATGGTAATAGGGTTGTATTTGTATTATTAAGAGCAAGCCTTTGTCAATATTTTTTTCAAGTGTCATTAGATTGCCAAACTGTGCCTAGAAATACCATGTGTGATGGGTAGGGACCCTGATCGAAAATGTAAAAATAATTACTGTAGTAGTGGAAGATTTTCATGGATTTCTTTTCCAGGTGATAAAAGCAGAAAACGAGCTGTATGATGTAAGGTTCTTTGGGAGTCAGCACCAGAGAGCGGTTATTGAGAAGTCCCACATACGTCCCATCTCTGTCAACATACACTCCCTCCAGGTCTGTTAAAGAGAAGCATGTTATGAGTATTTGGTCATAAGATTAATTTGCACTCTGGATGCCTTGTTTTTATATTTATTGTGTTGAGGTATGCATGTATTTTATGAATCTTATTTAAGAACATTAGAAAATATGGAAGCTACAAGCGGCCGCGAGACCTACACGAGGTAGTTCCTGTTACTTAACACTACCTACATCCACTTTTCACCCTCATTCATGAAATTATCTAGCCTCCTTTTAAAGCTCCCTAATGACTCTGCACTAACTATCTGATGACTGAGTCCATTCCAATCATTTACCACCCTATTTGTGAACCAGTTTTTCGACGCAAGAATAAAGACCTGCTTGTTCTTGTTGACATATATCCGTAAGTTGGTGATGAGCCATAATTGTAGTGCAATGGGTTTTTTCATCACATTTTTGCATATCTTTCACAATATTTGTATGATTTGATTGATCATTGGTCTCATTTGAAAGACGAATGAATAGAGGACAAAAAAAAATGCTCAGATTTCAGCACTAATTGACACTTTCTAACCAGGTAAAACGAACATCAGCGTGGAATAAAGCTTGTGAAGAGCTGAAAAAACACCAAGAATTGCTTACCTCACAACCCACTAATGAAACCGAGCAGCGAAATCCCCTCAGACCCGACTCCGAGCTGAGGCACCGAGGCGACGTGATTTCTCCCGACCAAGAATCTCGACACACTCACAGGTAACTTTTTTGTCTTCTTAGATGCTAGTTCTTTATCATGGTTAGTTTTAGTTACTCTACAATCCTCCTGTTGTTAATCACTGCCGTAGTTAGGAGGTGAAGGAACAAAGTGGGCCAGCATAAGTGGAGAGACGACACAGTTGTGGATGGATTGAAGTGGATGATTTGGGTGAAGTGAGTGGGAAGCTGTTGAGACCTGTGGAACATTTTTGTACCTAGAAAGTGACGCAACATACACACACACCTTTGAAGCATTTTTTATATTTATGATAATGATCTTTTTCCTTTCCTGCAGACCCCAAACACACCTGCTTGAGCCATCGCCAAAGAAGGACAGAAGAGAAGAAGAGGTATGAAGAATGTGTTTTGTTTTATTAACTCCTTCACGCCCACATCTTGCTTTCCTTTGGTATAAAGAATCGTCTGTTAGCCATAAAATTACAAAAAGTCACTTAATATACCAAATTAGTTAGTGTACAAGGATACTAAACAGGTCATAGCTATTAAATATTGCTTATATTCACACAAAAATCGTCTAATGGTTGCCTAATTACAATGGAAATTACGCTCTGGGTCTCAAGGGGTTAATGAAATGTAATTATCTAGGTGGTATCTAGCAATTATCTAGGTGGTCGATTTTCTCTTAATTCCACAGCTGTTTCAGTCTTCCTTTCTTCCTTTGATCTTCACATAAAGTGACATTATGTGATTTCATGTTGACATGTTTTAAGGAATGGCAGTTTATATCAAAAGTTCAAAGGTTAAGTTAATTTACTGGAATGGGCCCAGTACTGAAACCCATGATTTGCAAGCTGACCTAAAAGAATGATGACAAATCTGAAGTATTTAGTTATTTTAGGTTATTTTAGGTTTATTTTGTTTTGTTTTAGGTTATTTGTGGTTATTTGAGGTTATTTTTGATTATTTTATTTGTTAGGTTATTTTTGGTTATTTTAGGTTTATTTTTATTTTTTAGGTTTGAGGTTTATTTTTGGTTATTTTAGGTTATTTGAGGTTTATTTTATTTAGTTTTAGGTTATTTGAGGTATATTTTTGGTTATTTATAAATTTTATTGAGTATTTTTTCATCACAGCATCGAAGAAGCAGCAGTGATGAAGAAATGCATGATGCTGATGACAATGATGATGAAGACAATGAAGGGGATGATGATGACGAGCCGGGTGACGATGAGGACAATAATGAAGATGAGGAAGAAGAAGAGGAAGAGGAGGAGGAGGAGGAAGAAGAAGAAGAGGAACCAGAAGAAGAACAAGCCTCCTCCATTTCATCCACATCGAAAGCCAAGACGCCGAAAATCAGAAAGGTGGGTTGGATGGAAACTGTTTTGGTGATGTGTTTTAATACCCTGAGAAATAGTGAGATCTGCAGGGTTTTTTTCATTTAGTACAGTGAGATCTGCAGGGTTTTTTTCATTTAGTTCCGTGAGATCTGCTGGTTTTTTTCATTTAGTTCAGTGAGATCTGCTGGGTTTTTTCATTTAGTTCAGTGAGATCTGCTGGGTTTTTTCATTTAGTTCAGTGAGATCTGCTGGGTTTTTTCATTTAGTTCAGTGAGATCTGCTGGGTTTTTTCATTTAGTTCAGTGAGATCTGCTGGTTTTTTTCATTTAGTGCAGTGAGATCTGCTGGTTTTTTTCATTTAGTACAGTGAGATCTGCTGGTTTTTTTCATTTAGTACAGTGAGATCTGCTGGTTTTTTTCATTTAGTACAGTGAGATCTGCTGGTTTTTTTCATTTAGTACAGTGAGATCTGCTGTTTTTTTTCATTTAGTACAGTGAGATCTGCTGGTTTTTTTCATTTAGTACAGTGAGATCTGCTGGTTTTTTTCATTTAGTACAGTGAGATCTGCTGGGTTTTTTCATTTAGTACAGTGAGATCTGCTGGGTTTTTTCATTTAGTACAGTGAGATCTGCTGGGGTTTTTCATTTATTATATTTTTGTAATGAAAAATAATGTAGTATAATAATAATACAGTACAATTCATTATTATTTATATATTTCTAGTATATTTATTATCCACCTTTCATCCCCATCCATGAATTTATCCAGCCTCCTTTTAAAGCTCCCTAATGACTCCGCACTGACCACCTGACGACTGAGTCCATTCCAATCATTCACCACCCTATTTGTGAACCAGTTTTTCCCTATTTCTTTTTTAAATTACGCTTTTCCAGCTTGAATCCGTTACTTCTTGTACTACCCTGATTACTAGCCTTTAGTATCATATAATGCATACCATATTACATAAGAACATAAGAAAATAAGGAAGCTACAAGAGGCCGTGAGACCTACACGAGGTAGCTCCTGGTAGCTATATTGGTAGCTATTATAGTGCGTGCATGTTGGTTGTTGCAGAAGGAGCTCCCAGCGCCTGAAGATGTGGTCTCCTCCTCCAGTCAAGAGCTGCCCACGCGCTCTGTTGCCATCCAGACCTCCAACAGGCTCATGAAGGTTGGGCTGATTTTTATTCATTGATTTGAAAAAGAAGACTGAATATGCATGAGATATAGAATAATGGAACAGAACATTAGTCCATGACAGGGTTGTCACTCTAAATTTTCAGAAATCCCAAGACTGAACCCCCCAAAGTCCCAAGATAGACAGAAATATCCCAAGGTCTTTAAAAAAAACATTGAAACTGAACCCTAAATACGGTACACATACTTACCTTGAGATAAAACTGGAGAAATACTTGAATAATTCCCACAAAAATCCCAAGATAGACAAAACATATTCCAAGGCCATGGCCCAAATCCCAAGGAGTGGCATCCCTGGTCCATGAGTAGGGGACAGAAAGGAGTGAAGACTGTTTTCGGTTATTCATTCTTCATTGGAACAGTAGTAGATAACGGCTGATGAGGAATGCATGGTAGTACCTATGAAACTGGGAAATAAGTAATACAAAATCTTTCTCATTTTTTCCAGATGGCAGTTGCAGAGTATGGTGAGAGATCAAATAAAAGAAATAAAGACACTGAGAAAGCAGTTCTGGCAGAAAAGGTATGTCTTATCTACCCTGTACATATTTATATACATACAGGTTTAACCCCTTCACTCCCAGATCTTTCCTTTGCTATGTAAAATCGTCTGTTCGCCATAAAATTACGAAAAGTAACAATATACCAAATTAGCTAGTGGATAAGGATACTAAGCAGGTCATCTATGAAAACATTGCTTATATCCACTAAAAATCGTCTAATGGTACCCAGATTACAATGGAAATTACGTTCTGGGCCTCAAGGGGTCAAGGAGGCATTGAGTCACAGGTCTAAGTATCCAGAAGTGTGACGGGGATGTATGGTAGGGAGTGAGTTATAGTCTTTCCAATGTAGCAAGTCCCTTTAGTCGCTTTAATTTCTACCCAATACCATTATAATTATATCTATATACATTCATACTCTCCCCCTATGGTGAGCGAACAATACCTCCCTCATTACCAAGGGGGGGGGGGGGGGGGACAAAACTACCACTCTACTAATTGAGAGGGTGGTTGGTGGATAATTTCCACAACTGACACTATAGTAGTACCCAAAGTAGAATTCAAAAACTGTGTTCTCACCATTTACCGGATGTTTGCCTATGTCCATGATCTTTTCTTTGATAGCACTTCATATAGAAAGGATTAGTGAATAAGAAAAGCGATTTCATACCTGGTCATTGACTTTGCAGTTCAGACGAGAGTTTGAAGCCGAGAAGCAGAAAGTGATCCAGTCTACCATGAAGCAGGGGGAAAAGGAGGTGGACCGGGTCAGGGACGAATATCGCTCAAAAATCTCCGACATTGAAGAAAAGCACAAACATATAGTATCAGACACAAAGAAAAAACAATGGGTAAGCAATTAATTACTCTGTAGAATGTTGTTGTAGAATGTAGAATGTTGTAGAATGCTCTGTAGAATGTCGCCCTACCCAATAAATAGATTAACAAACTGCTTGATGACGGTGCATGCTTTGAGTCATGGAAAACGAGTGCATTAACATTAACCCCTTCACGCCCAGATCTTTCCTTTGCTATAATGAATCGTCTGTTGTCGAGCCATAAAATTACAAAAAGTGACTGAATATACCAAATTCGTTAGTGGACAAGGATACTAAGCAGGTCATATCTATAAAATATTGCTTCTATTCACTAAAAATTGATGGTAAAAATAAAAATACAAATTTAATAGTAGCCATATTATGTACTACAATGGAAATTACGTTCTGAGTCTCAAGGGGTTAACATTTTTTTTCTTTTCGACAGTGCTGGAGTTGTGAGGCGGAGGCGATCTACCACTGCTGCTGGAACACGGCTTATTGTTCCATTGAGTGCCAGCAAATCCACTGGCACAAGGAACACAAAAAACTGTGCCGAAGAAAAAGGTAACTTGCTCCTGTCACGATAGAGGTATGCTGAAATTTTTATACGAGCCTTTAAAGTCAGATTTTTAATTTTTGTGCTACTTGAAGACGAATTATTGCATTATATTGTAGGATTATTTTACAATATATGGTCTGTAAATATGTGTTGAATGTTGTAGAATGATCCTTTCATAACACTCAAGTCCTGGTAACTGTAGAAAGGAAAAAGAGTGAACTATTAGTAATCTTTACTGTGTATAGTCTTGATAAAATAGTATCACAAAATCTCTCAAGGACCCCATGATACAAGCTGATATTAAGTGGAAGCTACAGACAGTTTGAATGAGCTGAGGAAAGGATCTGATCTCTCAGCGTGAGCCTAAAGCCGTTGTTTTTATGAAGAGTGAAGTGGTGGTAGGCTTACAGATTTAGATTTTGTATAGTGTTGTGTTTATCATGAAATGGTCCTGTTTAATATTAGACTGTGGACTGTGCAACACAATATGACCCCAGACTTCTAGGCAGACTTACAAGTACAAGTGTGAGGATGGTACAAGCTTATCTTAGTTTGTTGTGGTGTGTGTCCGCATGAGCCGTGGTTTGCATGCTCGTTGTCCCCAGACATTAAATGGAACAGAAAGGAGAGATGTTAGTTAGTAAGCCTCAAATATTTTCTGTTGGTACTTTGTGCTAAAATATTAATCGTGAGAGAGGAGCGTGGCGTTTGTGTTCCTAAAAATTTCAAGGAAGTTTTCCAAATGCCGTTAGCATTTAGGCTCGAGTGTGTGTTCCAGATCCGAGTGAATGATGTTTGTTTCTGCTTCTGTTAGCGAAGCTGTGTACATTCTTTGCATGTTGAATACTCCTCCCACCCAGAGTTATTGTTGTTAACTGCTAACTCTACAGTAGATCGAGAAAGGTTTTTCATCACTGTGATTATGTTGTGCTTTTATTCTTAATTCTTACCTCAAAAATTATGTAGTTTAATACATTTATTTAAAAATCAACATGGTATGTTTGCAATCTTGGGTAGCTACACTGCGTGTAACTGTTAAAATGTTGTTTGATTGTAATTAATCTATTTTATTGGCCATAATAAGTATATTTATTTCTCAAAATATTATGGAATATTCCAGAACTTTCCTGTAAATGTTGTACATTGATGAGCTCTCAACTAAGTATGAATGAGTGATAATATAACGAGAGCAATCCTCTTATTAATTTTTTAATTTTTTATTGGTGACAAATTCAAAGCTACTACGAGGTGGAGCCATAACTCCCATTGAGCACAGGTGACAATGTTACTCAGTTAATAGTCTTTTCCTTATTTGTCCTCCCTTTTCCGACCTCCCTGTCTTGCGGACATTCTCCCGGAATCCCCCTCTTTCTCCTTGAATAATTTAACCTCCCTCCTCCAACTAATCCACATCCTGCATCTGATCTAACCATCCTGCTGTAACATTCCGTTCCTTTCCCTTCCCTCACCGTTTCACTATTTTTCTAAAACCCCTCCCCTTTTTATGCTTTGCCATAGTGCCATATGACCTCTGATGTCTGGCACATTACCCTTTTTTTTGGCATTAAATCATTCAATCAAATCAATCAATCAATTTTCCTTCCCTTACCAGCACTTTGCCATTCTCATTGGATGTTTTCTACCTAGCTGTTCTACATGTTTCAAGACCTGAATGAGTTTGTGTTCAAATTTGGTTGATATGTCTGTATTATATTGCCGGTGATGTTTACAAGAAAATTTCAAGTGCATGCTTAATCAACTTGCACACCACATGTTTAATATATAGCAACATCAGTGTACTGCTCAGCTAATTAGCATACTTAAATATCCATCACACTAAGGCTTGTATCAAGAGTCATGATGGCAGTCGAGCGACGAACGACGAACGACCGACAAAGGGTACCATGCGAGGGATATTTTTTGGAACTAAGAGCAACGACGACGATTGTAGGTCACGGTGGAAGACACAGGCACCCCCGTGTCTTCGTGCCGACCATCGTCGTTGCTCTTCGTTCCAAAAAATATCCCTCGCATGGTACCCTTCGTCGGTCGTTCGTCGTTTGTCGCTCGACCGCCATCATGACTATTGGTACAAGCCTAAGAATTTCCATGTGTGCTTGTTAGCTGGGCTTTTACCATGCTTGATGTATCTATATGGCAGTCATGTCGGAGCTACAGCAAGGCTTTGGTTAAAATCCTCAATGTGCAAAGCTCCCATGATTTTCCATGATTGTACTTAAAACTAATAAAAATGTTGGAGGTTTTTAGCAGAGCTTAAAAAATTATCTGTCTACTTACAGTAAACCCTCGATGAACCGTAGCTCGTTAAACCGAATTCTGGATAAAACGAACGCCTTGTTGCCTTCGAACAAGCCTCTGTTATACCGAACTCTAGTTCGGCATATGCGGCGATTGGTGAGCCGACCGCACATGTTGGCCGGCCCGTGCGTCTCAGTTTACACTCAGCCCTAATTGTGTGTGGACTACTAACTCGTGTGCTCTCTCGTCTCACGTGTTACAGTGTACTTACCTGCCTACCTACAGTACTTTGTTTGAACACTTACGACCGAACGACGCCCCGTCGACCGTCTGTTCGGTTTATGAGGCGGACAACCGATCATCCTATAAACCGAACTATCGGATATTGCGATCGACCCTTCCTCCCAGTTGGTTTGGTTTATCGAGGGTTTACTGTATATAATACCTATTGATATTATTTTTATAGATTAATAGTTAGTTGTATATTATAAACTAATATCTTTTCATAGGAGTTTTTTTAATGAGATGTTTTTCTATGTTTATATTCAGAAATATAAAGACTTGGGATTTGTGGCTCTCCTGTCTTTGTTTTATTTATGTAAGATAAATAATTTACCCTTCTATATGTTGTAGGCTGCATCTTTCAGTGCCATACGTTGTTAAGCTGTGTTATGCTGAAGGTACAGTCTTTGCAGGCATGGACTTACAGTGAAATGTGTTCATTCTTGTAGTACATGTAGGAGGCCCAAGTTATCTATCATGTTTCTCTGACAAAGGTAATGCCACAATGGGTAACCAGTAGGTAATGTTAATACAAATAATTAACTACAAAGACAATTCTGTCTCGATTCCCTACCACTGGGAAGTCAGAATTTTACCCCGACACCACTTCTTCCATCCCTCGCAGATAAAGAAAAGTGAAAAAAAATGTAATTGTATGGAAGTAGCATACGTGTAGGAGTTTGTTGAAGGAAATCTTCCGTTTTATACTCGTGTGGTTGTCAACTTCAAGGTTTATCAATTTTGTTTTGCTGTATATACTTGTTTAGTACATACAACCCTGATTCTCATGTCCCCTCTCAGTTTTTAAGTTTGTGTTAATGCTGACATTTTTTTTTTATCATAGAAATGTCAGACTTATTGGAGAAGTTGTTATGAATCATGTTCAAATGTTATACACACTATTATAGTACAGTAAACCTCGAGTTATAGGAAGACAACTTCCTCAGGGAAGATGATGATGTAATGAAATTTCACTCTCTGCTATGTTTACCATTCCCCGTGAAGTCAATTTTGCAGCTCTATTATTATTTGATTAAAGTACAGTAGTTTGCATCATGTTTTTATTTGCATTGTGCAATAATTATTAGCAATACATAAATAATTTTAAATATTTTTATATTCTTACATTGAATGTCTAGAGGTGCTACAGAGCAGGGCTTGTATCTCCACAGCCTTTGTGGGGGTGAAGGAACATAGCTGACGAGCAGCTACTACATGTAGGGATAGAAAGAGGTAGCTTCCCTTTATGTAAAGAAAAAAACAAGATATATGTACAATGAAGCACGCAACACAAAAATGCTGTTTTGTATATTCTATATAAAGCCTATTGTTAAATACATCTATCTCTCAGATTCCTTGATTTAGTAGCAAAAAATAGGGAATCTCGATTATTGTTGATCCAACACCAAAGACGGAGGACAGTAATGCAAGATTCGGTTGACTGTATGCCATTAGTTGTGTTTATAATGAGACAAACTTACAAGCCAAGAATCTCAAGACTCATCAAGCAGTTGTTTGCTTATTATGGAAGGATGTTGCGTATTTTGCATTTGTCAAATCAGTGTCTGGAAAACGTGAATGCTGTTTGTGTGTATGTCAGTTGTCAGTAGAACCAGTGTTTAGAGATTGGCAGTGTATAATAACTCATTAGTTGCAGGAAACTGTTGTTGCTAGGTAATGAATAGGAACTAGAAATGTTGTGATGAAAAAAATCAGTGATTTATCACAACAATATATGCTGATGCAGCATAATTTTGTGAAATCTTTTTGTACAAAATGTAAACCCACAACAGTTCATCTTCAGAAAAGTACAACAGCTTGTCTGGTAGATGTTACGTTAATGCGAATGCACTCTTCTAACCGGTGTTTGTAACTAGAATGATAGAATACATAGTTGGTTGGTACCAAAAAACTTGTCAGAAACAACGATCTGTAAATGTTGCCAATCCACTATGATGACCACTGATCCTTATAGGATTATGTAAGTTAAATGTCCATTGTTGTAGTGACTAGTGAAAAGCAGAAACAATAAATCAAAGATTGTATTAGATACAGTCAGTCAACAAATCCATTACCATTACTCCTTCAAAGCATTACTCCTTATGTTAATCATTAAGGATGGAGCAAACCCTTGTTTTAAATTAATTTCTTAAGAAGTGAATATATCTACCATAAGTAGTGTTTCAGTCTTAAAAAGTGCATCAATTCCCTATGTGAACCTTGAAAAAGATCATTAGTTTCTTATTGGGTTGAGAGAACATATTAGTATGGTCGAGGTACATCTCGGTAGGAAATTTGTTATTCTGTGAAAAAATCCTGTATCTTCATTTTGTATTTTCATAATTACCCTCAGTGCTCTTGAAGTTTTTACTTTCATGGAAATAAATCTAAGAAAATACATGATGATGATCGAATACCTTGGTGCTTTACTGGACCTGAACATTCACTCAGCATTTGTGGATGCTGTTTTCCCTTGGAGTGACTAAACTCTGGTACAGCACATAGGGAATTTAATTATTGTAATGTGATCTATAGAAATGCAAAAGAAATTAATAGTAACAGTAAAGATGATAAATTTTTCATACATCTGGCCAATTGGAATACAATTGGGGTGGCACATCAAAAATGGATTTCTCAAAAGCATGGAAAACAATCAAAGCCACACTTTTATACAAGCCACAATTACAATGGGGCTTAAAGTTTGCTCGCATCAAGACTCACCAATCCTCTGGTCCGGGATGTCTGTGTGCACACTGCACCTTTGCTCACAATGACCTCATTACCTTATGGCATTTTGATCCTTTTATTTGTTAAATATAATTACTATATCATTATTATTGCAAGCATCAGTGAATGCTTCTACTGATACCTACTGCACAAAATGTTTAGAACAAGGGTTTGCATGTATGCATAATCCTTAAGGATTTTACTGATAATTTGTATTTAAAATTTTTAATTAAGTTTGAGTAATCTTCCAGTGACTGTAAATGCGGCAATCATAATTATGTAAAACTTTTTCATATATGTTGTAATTTTTTTGCAGTTTTGCAGTGGTGGGCTCAGCTATCTGAAAAGTTACCTTTGATATCCACTGACCTGCTAACTCAAACCTTAACTTCAATAAGCTTAACCGATATACCACTAAGAAAATTGTAGTGGAAGCTAACAATAATTTCTAACTGCTAGCTTTTATTGTATATTTATTGAATTTTGCTTTTTTTCTAACTCTCTAAACCCGTCATAGAGCAGAAACTTCAATACGTTTCAGCCTGGACACAGAGCTTACCAGAAGGATAGAGCGTGCCAAGGTCACATGCTGATCAAGGTGAACAGGATTAATCAAATGAAATCAATTGAATAAAAAAATTGTTTACATTCAACATCAGTTTATTTACAGTACAAAAATGATCCAACACATCAATAATATATTAAGATACTAATACCACATCAGAAAATAACTTTGATAATCTAATTACTGTCAGCAGAAACACTAATCCGCTAACAAAAAAGTTTGCCTAGCCAATTAGCAGTAAGTAGATCAGCAGAACTGTGCCCACTACTGCAGTGAAACTCATACCCAACCCCCCAAAAATAACCACTTCTTTTTTATACAAGCATATTATATTGCATCTACTTCTCTTGGCTATTCTGGCTTATTGCTTGTTAAGAAAGAATGACAAAGTTGCTTAATTTGAAAGTTAACAATATTCAGTCGAGTATCAAGCACTTACACATTATCTATTTTCAGTGATATTTGAACATTTTTAGGCAGCTTTATCATCCATGTATGTTAATCACAATTGGTATTGTTTTACATATCACTTATTGTCATGTTTTAATTAAGAACACATCAACATAATGTTATCGCGTTCCCAGTGGTTCGTGATGTACTCGGTAGTGTATAGCGTGACACCATGTTGTAAAAGTAAGTATAATGTTTTGTAAATAGTAAGTGATTTGTAATTATGAAATATTTATAAAACCTGTATTTTTGAAAGCATATGATTACAAGTTGTTTATAAACAAAATTTCATTCGATGTTTAACGACACATTGAAGAATCCATGGCTTAAGTACTGCATACCCTGGTACTTAAGGATAAATAGCATAAGTGTGAGAGAATCTGAGAAAGTATGTACGTGGTATGATCATTTATAGAAATTTATGTAGAGATGAATGCATAATTTGTAACCCTGATGAAATTATAAGTGTATTTGCATGTCATACCAGATATTTGCCTCATATGCAGATCATTTTTCAGCTTGTGAGTTAAAGTACGGTAATCAGATGAATTAATTGTTGGCAAGAGTGACTATATAAGAATACCTGTAACATTCTACATGACATAAGTCGGTAGAGTTTGCAGCACTATGAACCCTGTCATTAGCAGCCCCAGTGCAGGTGAGGTGGGTGTGTGGGACCTCACTGAGTAATGTACAAATTATAGTTATAGTTGTACAGAATCAAGCTAAATGAATGAATTCCTAAGTGCAAAGCTGTGTAATTTTCCAATGAATATCCTTTATTTTTATATGTATAGTAAAAGTCTCTCATTTTGCAACAATAGTAAATTTACGTTCAACATGCTCAAAAGCCACGCCCCCTGTCACCAAATGTTCACAACTGAGTAACGTTTGTAACGTCTCTTGTGTGTGTGTTAAATCAATATCACATGAGGCAGAAAGGAAAGGCTTTGGATTTATGGCTATCAACTGCCAGGGTCATTAAACCGAGGATACCACACTCGGGCTGTATATACTATACTTAAACCAGACATACAGCATTTTGACTTAAATCCTACCTAGACATTGACTTTAAAATGTCCTTTACCTACCCAGAACGCGGGCGCCAACCGTTCTTATTATCTCGGTGCCTATTTTTAGTTCTAGGTACGAACAGGCTACCGGAAAGAAGTAAAGATACCTTACTTATATGTATCCATGATGCTAGCAAGATGATCAGTTAACTTGTCACATGTGGTTTGTCGCAGTTCACGTAAAGAACGAGATAGTTAAGGCTGATTCACACTGGCGTTTCTTCGGCATTTTTATAGGACGAGAAGGGGTCTGGGTCTGGGGCTGGTGTCATGATCGCAATAGGTTTTCAACAAAAATCACACACCGATCGCTCGGTCTTTCAAGAGACCGACTTCTCGTCCTATAAAAATGCAGAAAAAACGTCAGTGTGAATCAGCCTTTAGTCTACGTACAAGAACAAGTTTTAATGTTAATGATCTTATAATTTTTCGTTAATCCTTCACTTCTTACGTCACAAAGTATTCATAACCTCATAATACAAACAAATAACAACAAATCACAAGCACTAAAAAAAAGTTATAAAGGGGTTGTTTGTGAGGTTGGCAGCCCTGACGCCAATGTCCGTGACGTCATGGCAGACACACGCGGCCTGGCGGTGGCTGGGGTGACGGGCGGGCGACGGCGAGTCCTCCAGTTGTTTGGCTGGGCGGGTGTTGGGAGGAGGGGCACGTCTGCATTGAGGCTTACAGTGTGCTCATCGTGGATTAAAGGACTTGTTAACACCATGAAGATTGTGGCAGCAACTCCGCCACCTTCGCAGCCTGTAAGCGGGTTGAAATTAGGAATCGTTCGCCTGGGAAGAGCAGCGGGGAAGGTGAGTGGAGAGCAGACTATTGAGCGGTGAGGTGGTGGTGATAGTGAGCTGTGGTCTCTGGGCGGGCGAGAACCTACACGAATCACCCACAGGACGGGCAGGATTATTCTCTATTATAGGAGAGAATGAGACACAGGGAATACTCTCTGTGGGTAACATTGAACACCATGCAGTCGCGTTAATCATTCCAAATTATGTAGGAAAACTTTTAACAAGATTGGAATACTTTGTACCCTATCGAAGTGTGCGAATGAAGGGAGGGATGCAAATACGAAAGCAACCTTTTATTCAGCTACCGTGTTAACGAGTCAAAGTAACGTCTTGTAGCTCACTCAGATGGAGTCAGTCTGTCCTCATTGTCCCTCGCGTCCATAAACATTGATTTAAATAACTATTAGAAAAAAAAAAAACTGATAATCTGTTAAGGTGGGTGTGCGGGTTTTTAATATTTTATTTTTTAGCATTATTTTATTATTTTAACATGTGTCATCAGTATATGGATCAAGCATGTTTGCCATTTTTGATAAATTAACTACCGTCAATAACACTAGTCGCCACTGCAGTTATGTCGCCAGGCGTCGTATATTACGAATTTTAGTATCACTACAGACTTTTATGTGCCACTGAAGACATGTAGTGATAATATAAACGGTAAATTTTTACAATAGGACCGAAATTCCCTACACAATTGGGAGTGTGGTTTCTGTTTACCTTATTGGATTCTAAGAAACATTCTCTCTATGAGCTTCCGTCGCAAATCATTACTTTTGGAGATATGACATGTTGTTCATAGGGAGGTGAGAGAAGAGTGTTTACGAGCGCCTTACTCTTCTTCCTCTTGTGACCTGCATCGCCTCTGTTCTTCCCTTGCCGCGGACACTTTTTAATGAGGATTTGGCTTTAGTTAGGTTAAAGCGTGGGGCTAGGTTAGGTTAGGTTCGTGAGACAAAAGGTGGGGTTAGGTTAGTTTAATTTTCATATCTCCTATACACTCCTTCCTATTAAAAACATCTTATATCTCTGAAAGTAGTGATTTGCGACGGAAGTTCATAGAGAGAATGTTTCTTAGAATCCAATAAGGTAAACAGAAACCACACTCCCAATTGTGTAGGGAATTTCGGTCCTATTGTAAAATAATACCGAAAAGAAGACAAACTGATAATCTGTTAACATTAGCATGTTTGTCATTTTTAATAACTAGGTACGGTATTTAATTGCCAACTGCTGTGACAATTATTCTTGATCGGCAGCTAAACATTTTCTTGGATTAAATTTTCATATTTTTTTCCCCTTGCCTTTAGTCAATGTAAGGTTCTTCAAGACGACTGCAGAGGGGTTCATATTGTAGGTGTATTTCCCTAAGCAAGCATCATCGCAACGCCTCGTTACCTCCGCCAACGAAGTTGGAGGGGTTATGTTTTCACCCCGATCTGTCTGTCTGTTTGTTAGTGTACAGGAGTTCTCGAAAAGTTACGAATAGATTTGGACCAAACTCGGTATACCAAGTCTATTTGGTATAAGGAAGAACTGATTTGATTTTGGATGAAATCTATTGACAACTGTTGCCATAGCAACCAATTGATGAAATATTCGGGCGGAGGTATGCGCTCTACTGAGTGCCCGCCCCCTAGTTATCTTTGTTTTCACTTTCTTTGATACTTTTCATCATTGTGTCTCATGTCAATCCTATTCTGAATATAGCCATCCTGCAGTGGTTATTTTTCAGTGGAAGTACAGTACAATCCGATGGTGTGTGTGTGTGTGTGTTGGATATGCACTGAGTTAATGGCAGAAGGTCATCAAGTGAGGGTAGGATGGCAAATAGTGGTGGTGGCGGTAAGCTTGTGGCACCGAAAATTAAAAGTTTTGGGTAACAGCTTTGACGGCTTGAGTGTACGAAGTCTGCAATTGCGAGTATAAGCACCTAGTCCACACACACACACACACACACACACACACACACACACACGCAGAATAATGATCAACAATGTGGAATATAAGTAAGGAGTGGAGGAAGCACGCTGACGGAAGGGGGGGAGGGTGGATAGCCTTGCTGGCTATCCACTTGCCGGGTATAAGGATCGAAAACTAATGAAAATGTCTTAGCATCCCAGGTGAAATAAACAAGGGTGGAGTTGACAAGTTTGTTAACGAAGGAGACGAAGTTGAAGAGGACCTATGAAGCGATACTAAGCGACAAAGGTCATGCGAAGAAGGCTCGGCCAACAGTAGTATGTTTCACAAGTTAGCGGTGGCAATGCATTTGTAACCGTTGTTGCCCTCATCTTGCAGCCTAGACTTACTAAATTGTAAAAGGTCTGTAATTTTAGTCATTTAGTTTACGTGAACTTTATTTACTGAAATGGTTTTTTATTTGTTTACATGATCGTGAAACACACACACACACACACATAGTAGTAAAGCTCTGAAAAATGGTGAAGTTCTGAGTGCATCATTTGACTGTTTTGACATTGCAGGTTCGAGGTCCACTCACAGCTCAAAACTTTCCCTGGAAACGCGGTCAGTTACTGCATCTCTTGAGCAAGGGGCTGGGTGTGTGAGGTCACAGCCTAGCCCAAAGACCGGTCTCTATGAGCTCTAAGCCTTTTCCATGAGGGTAATAGTTGGAGATCGCGTGATTAGTCGGTGGCTGAATCACACACACACAAACACACACACGAACACAACGATGAAGCGAACAGAAAGTTATTTAACCCCTTGAAACCCAGAACGTAATTTCCATTGTAATTTGGGTACCATTAGACTATTTCTAGTGAATATATGCATTATTTTATAGAAAATGACCTGTATTGTATCCTTGTCGACTAACTAATTTGGTATGTTTAGTTACTTTTCGTTATATGGCTCGAAAACACATTTTTTTTTATAGCAAAGGAAAGATCTGGGCGTGAAGGGGTTAATGCGAAGTTGTTGAGTTGGAAGAAGAGGGCAGCGTCAGGAGCCATGGCCATCAGCTTGTCAGGAGGAAGGAGTACGCCTGGAACACGGTGGTAAATAGTAAACGGCAGGCCTGCTCCAAGGCCTCTCATAGAATATCTCATTCTATGAAAATGAGATCTCATTCGTATAGAACCATTCAATGGATTGATTCTAGCATCAAGGTCTCACATTCTATGCGGGACCTTGGCCTGCTCCATGTAGCCATGTAGTGCACTCCCCCACCCACCCTCCGCTCTGCACTCCCCTCCCTGGTGTGGCTGCAGCAGCTGTGGTTTTTTTCATGAGAACGTGACTTTGCAAGAGCACTTTGTATCATGACTATGTGGTAATACAACAATATTTCTAATATGAAGTTCCTTTTTTTTATGTTTCTGAATATCTATAGATTGTAAATGCTTACAGAAAAGAAAATATTGGCTGTTGAGTAATTTAATCAACAGCGTCTTAAGGAGAACGGCAAGGCGTATTATTTATGGTCATTTTCGACATGGAAACAGGCAGGCCGTGGCAGGCAGGCAGACATCCAGGGACGACCACGCGTCGGCCTTCTGCAGGAATTCTCGTTTTTGTAGTGTTCTTGATCATAACATTATAATGTAAGTGTAATGTTGCGACACGGCAGCCTTGCCGCGATCGAGATAACGGAATAGCCAGTGTATTGTCTTCAGGAACACACAAATTAGCTTCACGACAGTAGGTTAGAAAGCTTAAACGCGGGTCGCTTAGCAACGTGCTAAGGAGGATGTGGCTTGTTTAACCGATGTGTATAGATTTCCGATACTTGGCCCCTAAGAATTGTGCTCCGACCTGGGTAGGCTATCAATTACCCCTCGCCCATCCAAGGGCAAAGGAACCGTGACTTACCAGAGAATGATGATGATGATGATTATAGTTATGCAGGTATATTTTGTATTTATGTGGGGATACATTAAAGAAGAGAGAAAAATAATTCAAGAAAAGCACCTTCAAAGAAAGTGAATGAAGTCAGTGCACGTTCACCACCTTCACTCACCTTCATCCATCTCGCCGCTGCTTAGAGCGAAGTGTCCCGCGGGATTGCATTACTTTACAATCTTGTCGCATTTTATAACGGTTGATAATTTGTTTATTTGTGCTTTGAACTTTTCCTTACTAAAAATAACTTCCATAAACGTTATCGCTTTATCTAACATTGTATTATAAACATGAAACATTTACTATTGTACTTGTACGTACGTGCCTGTAGATATATACTAATGATAGCTTCCATCCATAATGATGGGGATGATAAAAGTGATATTGACAAGAAACCAATGATTGATATGATATTATAGCAGCGGTTCTTAACCTGGGGGGCGCGCCGCTTAAGGGGGGCATGGGTTATCTAGGGGGCCGTGAGCCAAGAGAGAAAAAAGGAAGAACTGTCAAGTATTTAACTTTAAGCTCGGCCTTCGTTTTAACATGCAGCTCGCTCGCGAGGGTGAACGAAGAAAGTCGGTACAGGTTTTCCACCCAAGTGTGGATGAAAAACTGCGGTGACGCCCTGCCATTTTTCACTAACTTCGTAGACTTTTATGCAATATTTTTTGTTATTTTGTTACTATTATCATTATAATTATCCTTATCATCATTATTATTGTTATTGTTATTAATAATAATGTTATTATTATTATACTTATTATTTTTATTATTATTTTTATTTTATTATCAAAATTAGCATTATTACTATTATCATTATTATATTATAATTATATTTTACGATTATTAATATTATCATTATCAGTTATTATTATTATTATTATTATTATTATTATTATTATTTATTACTATTAGTATTGTTATAAGGCCAGAGCGTATCTATTTTTGATAAAGCTCTCGCTCGCTTTCTCGCTCCCAGTGTGGTTGCATTCTAATTATTATTAATACTTGCCCTAATTGTTATTATGCCTTCGCCTGAAGCGAAGGCCGCCACACATCAGAAGCTACGCGAACTACGCTACGTATGTGTGCTAGCTATGCACGCTATTTCGTCCGTACATCAGAAGACATCTCAAGCTATGTCCTCAGTTACATGGCTGAGGTGAGAGAGTGAGAGAGAGAGAAAGAGAGAGAGAGAGAGAAAGATATGATGGTTCGGGAAGTGGGTGTTGTGAGTTTGGCCAACGAGTAGACACCGGCGGATGACTACTTCCGCCGCCACGAGGGATCACCTGTCTCCTCCCTCCTCCTCCTCCTCCTCCTCCTCCTCCTCCTCCTCCTCCTCCTCCTCCTCCTCCTCCTCCTCCTCCTCCTCACTGACTTGCGCTACTCTTACACCAGACATGAAGAAGTGTGGAATAATTGAGCCACTTATAACCTGTTTTAAGGCTTTCCCTTCCTTTCATAGCTTTGTTTAGCTTTCCTCCCATCCTTCTTTATTCCTCCCCTTGTTCATCGTTATCATCATCATCATCATCATCATCATCTTCGCTTTCGTCTTCATCTCTTTTTATTTCCATCTTATTTTCTTTTCCTAATTCCTTTTTTTTTTTTTTTTTTTCATATTTTTTCTTTTTTACCTTCTTATTGCTTATCGCTTTTTTTCTTCTATTTTAATGAATTATCATCTAATCTTGCTTGCTTTTCGCCTTTATCATCTTTACTTCTTGATGTTGCTGTATCATCATCATACTTGTTATACATATTATTGGTATAAATATTACTATCAATATCTTTATTATTATGATGATGACAAAAAATCACGATAATTATGTTCAACAGCAGAAGCAATATGAAGTAAACAAATTATGGAGAGGAGGGAGGAGGAGGAGGATGTGTAGTAGTTAGGGCAGTCGACTCACAACCAAGAGCTCGTACATTAATCCAAGAGTACACGAGTTCGAATCCCCGGCCGGGTAGAGACAATTTGGGCTTGTATAAACTTCTTCTATTCACCTAGACTTAAACTTCCTTTCACCTTAAACTTCTATTCACCTAGCAAAGAATAGGTACGGGAAGTAAGCAGAGGAGGTTTGACCCTATATGTTTGTATCTTATATCGTATAGCTAACATGCAAGGTTTGATCTAAGAATGTTCACTTGTATGTGTATAGGTATGACAAATCTAAAGTCAAGCGGCACAAACCAACCCCTCGAACCCCTCGGAAGGAATACCTACATAGTGATGACCTCCCCTTCTCTCTCTCTCTCTCTCTCTCTCTCTCTCTCTCTCTCTCTCTCTCTCTCTCTCTCTCTCTCTCTCTCTCTCTCTCTCTCTCTAATCAATTTGCTCGAGAGATAGGTGCATAACAACTGATGGAGGTTACGTCGAAGCAAAGAGTACTGTGTGTGTGACTGTGTGTGTGTGTGTGTGTGTATACAGTAGTCTTTGGTCAAGGCCATACGGAAGGGGACAATGTCAGATCTTCAGGAGGTTGGGCGAAAGTGATGGGTGGCGTGAGCTTGGCAGTGGCAGGGAGAGAGAGAGAGAGAGAGGCCATTGGACACCACATCCGGAAGTATTGCCACTGATTGACCGGATGTTCAGAGCCCCCTTGTGCACCCCTATCCCTCTTCCTCTTCCTCTTCCTCCTCTTCCTCTTCCTCTTCCTCCTCCTCTTTTCCCATATCCTATACACTACTAGTCTTATCTCTTTCTGTCCCTTAAGCTAAAATATGCCTCAATAACCCCCCAAAAAAGCTAAAATAACCTAAAATAAACCTCCAATAACCTACACCAAACCTCCAATAACCTACAACAAACCTCAAATAAAGCTCCAATAACCTACAACAAACTTCAAATAACCTGAAATAACCTAAAATAAACCTCCAATAACCTACAACAAACCTCCAATAACCTGAAATAACCTAAAATAACCTCCAATAACCTACAACAACCTCCAATAACCTAAAATAACCTAAAATAAACCTCTAATAACCTACACCAAACCTCCAATAACCTGAAATAACCTCCAATAACCTACAACAAACTTCAAATAACCTAAAATAACCTAAACTAAACCTCCAATAACCTACACAAAACTTCAAATAACCTAAAATAAACTTCAAATAACCTAAAATAACCTAAAATAAACCTAAAATAAACCTAAAATAACCTACAACAAACTTCAAATAACCTAAACTAAACCTAAAATAACTCCCAACTAATTAACTCTTCCTTCTTTCTTTTTGTCTCTTCCATTTCTCTTTTTTCTTTTTGCCTCTTCCTACCAACATTCCTTTGCCTCTTCCTTGACCTCCTCTTCCTCCTCTATACACCTCGAGTCTTATCTGTTTCCGTCCCTTACCTCTCTTCCTTCTTTCTCCTTCTCTTTATGTCTTGCTCTATCCCTCTCTCCTCTTCCTCCTCCTCTTCCTCCTCTTCCTCCTCTACACACCTCGAGTCTTATCTGTTTCCGTCCCTTACCTCTCTTCCTTCTTTCTCCTTCTCTTTATGTCTTGCTCTATCCCTCTCTCCTCTTCCTCCTCTTCCTCCTCCTCTTCCTCTTTTCCCATAACCTACATACCACTAGTCTTATCTCTGTCCCTTAACTCTCTTCCTTCTTTTTTTGTCTTTCTAGCAACTCTTTCCACTCTTACCTTCTTACTCCCTCGTTTTCCTTCTCTCACTCTCCTTAGCCACTCCTTCTCCTAACTCTCCTTTCCTATTCTCCTCTCTCCACTACATTCCATCTCTACTCTTTTCCTTCAGCCGTGTAACTTTTTTGCCCTTTCTCCTCATTCCGTGCTCTCTTCATTTTCTTCTTAAATTTGCTACAGTAATTTTCTTCTAGTTTTTCTCCTCACTGTGTCTCGTTTATTCGTCTCTTACTCTTCTGTGCTCTCTTCTAGTTAGCTGTTCATCGGTCTCGTGTGTGTGTGTGTGTGTGTTTAGAAAATGGTTCGCATCGTAGGAAACGGGATAAATGTCACGAATATACACACACACGCACACACACACACACACACACACACACACACACACACACACACACACACACACACACACACACATACATACACATACACATACACACTTTGGGATGTATACGCCAACACAGTCAAGAGAGAATTTCCTGTCTAACCACGCTGTGTAGAAAGACAGACAGACAGACTGACAGACTGATTGACATGTGGCAGAGAGAGGCTGATGAAGAATAGTCGTGGTGATGGTAGACATTGTGTAGTGGTAGTAGTAGTAGTAGTTGTAGTAGTTGTAGTAGTAGTAGTAGTTGTAGTAGTTGTAGTAGTAGTAGTGGAGGGTGGCAGTCGTGTTTAGGGTTGTAGTAGCAGTAGTAGTAGTAGTGTAGCAGCAAAAATAATAGTAGTAGTAGTGGAGGATGGCAGTCGTGTTTAGTAGCAGTAGTGGTAGTGTTGGTAATAGTGGTTGTTATGGTTGTAGTAAAGGTTAGCTTGGGAATCTCTCTCTCTCTCTCTCTCTCTCTCTCTCTCTCTCTCTCCTATCGTCTCTCTCTCCTCTCTCTCTCTCTCTCTCTCTCTCTCTCTCTCTCTCTCTCTCTCTCTCTCTCTCTCTCTCTCTCTCTCTCTCTCTCTCTCTCCTCTCTCTCTCTCTCTTCTCTCTCTCTCTCTCTCCTTCTCTCTCTCTCTCTCTCTCTCTCTCTCTCTCTCTCTCTCTCTCTCTCTCTGTCTGCCTGGCACATTTCCCCCTTTTTTGGCATTAAATCAATCAAACAATCTCTCTCAGTCAGTCAAGTCAGTCAGTCAGTCAGTAGAAAGATAATGTATGCACGCACAGGTAACTCAATCCCAAACTGCCACCATACCATCATTAAACGCTTGATTGCCTAGTTATCATCCTAATGGCTCCATCACATCCCATCGGCTCCTGGCGTAACTAATTGCTCCACCGGGCTATTAACAGCTATTATGCCACTAAAATACACAGCTTGTATACATCAGGTCACCTTTAACGATAGACTCATATGCTACGTGTGTGTGTGTGAGAGAGAGAGAGAGAGAGAGAGAGAGAGACCACCCAAACATCGCTTTTCCATCTTAGTTACTTGGACTGACGGACGATTTTGCTTATTGGAAGTTAGAGTTTAGTCCAAAATTATGATATGCGCTTGAAAATTGGACTCTAGAATGTTTGAGTGTGTGTGTGTGTGTGTGTGTGTCTGTCCGTGTCTAGACCTTTCCTAGTTGTTTTTTCTTTCGTTCCTCAGTCAAGGTCATTGGTATTTCCCCTCAAGGACGGAGCTAGAATAACAGGGAAAGCGTTATGTTATGATATCAATAGGCAAGTGTTACGTGCTGTCATTGCATCATAACCATAATAATAATAATAATAATAATAATGATAATAATTCAATTTTCACCCGAAGGCATACATAAACAACAACGTAATATACAGACATGAGGAAATTAACTTAACTACTAAAGCAAGTGTGTCTTTGATTGCCTTATTTTGTTATTTTTACGCATTTTTCCCACCTGGCCCTTATCGTCAACAAGGTTTACGTACTACCACTATATACCGTACTGGACAATTCATAATCACCAGCTTTTAGTTTGTTATGATATCGTAAATACAGCTCGTGGTTTTGGTTTGTTATGATATCGTAACTTCAGCTCAAGGTTTTGGTTTGTTATGATATCGTAAATGCAGCTCGTGGTTTTGGTTTGTTATGATATCGTAAATGCAGCTCAAGGTTTTGGTTTGTTATGATATCGTAAATACAGTTCATGGTTTTGGTTTGTTATGATATCGTAAATGCAGCTCGTGGTTTTGGTTTGTTATGATATCGTAAATGCAGCTCAAGGTTTTGGTTTGTTATGATATCGTAAATACAGCTCGTGGTTTTGGTTTGTTATGATATCGTAAATACATACAGTTCATGGTTTTGGTTTGTTATGATATCGTAAATACATACAGTTCAAGGTTTTGGTTTGTTATGATATCGTAAATGCAGCTCAAGGTTTTGGTTTGTTATGATATCGTAAATACAGTTCATGGTTTTGGTTTGTTATGATATCGTAAATACAGTTCATGGTTTTGGTTTGTTATGATATCGTAAATGCAGCTCGTGGTTTTGGTTTGTTATGATATCGTAAATACAGCTCGTGGTTTTGGTTTGTTATGATATCGTAAATACATACAGTTCATGGTTTTGGTTTGTTATGATATCGTAAATACAGCTCGTGGTTTTGGTTTGTTATGATATCGTAAATACAGTTCATGGTTTTGGTTTGTTATGATATCGTAAATACAGCTCATGGTTTTGGTTTGTTATGATATCGTAAATGCAGCTCGTGGTTTTGGTTTGTTATGATATCGTAAATGCAGCTCGTGGTTTTGGTTTGTTATGATATCGTAAATACAGCTCGTGGTTTTGGTTTGTTATGATATCGTAAATGCAGCAGGAGTCTGTGGGTTGTGCTGTCGTTGTAGCCGTGTATTATTATTATTAGTAGTTATTTATAGTTTACATTGTAGTGTTTTGTTCGGTAAACTCTAAAAACTCTTAACTTTTCACAGCTTGTATGAGTTTTTTTACAACTTCTCGTAGCATAAGTTTTCTTGGCATGTTTTAAAGCGTTGAGTTCATAATTTTGGTTTGGTATAATATAATAAATACCAAGGCCAGGGGAATTGAGGTCTATATATCCCTTGGCCTTGATAAATACAGCAGGAGTCTGTGGGTTGTGCTGTCGTAGTAGCCGGGACGCATATTCCCCGTTCTCTATGCGATTATGTGGTTTCCGAGTGAAGACGTTTGGCTGTAGCTCCGAAAATAACCATAGGAAATTCTCGAAAATACCCTCATTGTGATTCCCACGCATAGTTACCGAGGGTAATCTAAGGAACTTCTTATTTACCCTATCCGTAACCTAACGTAACCTAACACGACGTGTTCAAGAGTAAACGCCACGTACTCTTCCAAAAAACGGGAATATGCGGTCGGGCAACTACCTCCGCCTTTTTTTCTTCTTTTTCCTGGTCATGCATGGGAGTGTGGGAGAGCGCGGGGGTTTCCTAGACATCAAGAGGGCGATGGACTCACTGCTGCCAGACTTCTAGCTCAGGTCATGCATAGGTGAGAAAGTTGGCTAGCCTTTTGGCAGCTTCATATATATGATTTTATCGTAAAGGTCAGCCTGGGTTGTGGGTCGTAACACCTATGAAGCAGCAAGAGCGGTCAGAAGATCATGAAATTGTACGAATATTCAGTTACAGAAAATGTCTTGTGTCAGAGATATGACGTGTGTGAATGTAACATTTTTCTGTGTGAGATGGAAAGTCAACACTAGAGGAGAGGTGGAGGAGGAGGAGGTGGTGGTGGAAGTGGAGGAGGAGGAGAGGACCTCCGAAGCGATCCTAAGCGGCAGAGGTCACAAGAAGAAGAGTTAGAAGACAAGGCGATGTGGGCGGAGTGGGTTATGTGATGGTGATCTTGTCTGGCCTCCCTATAATAGTCTCCCTCTGAATCCTTCTGTAGTTGTCCCCCCACACGTCTCTATATTGATTTCCTTCCCGCTAAGTATACATGTTGAATTACTACATCATTTTAGGATTAATATACGAGAAACAAGCTGGAAACCACATTGTATCCATGGCGAGTCTGTCTGGTAGTGTCAGTCATCATTATTATTATTAGCATCATCATTATTATTGGTGTTATTATCATTATTGTTATTACTACTACTACTACTACTACTACTACTTCTACTTTTTTTTTTTATTTTTTTTTATTTTATATATATATATATATATATATATATATATATATATATATATATATATATATATATATATATATATATATATATATATATATATATACATCACAAAGAACTGGCCAGGGGCACAACAAAAGTGGGTAACACAAAGCCCGCTTAGTTGCCAGTCCCTATAAAGAAGACAGTAAGAGAATAAAATAAAAAAGAGGGGTGAGCCAATTTAGTTCGGGAGGTGTCTTGTTACTCCTCTTTTGAAAAGATTTAAGTCATAGGAAAGTGGAAAAATAGAAACAGGAAGAGAGTTCCAGAGTTTACCAGTGAAAGGGATGAAAGAGTAAAGATACTGATTAACTCTTGCATTAGGAAGATGGACAGAATAGGGATGAGAATGAGTAGAAAGTCTTGTGCAGCGAGGCCGCGGGAGGGGGGGAGGCGTGCAGCTAGCAAGTTCAGAAGAGCAGTGAGCATGAAAATAACGGTAGAAGAGAGCAAGAGAATCAACATTGCGGCGGTGATTTAAAGACTGAAGACAGTCAGTCAGAGGAGAGGAGTTGATGAGACGAAAAGCTTTTGACTCAACCCTGTTTAGGAGAGCTGTATGAGTGGATCCTCCCCAAACATGTGAGACATACTCCATACATGGGCGGATAAGGCCCCTGTAGAGAGCAAGCAATTGGGAGGGAGAAAAAAAAGGACGCAGACGCCACAGGACACCTAACTTTTAAAGAAAGAAAGAAGCTGTTTTAGCAAGAGATGAGATGTGAGATTTCCAGTTCAGATTTTTAGTAAAGGATAGTCCTAGAATGTTCATTGTAGAAGGAGACAGTTGAGTGTCATTGAAGAAGAGGGGATAGTTATCTGGTAGGTTTTGTCGAGTAGATAGGTGAAGAAATTGGGTTTTTGCGGCATTGAACAAAACAAGGTTTGCTTTGCCCCAATCAGAAATTATAGAAAGATCAGAAGTTAGGCGCTCAGTGGCATCTCTCCGTGAATCACTTAGTTCCTGTTGAGTTGGACGTCTAATAAACGACGTTGAAAAATGCAGGGTATAATCATCAGCGTAGGAGTGGATAGGGCTTTGAGTTAGACTTAGAAGATCATTAATGAATTATAGAAAGAGAGTGGGTGATAGGACTACTACTACTACTACTACTACTACTACTACTACTACTACTACTACTACTACTGGTAAATTTCCAGATGAACACCGAACTTCCTTTGGTGGACGAAACAATTTTTTTCTGGAGAGTTTTGATGTGTTTTGAATTAATCTGGTAACCGTTTATGTCGCAAATCACTTTTTTTTTTTTTTTTTAACAAAAATGAAAAACAACAACAATTTAACCTAACCGATTCTATACCTAACCTGTACCTGAACCTATACCTAACCTAACCTTTACCTAACCTAACCTTTACCTAACCTAACCTAACCTTTATCTAACTATAAAAAACAAATAACAAAAAATGATTTGTGACAGAAACAGTTAGCAGATTAATTCAAAACACATAAAAACTCACCCGAAAAAAATAGTTTTGTCCACTTAAGTGAATTCGGTGTTCATCTGGAATAATAGCCTACTACTACTACTACTACTACTACTACTACTACTACTACTACTACTACTACTACTACTACTACTACTACTACTACCACCACCACCACCACCACCACCACCACCACCAACACCTACTAAATAACACTGTATCCATGCTGAGTCTGCCTGGAAGCGTGTTGTCTGTCGCCAGGCCGGTGTCAGGCGAGGCAAGATTTACTCGTTTTGTTTTGTTTTTTTCGTTGCGTCAATGAATACAAGGGCAGAGGCGAACAGGTCCTGACACTCGTAAAACGGCTTCCAACTCGCCACGGAGACGGCAATTCCTGTACAGCACCGGCAGGAGGGACCAGTCGTCAGGTAGTCAGTGCGAAGTCAATAAGGAGTTTAAAAGCAAGCTGTATAATTTCATGGATGGGGGTAAAAGGTGGATGTAGGTAGTGTTAAGTAACAGGAACTACCACGTGTAGGTCTCGCGGCCTCTTGTAGCCTCCTTATTTTCTTATGTTCTTAACTTTCGGATTTTTGCTGAGGAAATTAGCTGGCCGCCAAGGAGCAGTTTCAACCTTGTTCTGTATTTCTGTGTTCTTTTCTTCTTGTACACCCACTCACCCTTTCTCTGTAATCTCCCCACCCCCCCTTTTCTTTAATTAACCCCTTCACGCCCAGATCTTTCCTTTGCTATATGAAATCGTATGTTAGCCATAAAATTATAAAAAAGTAACTAAATATACCAAATAGGTTAGTTGATAAGGATACTAAACATGTCATATCATATAGTTCGATCCCCGAAGAAACCCAAAAACCTTTCTGCACCGTCGAGTGGCCTAAGAACACCCACATGCCCTGCCCATCAACTCTACCTTCGACTGCGAGTGCATCGGAGGACACAGGGGGGCGGCATGAGCCTCACAGGCGTCACTATAAGAAACCTGCCTGCGCCACCAACGGGCGAGGACCAACCATCAGAACCCTCAAGTGAACCTCCAGAGCCTACCATCCGAGCCCTGGGTCACCACTGCCTACAGGCGCTATAGGCACAAATGTAAAAAAAAAAAAAAAAAAAAAAAAAATATTGCTTATATTAATTAAAATCGTCTAATGGTACCCAAATTACAATGGAAATTACGTACTGGGCCTCAAGGGGTTAATACACTTTTAATCATACTCTGGTGCAGTGTCACATAGGCTTCGTTAGGGGATCGAACCCACGTCTTTCGTTTTTTCGCATCTTCTCCCTGATTTTGTCAAGATATAGAGGTATGGTGAGGCAGGTCGGGCATGAAGTGTTAATGTATGTATTGTACCTTCCCTTGCGTCCCTGCCTCGCTCTTCGTGGTCCCCTTGGTATATAATATTATCTCTATCTCTTCCTAACAACTGGTCCCATTCTTCCCCTCTTGTAGACTCCGTTGTTTTCCTTCTCACTCCCTTCATCCACTCCTCTTAACTCTCCTTTCTCCTTTCTCCTTACTACGGTCATCGCCTCCATTAACCCCTTGAGACCCAGAACGTAATTTCCATTGTAATTTGGCTACTATTAGACGATTATTTTTTTTAGTGAATATAAGCAATATGTAATAGATATGACCTGTTTAGTATCCTTGATGTCTAGCTAATTTGGTATATTAAGTTACTTTTCGTAATTTTATGGCTAACAACGGACGATTTCATATAGCAAAGGAAAGATATGGGCGTGAAGGGGTTAAGGAATAGCAACACTTCTATCGTAAATGTATTTGACTCCATTACATCACCTTAAGCTGACATGGTAATTGTCATGTCCATCACATCCACATTCTATCAGCATTCAAAAAACATTTTCACAAATTGCGTAAAGACATAAGGAAGATATGAGCTCATAACTCTCGTAATGAAGTTCTGACGTGTGAAATTACTCCACATGCCGTGAACTTCATCCTAAAAGTCTCATTACAATTACTCTGAAACTGGGCATTTTACCTATAAATATGAGACTGGTGGTGGTGGTGGCGGCGTCACGCATAGGGAGCAATGCACCCTCGCTCGAGCTGCTCCTGCCTCGCCGTCGCTGCCACGCTACATATATTGATCTGGAAAGTTTAGCATTCCAGTATCCAGTACCGCGGCGGATGCTCCTGACGGCACGATCTGTTGCTGATTCAGATAAAAAACCTTTGACGACATACAACTTTACCGCAAAATATTAGTTACTTACCTTTGTTGCCAATATTCGTATATATCTCAAGCTTATATTATTGAGAGCGCAGCGCAAGGAGTCTCAAAGTTTTAGCTATAGTTAAGGGAGCAGAGAAGTCATGGGGAGCTATTTGATGGTACTCGCATAGGTATAGGCCAGAGGTTGGCAACCCAGAATTCGAGAAGAGCCAGTTTCTTCAAACTTGGCAGAAAAGCAGTGCTGATGGAGCCACTGTGTAAATTATGAATAGAAATTACGAAGCAATAAAATGTTCCTCCTCCATAATACCATATGGGAGTTTAATATACCCCGTACAGACAAGATGATCAAATACACTTTAATTATAATAATAATGATTATAATAATATTAATAATCATCATTATTATTAAAATAATAATAATAATAAATACAAGAATTCATCCCAATATATTTCTAGAGACCCAGGACCTAGGTCACATACCCTATTGTACTGCGGCTATCTATGTTAGTATTTGTTTATTTTTTTACGATAATTTGGACATTTTTAAGTAGGTGGCAGGAGCCGCACAGTTCTCTTGAAAGCCGCATGTTGCCGACCGCTGGTATAGGCGATGAAGACTGAGGGTAAGGGATAAACATATTGATTTTAAAGTGTACCAAACCAGACGGGAAGCCTCTATAGTATTGCCGTGTCTGCCGTGTCTGTCGTGTTTCAAGCCTCTATTATTGCCTTGTCTGTCGTGCGTGTCTGTTTCTGGAGGACATACACGTACACACTGCATCTCATCACGCCACACGACGGTCTATATCTGCCGCGTTATCTCCTTGAGGTGACTGAGAGGCGGCACGACACCCACGACACCCTTTGTACGCACTGCATAAGACCTCTGGGCCTCACGCGGGGGTCATGCGGCACAGTAAGCAGGGCAACACGCGTATAGGAGCTAAATTAAGCCCAACACACGTGACCGGTATATTAAAGCTCGTGCTGTGCGTGTGCCTGTGTGTGTGTGTGTGTGTGCAGTTGTTCATTTCTTTTGCGTCACCAAGTTCTTCCAGTTAATGCACGGTTCTTTTTTAGTCTTTGTTTTTGTCATTCTAATTGTGTGTTTGTGTATGAGAGAGAGAAAGAGAGAGAGAGAATTAATTTGCGAGGCCTGTCCGGTCACCACTCAATCCCATCGGTGCCACCATTTTGCAATGAGTTAAAACACTAAACACTGCGGGACTACTCGTAACACAGAGAACAGGGACACATCACCTGATCTAATGCTGACTAATTAATTGTTTGCTTCACCATCGTTCCCGTGACCCAAAAGATCAACTCCTGTCAGCATTTCGCCAGCACTCGCATGACTCTTGTTCCTCGCAGACCAAGACAAGATAGGAACAGAACCACGCTCCGGCAACACACACACACACACACACACACACACACACACACACACACACACACACACACACACACACACACACACACACACACACACACACACACACACACACACACACACACACACACACATTACTCCACGTTATTCTCGTGACACTGTTACGTGACTTGAAATTACTTGACTGGTTGTTTTCGAGATACAGACTTTTATTAATTTAGATTTTTGTTTTGTAAGGCAGTGTTTCAGTCATAACTTATGAATGAAACACCGCCTTACAAAAAAAATTGTAAATTAAAATGTAAATGTAAATGTAAAATGTAAAGTCTGTCTATGTTACCACTCCGCAAACACTGTAACGCATTTCCTACAAGTGACAGCCCGATAGCCGCGTACGTCCTATCCAACAGGTTTGATCAGGAATCGTTAGGGTGCGGGAGGCAGGCAAGTGCGTGAGTGACACATGCGCTCTCTCTTTTTCTCCCTTTCATCTGCCCAAACACATTACAGGATATTTCTACTTTTTAACCAGTTCCACATTATTTAGTCTCTCTCTCTCTCTCTCTCTCTCTCTCTCTCTCTCTCTCTCTCTCTCTCTCTCTCTCTCTCTCTCTCTCTCTCTCTCTCTCTCTCTCTCTCTCTCTCTCTGCACAAATACTAGAATATTTTCTCCTCTTTATAACCAGTTGCTCATTATTTTGAGTTCTCTCTCTCTCTCTCTCTCTCTCTCTCTCTCTCTCTCTCTCTCTCTCTCTCTCTCTCTCTCTCTCTCTCTCCAACCGACTTGTGCATTGTCTAGTTATTCAAGATATCCGCATAATATCCATCAATGCGGATGTTAAAAAATGCGGATGCTAATATCCGGTCCACCTCTATACATGACGACCATCTTTTGGATCATCTATAGAAAAAAATAACCTACATCGTCCACGCATAACAAGTAGATTTGTTTTTGTTTTTGCTTCTCTGTTAAAATGTAATAGATGTCAATAAAGTATAAAACAAAAACCAGTATAAATTTCACGAATGCAATTTTTTTCTGATCACATTTCTGACTTGTGTTTATAAATGGTTTGTGTTTGTGCTCTGCCACGCAACTCACCCAACCTTTGCGTGCACCGACAATTGGCATTCGTGGTGGACGGCGATGCATGTAGCTGACAGGCTCTTGATCTGCCTCGTACACGCTTGTCGTATCCGTAAAGAACATAAGAAAATAAGGAAGCTACAAGAGGCCCCGAGACCTACACGAGGTAGTTCCTGTTACTTAACACTACCTACATCCACCTTTCATCCCCATCCATGACTTTATCTAGCCTCCTTTTAAAGCTCCCTAGACTCCGCACTAACTACCTGTCTACTGAGTCCATTCCAATCATTTACCACCCTATTTGTGAACCTAAATTTTAAAACACCCTATTTTGTTCTGTTCGTGTCCGTTAGGCCGCCACTTCTGCTCTTTCCGTTCATTTCTCGAGCCCAATTGGTCTCTTCCTCTCCGCTCTTATCCTCGCATTCTTCGCCACACTCTCCTCTTCCTACTCTGAAACCAACAAACTAAAACTAACGAACAAACTAAACTTAAAACTACTACTTCTAAACCTACTCTTAAAAGGAGGCTAGATAATTTCATGGATGAGAATGAAAAGTGGATGTAGGTAGTGTTCAGTAACAGGAACTACCTCGTGTAGGTCTCACGGCCTCTTGTAGCTTCGTTATTTTCTTATGTCTTATTTTCTTCTCATCATTCTTGTTCCCAGTTTCCTCTATTTTAGCACATTCGGAACATTCCCTCGTCCAATCTTCCACCTCAGCCTTGCCTCTCCATCCTTTCCACATGGCTACCCACCCACCTCCACCCACCAACCCACCCACCCACTTCCACCTTGATTGATTCGTGCATGAAGGTGTAAGTTGTGCCATGGTCGTGCAATTGTAGCGTTGTGGATGCCATTACTCATTTAGCATGTCAGTTTAGCTTATGGGGAAAGGACACGCGAGTTATGTCTGTACGTTGCTTGTTATTTAAGCCGTGGTGGGGAGGTGGTGAAGCCAGAGAGAGAAGGAGGACTGGAGGAGGCTCAGGGCTGTATTCCCACACGTAATCGGTAGCCAGGTGGTTGTGTATACGCTCCCACGCTAGTTTTTTTTCTTTGTGTGTGTGTGTGTGTGTGTGTGTGTGTCTTTGTCTCGGTCTATCTCCTGTTTCGATCTTTTGTTGTGTATCTTTTATCTACTCTCTCTCTCTCTCTCTCTCTCTCTCTCTCTCTCTCTCTCTCTCTCTCTCTCTCTCTCTCTCTCTCTCTCTCTCTCTCTCTCTCTCTCTCTCTCTCTCTCTCTCTCTCTCTCTCCCCCCCCACCCATCCACCTAACTATACTTTGTGTGTGTGTGTGTGTCTGTCTGTCTTTTGTTGTGTATATTTTATTGACTTACATATGTTTTTCTCTCTTTCTGTCTATATCTACTTACTTATCTATCTTCCACCCATCCACCTACCTTCCTTATACTTCTTACCGAACCACACACAACCTTGCGGCGACTCCTCCACTCTCCCTCCACTCTCCCTTCACCTTCCTATCCTCCTCCCACTTCCCCATCACCTCGCCAACCTTTCCCTCCCTCTAGACCTTCCCCCTCATTCCTGTGACCGCTTCATGGGAAACTCATGGGTAAACACTAACCACGTATGTCCATTCGTCAATGTCCTTCCTTGACAGACCGCTGCTTTTCCTTTTAAACATCCACTTCCTGTATGTATGTGTGTGTGTGTGTGTGTGGTGTGTTGTGTGTGTGTGTGTGTGTGTGTGTGTGTGTGTGTGTGTGTGTGTATGTGCGTGCTAACTAGTCACAAGATGCCCACTAGCACCAACACCAGAATTATTCCTGAGGGTGAGGAAAGCGGCGTATTCTTAGCCACCTCAGTCGATAAGATGCAATGCGGGAAACTGTAAACATTGGTCCGCTTAGGTACGGTACGGTCCATACATAGCGTAACACTACCGTACGACCGCTTAGGTACGGTACAGTACATACATAGAGTAACACTACCGTACCTTCTGCAGGCTGTACGCTAAATCTGGCTAACACAAAGGCAGCACACACCACGCACTGACCACAACGTATATAGCCTAAAGGCGCACTCAGGCGAAAATGAGTATGTGTACGTGTGTGTGTGTGTGTGTGTGAGAGAGAGAGAGAGAGAGAGAGAGAGAGAGAGAGTATCATAAATTGTATCTTTCTTATGTTGAAAAGTAAGAGTAATGCTGAGAGAAAAAAATATCATAAGTTGTATCTAGTAAATTTTGTTGAAAAGTAAGAGAGAGAGAGAGAGAGAGAGAGAGAGAGAGAGAGAGAGAGAGAGAGAGAGAGAGAGAGAGAGAGAGAGAGAAGCCCCAGCCTCCTCTACTACATTTTTTTTATTTAAAGCACGCATGATCTATTTCCCGACAGATACAATATTTAATTCCCTATTGCCTTGTTGGGTTTTTAGGTCACGTATTTACCTCCATTGTTCATGCTAACCTTGACGACCCATTAACACGGAGGACCTTCTGTAACGTCACCAGTATAACTATAAGAGAGCAGCCATATACGTGGTTAAATGTACCTATTATTCAAGGTACTCTAGATGTAGTACCCATTGGCATTATATACTCTTCTTGAGCTATAGCCGGTGTGTCCTTTTAGAAGTTATCACAAGAATTAACGAAGGATATTAGGTAGGTCACATCACTCATGCAGGAATAATAAAAAAAAAGTGAAATATATATGTTTAAGGTAGTGAGTATACGTATTTATTTACTAATTAGGTTACCATTAATCATTTGCTTTACTTTCAATGTTCTGGGTGAAGGAAATTGAGATGGTGGTGGTAGCTGTGGTGGTGTGTTCATATTTCTTTACTAATTAGGTAACCATTATTAATTTGCTTTACTTTCGATGTTCTTGGTGAAGGAGATTGTGATGGTGGTGGTAGCTGTGGTAGTTACAGGGGTGTTGAAGAGGCGGTGGTGGTGATGGTGGTGGTAGTTACTATGGTGTTGAAGAGACGGTGCACGGTGGTGGTGGTGGTAGTTACTGTTAGGTTGTTGAGTTGGTGGTGGTGGTAGTTACAGAGGTATTGAAAAGGTGGTAGTGGTGGTAGTAGTTACAGAGGTGTTGAATAGGTGGTGGTGGTGGTAGTGGTGGTAGTAGTTACAGAGGTGTTGAATAGGTGGTGGTGGTGGTAGTGGTGGTAGTAGTTACAGAGGTGTTGAATAGGTGGTGGTGGTCTCTGGAGTATCTTATGTGTTCAGTGGAGCGAATCTTTTCCACCACTGCCCGGCCGACCCCACTGTCTAACCTAACCCCTTGTTCTCCCGCCGCAGCCTTTACCTTAACGCGCCTTTGTCTGTGCGGCTGCCAGGATACGTAGTGTGTGGGTGAGGGCCGCGTGCTGTGTGTGTGTGTGTGTGTGGTGAATTTACTTTCTAGCAGTAGTCCGTTAAAGTTAGGTACGTACAAAATTAAGGGGTTTTATATATTATTTATTTTATTAATTTGCTTTTTAATTGTAGTCCGGTAAAGCTACGTAAACAAATAAGGGGTGTTATGTATTATTTATTTATTTATTTACTTTTGAGCAGTAGTGAAGGTTAAGTTACGTAAAAAAATATGGGGTTTTATGTAGTATTTATTTTATCAATTTACTTTTGAGCAGTAGTCATGTAAGGTTATAGGTAAGGAAATGTCTTGAAACTCCAAACGTAACTGAAAGCAACATTTTACCCGATTTGTCTCCTTTTTTGTTGTGTTGAATAGTCGCAATATACAAATATCGCAACAATAAGAAAACGAAATGTTACTCTTATTATCTCGAGGTGTGGTGTGTTTGGGGAAGGGGAGGCGTGTGTTGCGTATATATAGCCCTATCACATGGAGCTTATCGTTGTGTTCGTGAGTTACCTTGGTACCCATAAGACCTTGGCATATCTGGTTCATATCTTTTCACACGGTCACTGCATCAATTCAGGTCAGGGTGTTGATGCTGACCTCCTCCTCGATGCATCAATTCAGGTCAGGGTGCTGATGTTGACCTCCTCCTCGATAAGCAGTACGATACAACCTGCTGGCAGATCCGATCCTCCTAATGCTTCTTATATGCTGAACGTCATTATTTTGGTTGGCCAATATAATGTTGAATATTTTGACTAATCCGTGTACATTATGGGACGTGTTGACATGGCCCAGTGAGCGTCTGCAGGATCAGAGGAGTCGCCTTCAGCCCCGTAAACCCGTATGCAAACCATGACATGCTGATTATTGCTACATGCTTATCAACATATGTGTGTATGCATAAACTTACGTATACATAAATCCATGTATAGAGATCCTTGGTCTATATAGAATCTAGACCAAGTACAGATCGATATACTCGCCGCGCGTTAAGTTGGCGAAAATGGGTCCCTCACTCTGCCCTTCCGAACGCACGGGATTGGCTGAGGTGTTGGGTGTTGGGGCTTTAGGGCGGAACTTGGAGTAAGGCATTCTCACCCAACACCCAACACCTCAGCCAATCCCATGTGTTCGGAAGGGGGGGAGTGAAGGGACCCATTTTCGCCAACTTAACGTGCGGCGAGTATAGTATAGATAGTTACATGGGGGAATTATATCGTCTAGGTAGGTAAGTCCTGGTAAATCCTGCTGGTGGGTGGGTGCCCCTCGCTAATAACCTGCCCTGCCACTGCCACCCGCGCCCCACTGCCCTTTATCCACACCGCCGTAAACACGGGTCCAGCCACTGCCTCATAGCGACGGCACCTTTATCATCTACCGATACTCTCATTTACAAGCCAAGGAGCCCGGTAGTGAAGGATGAACTGTTGAGGTTACGCTCAGTATACTGCTACTACTGCTACTGCTACTGCTACTGCTACTGCTACTGCTACTACTACTACTAACTACTACTACTACTACTACTACTGCTACTGCTACTGCTACTGCTACTGCTACTACTACTACTACTACTTACTATTAACGCCTTTATCACCTACCGATACTCTCTTTTCCAATCCAAGGAGGCCGGTAGTAAAGGATAAACTGTCGAGACTACGCTCATAATAATAATAATAATAACGCTTTTATCACCTACCGATACAATCATAACCAATCCAAGGAACCCGGTAGCATATTGCCGTTTTCTGGATTAGTATGTGGTATGGGGGATGTCTCTAGCCAATCACCGTTGTCCAAGCCCGTGACGTCACATGGCTAATATACAGCCATTTAAGTTATATAGTCAAGGATGAACTATCGAGGTTACTTACGCTCATCATGTCTTTCTGAGGGCCAGACTCACTACCGCAGCGGCCAAGGGCTCACCACTGTTTCCCGGATGCGGTCTAGAGTGGCGGAGAATGACTGTGTCTGCCTCAGGGGTTAATCTAAAGCTAGTGGTGAGACTTGAGAGCTAATTTGCAGGTCTGGTTGGTGAATGTTGGAGATAAAAACAGCGTGTCGGAATAATGACTTGTTGTTAATCCTTTGAGGCCCAGAACGTAATTTCCATTGTCATTTGGCTATTATTAGACGATTTTGATGAATATAAGCAATATTTTATAGATATGACCTGTTTAGTATCCTTGTCCACTAGCTAATTTGGTATATTCAGTTACTTTTCGTAATTTTAAGACTAACAACAGCCGAGTTTATATAGTAAAGGAAAGATCTGGACGTGAAGGGGTAAATACCGTGTTAGATTGTAACCTGTTATTTATCTGTATGTGTCCTTGAAACCATTATAACATTTCGTAGTGGTCATAGTTATTTCTGTAAAAGAATATATATCCTCTAGTGAGATGTAATTTTATGAAGGCAAGCACTAAGCAGACACCGGAAATGCGTTATCAAGGCAATCACACACACGCCACGGTTTGAAAGTCATCACAGCTTTTTGTACTCAGAAGAAAAACAATCTGCAATGAAAATCGAGGCCTGTGAGGCAGTAAGATAAATTCATTACGATTTATGATCTATTTAGAATGGCTTGTTTAGTACATACAGTAATTATTATTGTTTGTGTTGAAGCAAAATTTCGGGTTGTTGTTTAATTGAATATTGCATCGAGTGTTTCATAACTTTGATTCGCTCTAAGACTTTGTTGTTTTTCCCTTACGTAGATTAATAGCTTCTTTTTTTTAATTGCGTGTGCGTGTGTGCGCTGGGTATTTCGAACTTAACAGATATAAGCCAAATATATATTATCCCCTTGAGACCCAGAACGTAATTTCCATTGTAATTTGGGTACCATTAGACGATGTTTAGTTGATATAAGCAATATTTTATAGATATGACCTGTTTAGTATCCTTGTCGACTAACTAATTTGGTATATTCAGTTACTTTTCGTAATTTCATGGCTCGACAACATATAATTTTTTATAGCTAAGGAAAGATCTGGGCGTGAAGGGGTTAAGTTCATTTACACCTATTCGTAGATTATGTTGTTTCTAACTGTATGCCTTCGGGGGAAAAGAAAATTATTATTATTATTATTATTAGCTATCGTAGTCAGTATTTTGTCGGGTCCGCCGTGAGTGCGTAAGTGTGTGTGACCTCGAGTTGATTGTTGTGACTCACGCAGGCACGGATGGAGGGGGTGGTGGTTAGGGAGGGAGGGGGTGATGAGGCAGGGTGAGGCAGGGGCGGGGGGGGGGCAGGGAGGGGTTGCCAGGTTCCCAAAGCTACTGTAATGACTATTATTTTGTGCCTCAACCATCTCTCTCTCTCTCTCTCTCTCTCTCTCTCTCTCTCTCTCTCTCTCTCTCTCTCTCTCTCTCTCTCTCTCTCTCTCTCTCTCTCTCTCCCCCTCCCTCCCTCCCTCCCTCCCTCCCTCCCTCTCTCTCTCTCTCTCTCTCTCTCTCTCTCTCTCTCTCTCTCTCTCTCCTCTCTCTCTCTCTCTCTCTCTCTCTCTCTCTCTCTCTCTCTCTCTCTCTCTCTCTCGTTACATCACTCGGCAAAGCATCCGCATCACGCACCGTAACATGTCACATAAGGTCTTCACTTTGTTGTTCACCTTAAAGAGAGAGAGAAGAGAGAGAGAGAGAGAGAGAGAGAGAGAGAGAGAGAGAGAGGAGAGAGAGAGAGAGAACTAACTAAAGAGCTAGGTAAATTTGTGCGTCTGAAAAAAAATAAAGAGCTCAGATGTAGTGACAAATAAGAAAGGCAGCAGAAGAGAGAGAGAGAGAGAGAGAGAGAGAGAGAGAGAGAGAGAGAGAGAGAGAGAGAGAGAGAGAGAGAGAGAGAGAGAGAGAGACCGGATGCCCTGGACTCAATACACAATAGGCATGGTCTGGTATTGGCAAGAAGTAACACTACGCCATACATACGAACGAACGAACAGCTGAACAAAGCAATGGTACATATACAACTTTGTGATTAACCCCTTCACGCCCAAACGTAATTTCCATTGTTATTTGTGTACCATTAGACGATTTTTAGTGACTATAAGCAATATTTAATAGCTATGACCTGTTTAGTATCATTATCGACTAACTAATTTGGTATATTCAGTTACTTTTCGTAATTTTATGGCTAACAACATACGATTTTTGATATAGCCAAGGAAAGATCTGGGCGTGAAGGAGTTAAGAGCTGCATGACTACCTAACTAAACTTTGTGTATTATTCTGAATGAAATCATGAACAGAAACGTGTACTTGCTTTTATTATGTGTTATTACGCCATTAGTGCGATTAGCTTGTTAGCCAGGTGATAGGAATGAGGATTTAACAAGCAACCTCAACATTTGTAAGTGATGCGTAAATATAGAGAAAAAGAAACATGAACCCCTTTACGCCCAGATCTTTCCTTTGCTATATAAAATTGTCTGTTGTTAGCCATAAAATTACGAAAAGTAACTGAATATAGGCTACCAAATTAGTTAGTCGACAAGGATACTAAACAGGTCATATCTATAAAATAATGCTTATATTCATCAAAATTGTCTAATGGTACACACATTACAATGGAAATTACGTTGTGGGCCTCAAGGGGTTAAATCAGTTTTCACGGAAGATATTTTTATTCATATTTCCTCAGTTAGGAAGATATTTTTTTTATAACAATGTGCTTTGAAAGTTGAGAAGACGGAAGTAAGTGATCTAAGACAACGCAATTTTTATTATTTATAGTTTTTTTAATAGATTATATATAATTATCTCATGTCTTCATTTTGGAAAGCGAAAAATCAATCACAAAAACTGAGCCATCCTATTAATTAACTAACATGCTTGACTGCCTCGCTGTACTGTTGCAAAAATTGGTTTCTTGTCATTATTACACGGCGATCTTTGACACATTGCACACCCGAGAGAGAGAGACAGACAGACAGACAGACATAAAAGAGAGAGAGAGAGACAGACAGACACATAAAAGAGAGAGAGAGAGCGACAGAAAGAAGGAAAAGAGAGAGAGAGAGAGAGAGAGAGAGAGAGAGAGAGAGAGAGAGAGAGAGAGAGAGAGAGAGAGAGAGAGAGAGAGAGACAGACAGAGAGAAAAGAGAGAGAGAGCATTGCCGTGTGTGTGGGTGTGGGTGTGGGTGTGTGTGTGTGTGTGTTGTGGTTGGGTGGGTAGTTTTTTTTCGTTACATATTGTTGCTTTGTTATGTTTCCTCACAGTCGTATTTATTTCTGGTATATCAATGTCATCTGGTCCCGCTAGTCACTCTTTTTTCTCAATGCTAAAAAGAGTCAAGAAAAAAAGGTTATCCATGGTAAAAAAGAGTAAAGAAAAAGAGTTGTATATGGTAAAGAGTAAAAAGAGTAAAGAGTTATATATGGTAAAGAGTAAAAAGAGTAAAGAGTTATATATGGTAAAGAGTAAAAAGAGTAAAGAGTTATATATGGTAAAGAGTAAAAAGAGTAGAGAAAAAAGAGTTATATATGGTAAAGAGTAAAGAGAAAAAGAGTTATATATGGTAAAGAGTAAAGAGAAAAAGAGTTATATATGGTAAAGAATAAAGAGAGTAAAGAGAAAAAGAGTTATATATGGTAAAGAGTAAAGAGAAAAAGAGTTATATATGGTAAAGAGTAAAAAGAGTAGAGGAAAAGAGTTATATATGGTAAAGAGTAAAGAGAAAAAAGAGTTATATATGGTAAAGAGTAAAGAGAAAAAGAGTTATATATGGTAAAGAGTAAAAAGAGTAAAGAGAAAAAGAGTTATATATGGTAAAGAGTAAAGAGAAAAAGAGTTATATATGGTAAAGAGTAAAGAGAAAAAAGAGTTATATATGGTAAAGAGTAAAAAGAATAAAGAGTTATATATGGTAAAGAGTAAAGAGAAAAAGAGTTATATATGGTAAAGAGTAAAGAGAAAAAGAGTTATATATGGTAAAGAGTAAAGAGAAAAAGAGTTATATATGGTAAAGAGTAAAGAGAAAAAGAGTTATATATGGTAAAAAGTAAAAAGTAAAGAGAACAGGTTATATACATAGATGGTGGAAAGTTGTAGCTCAAGTGTATCTTCCTTGTTTTCTGTGACCCGAGTGTGGCTCCCGATACGGTGTTTGAGTCACGCAATCATTTCTGTCACTTTCGCCTGCTCCTATTACGTACTTTCACTTTCATGCCTCCTCTTCGTCCATCTGTCACTGTCGCAAGAGTACATTTTCTCACCAGTTTATATTTTCATCCAACACGTAATCTGTTTTTGTATTTATTATTTTCGACCTTAAGGGCTAAAGCAATGTTTCCGAAATCAGACCCGTTGTAGAGGCTTGGTTTGTAATTTGTATATGTGAGGCTGCTTAGTGAAACGCCAAGGTCAACAGGCTTACATAAGAATAACATAAGAAAATAAGGAAGCTACTAGAGGCCGTGAGACCTACACGAGGTAGTTCCTGTTAGTTAAGATAAGATTTTCATCCTATCTAGACACTTTGCAAGTACCAACTACAAGGTTCTTGACTATACAAAGCGCCGCCACGTCAGCACGAACTAGGCGGACTCGAACCGCTGACCGAATGCACAGGGACGCTGCACATTGCGAACTCACGTCTCTACCAACCTTGCCACCCTGACGGGCTCCTGTTAGTTAACACTACCTACATCCACCTTTCATGAATTTATCCAGCCTCCCTTTAAAGCTCTCTAATGACTCCGCACTAACTACCTGTCTACTGAGTCCATTCCAATCATTTACCACCCTATTTGTGTACCAGTTTTTCCCTATTTCTTCTTTATTGTGCTATCTTGTTTCTACTCCCTTATCGTCACGTCTTGTTGTTACTCCTATTATCCTTACCATTTCCACTATCCACTCAAATATTAGTCTAAGTATTGTTGTACATATCATTAGTTCATCAATTTGTATACCGCGATAAAATTTAATCAAGTCTTTTCAAAACTGTTACTTGTGAATAAAAGTATTGAATCTGAATCTGAATCTCGGCATTGTGTAGGAAAGCTGAAAATTATCTGTTTATATTGTATCCTTGTGTACTATTTTGTTGTTTATTCATACCAAACATCTTTATATTATACTAGCCGCAAAGCCGCCCTCCGGGCGGACTTTTTGGCTAGCTCCTGCGGAGGGCTATTGGTGGGCCCTTCGGCCCACCACCTGTGTTTGGTGGGCCTTCGGGCCACCAAACACAGACTCTCCAGATAGCCCCTTCTAACTTTCCTGAAATCATGGATGTAGAAATGTATGTATTAACGCCTTACCCATCACCCCCCACCCATTCACTCACCCATTACCCATCACCCCCCACCCATTCACTCACCCATTACCCATCACCACACACCCATTCACTCACCCATCACCTCCCACCTATTCCCTCACCCATCACCCCCCACCCATTCACTCACCCATCACCCCACACCCATTACCCATCACCCCACCCATTCACTCACCCATTACCCATCACCCTACATCAAGGTTTCCTCAATTCTCGCAACCCACATTTTTTTTCACAATTCTCGCTAATAGGCTGCTAAAAAAAAGAAGAAAAAAAGTGATCGGATCATCTCATAAGTGGGCTTAAAAGTTGCCCCTGGTCGAGCTGGTTGCAAAACTGTGCCATATGATGGGATTGGGGCACGGGGGGCGGCACCTATCGCGGACACACACACACACACACACACACACACACACACACACACACACACACACACACACACACACACACACACACACACACACACTTTCGCTAATATTATTATAGATGGATAGAACTCCGTGGTGTTCAGAGCGGCTGTGACGTGGTGGTGGTGGTGGTGGCGGTGGTGGCAAAGACTGGTCTCTGCCTCCCATCCGCCTGCCCATCTTTCCCCTACCAAAACCCAACCACCCGCTTTCTCCGTCGTGGGTACAGGAGGCAGGAAGCTGTGGGGTCGAACACACACACACACACACACACACACACACACACACACACACACACACACACACACACACACACACACACACACACACACACACACACACACACACACACACACACACACACACACACACACTAACACACACACACACACTAACACATATTTATCGTCTTGAGCCTCACACATGATTTGACAAAGACGTAGGGATATTTTCCTTCCCGCCATAATAAGGTGGTGTCTCTCTGTTTACCTTGGTGGTGTGCATGTAGGATGAACGTCCTCGTATTTTTTTTTTTTTTTTTTTTTTTTTTTTTTTTTTTTTTTTTTTTTTTTATAACTTTATTTACATCTATTACATTTTAACATAGAAATAAACAAAACAAAAACAAACAAAGGATATAAAATAGTAAAAAATAAAATATACTGGAGTTGACAGGCCGGGTTCTGCCAAGGCTCTTGTATTATCCTTGGTTTCTGCACCAAAAACGATGGAATCTATTGTCACGTCTTTGCCTTGCTTCGTTCTTATCCACGTGAGGTGTGTGTGTGTGTGTGTGTGTGCCTGTGCCTGTGTGTGTGTGTTATAACAAGGTCTTGATCTCGCCTGGACTCATGATCGTCAACTGTCACTCTTACGGAAAGAAGTTAGATCTCAATTAGTAGAGAGAGAGAGAGAGAGAGAGAGAGAGAGAGAGAGAGAGAGGAGAGAGAGAGAGAGAATAATACAGTAGTCCTGGGTGGGAGCGGATCAGTTGGCTGCATGAGTGGATGGCTGGCTTAGCGGCTTTAGGCTGGCTGTCTGACTGGTTTGATTGACTGGTGGCTGCGGGTTGGCTGGCAGACTGGTGACTGACTGGTGACTGACTTAAGTTGAATAGATAGATGGCAGGAAAGTTACAGAAACTACTACGTGTAGGTCTCGCGGCTTCTTGTAGCTTCCTTATTTTCAGTCCTATTTTCCCTTATGTTCTTAAAGTGACTGAGTGGCTGGAAGCGAGGTAGTGACTGGCAGCGGCGGGCAGACAAGGGCAGGAGGGCGAGTGAGAGGGCATGTGATGGGGCAGGCGGGCGGGCGGGAGGGTGAGAGGGCATAGCGTGGCGAGGGCCGGAGGTAAGCTTTGTGCGTGAGGGCGAAGGAGCACTTGGTAATAGGGAACACCCACCACCCGCTTCCCCGCCGTCGCCGTCGCTGGTCCGCTTATCGAGTCCTCTTTGTTCCTTTGATGACGCTGACAAAGCTCAAACCCCCGACCTCGATAACACGTACACTTTCCTTCCTCGGTACCGGGAGGGCGGGTGTTCGGTCCTCTGTCGAGTGTCCGCTACACAATGCCGTTCCGTCACCTCCGCCCTGGCCTCCTGCGGCAGCCCACCCTTTCTGACGGGGGAACGGGGGGAGTAACGGGGAAGGGAGTAGCTAATACCCTTCCTGACGGGGGAACGGGGGGAGTAACGGGGAAGGGAGTAGCTAATACCCTTCCTGACGGTGGGACGGTGGGAGTAGCGGGGAAGGGAGTAGCTAATACCCTTCCTGACGGTGGGAGTAGCGGGGAAGGGAGTAGCTAATACCCTTCCTGACGGGGGGAGTAGCGGGGAAGGGAGTAGCTAATACCCTTCCTGACGGTGGGAGTAGCGGGGAAGGGAGTAGCTAATACCCTTCCTGACGGTGGGAGTAGCGGGGAAGGGAGTAGCTAATACCCTTCCTGACGGTGGGAGTAGCGGGTAAGGGAGTACCTAATACCCTTCCTGACGGGGGAACGGTGGGAGTAGCGGGGAAGGGAGTAGCTAATACCCTTCCTGACGGTGGGAAGTAGCGGGGAAGGGAGTAGCTAATACCCTTCCTGACGGGGGAACGGTGGGAGTAGCGGGGAAGGGAGTAGCTAATACCCTTCCTGACGGTGGGAGTAGCGGGGAAGGGAGTACCTAATACCCTTCCTGACGGTGGGAGTAGCGGGGAAGGGAGTAGCTAATACCCTTCCTGACGGGGGGAGTAGCGGGGAAGGGAGTAGCTAATACCCTTCCTGACGGTGGAAGATAGCGGGTAAGGGAGTAGCTAATACCCTTCCTGACGGGGGAACGGTGGGAGTAGCGGGGAAGGGAGTAGCTAATACCCTTCCTGACGGTGGGAGTAGCGGGGAAGGGAGTAGCTAATACCCTTCCTGACGGGGGAACGGTGGGAGTAGCGGGAAGGGAGTAGCTAATACCCTTCCTGACGGTGGGAGTAGCGGGGAAGGGAGTAGCTAATACCCTTCCTGACGGTGGGAGTAGCGGGGAAGGGAGTACCTAATACCCTTCCTGACGGTGGGAGTAGCGGGGAAGGGAATAGCTAATACCCTTCCTGACGGGGGAACGGTGGGAGTAGCGGGGAAGGGAGTAGCTAATACCCTTCCTGACGGTGGGACGGTGGGAGTAGCGGGGAAGGGAGTAGCTAATACCCTTCCTGACGGTGGGAGTAGCGGGGAAGGGAGTAGCTAATACCCTTCATGACGGTGGGACGGTGGGAGTAGCGGGGAAGGGAGTAGCTAATACCCTTCCTGACGGTGGGAGTAGCGGGGAAGGGAGTAGCTAATACCCTTCCTGACGGGGGAGTAGCGGGGAAGGGAGTAGCTAATACCCTTCCTGACGGTGGGAGTAGCGGGGAAGGGAGTAGCTAATACCCTTCCTGATGGTGGAAGTAGCGGGGAAGGGAGTAGCTAATACCCTTCCTGACGGGGGGAGTAGCGGGGAAGGGAGTAGCTAATACCCTTCCTGACGGGGGGGAGTAGCGGGGAAGGGAGTAGCTAATACCCTTCCTGACGGGGGGAGTAGCGGGGAAGGGAGTAGCTAATACCCTTCCTGACGGGGGAGTACCGGGGAAGGGAGTAGCTAATACCCTTCCTGACGGTGGGGAGTAGCGGGGAAGGGAGTAGCTAATACCCTTCCTGACGGGGGGAGTACCGGGGAAGGGAGTAGCTAATACCCTTCCTGACGGTGGGAGTAGCGGGGAAGGGAGTAGCTAATACCCTTCCTGACGGGGGGGAGGAGTAGCGGGGAAGGGAGTAGCTAATACCCTTCCTGACGGGGGGAGTACCGGGGAAGGGAGTAGCTAATACCCTTTCTGACGGTGGGAGTAGCGGGGAAGGGAGTAGCTAATACCCTTCCTGACGGGGGGAACGGTGGGAGTAGCGGGGAAGGGAGTAGCTAATACCCTTCCTGACGGTGGGAGTAGCGGGGAAGGGAGTAGCTAATACCCTTCCTGACGGTGGGAGTAGCGGGGAAGGGAGTAGCTAATACCCTTCCTGACGGTGGGAGTAGCGGGGAAGGGAGTAGCTAATACCCTACCTGACGGTGGGAGTAGCGGGAAGGGAGTAGCTAATACCCTTCCTGACGGTGGGAGTAGCGGGGAAGGGAGTAGCTAATACCCTACCTGACGGTGGGAAGTAGCGGGGAAGGGAGTAGCTAATACCCTAACTGACGGTGGGAGTAGCGGGGAAGGGAGTAGCTAATACCCTTCCTGACGGTGGAACGGTGGGAGTAGCGGGGAAGGGAGTAGCTAATACCCTTCCTGACGGTGGGAGTAGCGGGGAAGGGAGTAGCTAATACCCTACCTGACGGGGGGAAGTAGCGGGGAAGGGAGTAGCTAATACCCTTCCTGACGGTGGGAGTAGCGGGGAAGGGAGTAGCTAATACCCTTCCTGACGGTGGGAGTAGCGGGGAAGGGAGTAGCTAATACCCTACCTGACGGTGGGAGTAGCGGGGAAGGGAGTAGCTAATACCCTTCCTGACGGTGGGAGTAGCGGGGAAGGGAGTAGCTAATACCCTACCTGACGGTGGGAGTAGCGGGGAAGGGAGTAGCTAATACCCTTCCTGACGGTGGGAGTAGCGGGGAAGGGAGTAGCTAATACCTTACCTGACGGGGGGAGTAGCGGGGAAGGGAGTAGCTAATACCCTTCCTGACGGGGGAACGGTGGGAGTAGCGGGGAAGGGAGTAGCTAATACCCTTCCTGACGGGGGAGAGAGTAGGGGAAGGGAGTAGCTAATACCCTTCCTGACGGTGGAGTAGTAGCGGGTAAGGGAGTAGCTAATACCCTTCCTGACGGGGGGAGTAGCGGGGAAGGGAGTAGCTAATACCCTTCCTGACGGTGGGAGTAGCGGGGAAGGGAGTAGCTAATACCCTTCCTGACGGTGGGAGTAACGGGGAAGGGAGTAGCTAATACCCTTCCTGACGGGGGAACGGTGGGAGTAGCGGGGAAGGGAGTAGCTAATACCCTTCCTGACGGTGGGAGTAGCGGGGAAGGGAGTAGCTAATACCCTTCCTGACGGGGGGAGTAGCGGGGAAGGGAGTAGCTAATACCCTTCCTGACGGGGGGAAGTAGCGGGGAAGGGAGTAGCTAATACCCTTCCTGACGGTGGGAGTTGCGGGGAAGGGAGTAGCTAATACCCTTCCTGACGGTGGGACGGTGGGAGTAGCGGGGAAGGGAGTAGCTAATACCCTTCCTGACGGTGGAACGGTGGGAGTAGCGGGTAAGGGAGTAGCTAATACCCTTCCTGACGGTGGGACGGTGGGAGTAACGGGAAGGGAGTAGCTAATACCATTCCTGACGGTGGGACGGTGGGAGTAGCGGGGAAGGGAGTAGCTAATACCTTCCTGACGGTGGGACGGTGGGAGTAGCGGGGAAGGGAGTACCTAATACCCTTCCTGACGGTGGAACGGTGGGAGTAGCGGGGAAGGGAGTAGCTAATACCCTTCCTGACGGTGGGAGTAACGGGGAAGGGAGTAGCTAATACCCTTCCTGACGGGGGAACGGTGGGAGTAGCGGGGAAGGGAGTAGCTAATACCCTTCCTGACGGTGGGACGGTGGGAGTAGCGGGGAAGGGAGTAGCTAATACCCTTCTGACGGCGGGGGAACGGTGGGAGTAACGGGGAAGGGAGTAGCTAATACCCTTCCTGACGGTGGGACGGTGGGAGTAGCGGGGAAGGGAGTAGCTAATACCCTTCCTGACGGTGGGAGTAGCGGGGAAGGGAGTAGCTAATACCCTTCCTGACGGTGGAACGGTGGAGAGTAGCGGGGAAGGGAGTAGCTAATACCCTTCCTGACGGTGGGAGTAGCGGGGAAGGGAGTAGCTAATACCCTTCCTGACGGCGGGAGTAGCGGGGAAGGGAGTAGCTAATACCCTTCCTGACGGTGGGACGGTGGGAGTAACGGGAAGGGAGTAGCTAATACCCTTCCTGACGGTGGGACGGTGGGAGTAGCGGGGAAAGGAGTAGCTAATACCCTTCCTGACGGTGGGAGTAACGGGGAAGGGAGTAGCTAATACCCTTCCTGACGGTGGGAGTAGCGGGGAAGGGAGTAGCTAATACCCTTCCTGACGGTGGGAGTAACGGGGAAGGGAGTAGCTAATACCCTTCCTGACGGGGGAACGGTGGGAGTAACGAAGGGGAAGGGAGTAGCTAATACCCTTCCTGACGGTGGGACGGTGGGAGTAGCGGGGAAGGGAGTAGCTAATACCCTTCCTGACGGGGAACGGTGGGAGTAACGGGGAAGGGAGTAGCTAATACCCTTCCTGACGTGGGACGGTGGGGAGTAGCGGGGAAGGGAGTAGCTAATACCCTTCCTGACGGTGGGAGTAGCGGGGAAGGGAGTAGCTAATACCCTTCCTGACGGGGGGACGGTGGGGAGTAACGTGGGAAGGGAGTAGCTAATACCCTTCCTGACGGTGGGGAGTAGCGGGGAAGGGAGTAGCTAATACCCTTCCTGACGGTGGGAGTAGCGGGGAAGGGAGTAGGCTAATACCCTTCCTGACGGGGAACGGTGGGAGTAACGGGGAAGGGAGTAGCTAATGCCCTTCTGACGGTGGGACGGTGGGAGTAGCGGGGAAGGGAGTAGCTAATACCCTTCCTGACGGTGGGAGTAGCGGGGAAGGGAGTAGCTAATACCCTTCCTGACGGTGGGACGGTGGAGTGGAGTTGAGCGGGGAAAGGAGTAGCTAATACCCTTCCTGACGGTGGGCAGTAGCGGGGAAGGGAGTAGCTAATGCCCTTCCTGACGGTGGGAGTAGCGGGGAAGGAAGTAGCTAATACCCTTCCTGACGGTGGGAGTAAGCGGGGAAGGGAGTAGCTAATACCCTTCCTGACGGTGGGAGTAGCGGGAAAGGGAGTAGCTAATGCCCTTCCTGACGGTGGGAGTAGCGGGGAAGGAAGTAGCTAATACCCTTCCTGACGGTGGGAGTAGCGGGGAAGGGAGTAGCTAATACCCTTCCTGACGGTGGGAGTAACGGGAAAGGGAGTAGCTAATACCCTTCCTGACGGCGGGAGTAGCTAATACCCTTCCTGACGGTGGGAGTAGCGGGGAAGGGAGTAGCTAATGCCCTTCCTGACGGGGGGACGGTGGGAGTAGCGGGGAAGGGAGTAGCTAATACCTTCCTGACGTTGGGACGGTGGGAGTAGCGGGGAAGGGAGTAGCTAATACCCTTCCTGACGGTGGGAGTAGCGAGGAAGGGAGTAGGTAATACCCTTCCTGACGGTGGGAGTAGCGGGGAAGGAAGTAGCTAATACCCTTCCTGACGGTGGGAGTAGCGGGGAAGGGAGTAATAATACCCTTCCTGACGGTGGGAAGTAACGGGAAAGGGAGTAGCTAATACCCTTCCTGACGGCGGGAGTAGCTAATACCCTTCCTGACGGTGGGAGTAGCTAATACCCTTCCTGACGGTGGGAGTAACGGGGAAGGGAGTAGCTAATACCCTTCCTGACGGTGGGAGTAGCTAATACCCTTCCTGACGGTGGGGAACGGAAGAGAGACTCCTAACGGGGGAAGCGGGAGAGTAGCTAATACCCTTCCTGACGGTGGGAGTAGCGGGGAAGGGAGTAGCTAATACCCTTCCTGACGGTGGGAGTAGCGGGAAAGGGAGTAGCTAATACCCTTCCTGACGGTGGGAGTAGCTAATACCCTTCTTGATGGTGGGAGTAACGGGGAAGGGAGTAGCTAATACCCTTCCTGACGGTGGGAGTAGCGGGGAAGGGAGTAGCTAATACCCTTCCTGACGGTGGGAGTAGCGGGAAAGGGAGTAGCTAATACCCTTCCTGACGGTGGGAGTAGCGGGGAAGGGAGTAGCTAATACCCTTCCTGACGGTGGGAGTAGCGGGAAGGGAGTAGCTAATACCCTTCCTGACGGGGGAGTAGCGGGGAAAGGGAGTAGCTAATACCCTTCCTGACGGTGGGAGTAAAGGGAAGGAGTAGTAAGGGGGTAGCGGGGAAGGGAGTAGCTAATACCCTTCCTGACGGTGGGGAGTAGCGGGGAAGGGAGTAGCTAATACCCTTCCTGACGGTGGGAGTAGCGGGAAAGGGAGTAGCTAATACCCTTCCTGACGGTGGGAGTAGCTAATACCCTTCCTGACGGGGGAAGTAGCGGGGAAGGCAGTATGGGTAGCCAATAATTACAAGTTCGACAGCCGTGCGTGATTTGAAGGCTCGGCAGAAACCGTCGAACCCGGTGGTGGCTGGCTGCCGCAACCACTACTGTACGACCGACAGAACTTTAATATAAAAAAAAACCTCTACGCTGGCTTTGTGTTTAGCGCTGTACCCCTCCTCCCCCCCTGGCCCCCTCCCGCCCCTGTCGCCCCCCTTCCCGCCCCCTCCCGCTCCTCTCTTGTCCCCCAGCCACACACCAGGAAGTCCCTCAGGGGTTTAACAGGGGCGGAAGTACAAGTCGCAGGGAAAGACATGTCTAGCTTCCCCTTCGTGTTAGAGCAGTAGTAGTAGTAGCAGCAGTAGTAGTAGTAGTAGTAGTAGTAGTAGTAGTAGTAGTAGTAGTAGTAGTAGTAGTAGTAGTAGTAGTAGTAGTAGTAGCAGCAGCAGTAGTAGTAGTAGTAGTAGTAGTAGTAGTAGTAGTAGCAGCAGCAGCAGTAGTAGTAGCAGTAGCATCAGTAGTAGTAGCAGTAGCAGCAGTAGTAGCAGTAGCAGTGAGAGTTGTAAGGATCGGAAGCATCGCCAACCCACGGCAGATGGCTAACAGGTGATGTATGTCCCTCGGCAATGAATACTGACGCCCCTCGTGTGTGTGTGTGTGTGTGTGTGTGTGAGAGAGAGAGAGAGAGAGAGAGAGAGAGAGAGAGAGAGAGAGAGAGAGAGAGAGAGAGAGAGAGAGAGATTCACCAACATTGCGGAGATTTCCCTATACTAGCGTTGAAAGCAGTGATTCGTGGCCTGTCACCAGATGCGAGAAAGTAGGAACACACACACACACACACACACACACACACACACACACACACACACACACACACACACACACACACACACACACACACACACACACACACACACACACACACACACACACACACACACACACACACACACACACACACACACACACACACCCACACACACACACACAGACCTGTCAGATGAGCCGGCAATTTTGGTCGTCGTAACAATGATTGAGATAAAAAAGTAACACAAGACTTGGCAAGAGTCGGCTGCTTGAAATTCATGCATTCTCGTCTTTGGTTTCCTTAACAAAAAAGGGCTAAAAACGGTCAGTATTGAACATTTTGTATCTATATCTCATTAGCATTTGCTCAGTACCATCAGTACCATACAGATAGGTGGCAGATGGTGGCAGAGGTAGTGGTGGTGGCGGCGGTGGTGGTAGTGGTGGTGGTGGCAGTGGTAGTGGTAGTGGTGGTGGTAGCGATGGTATAGTGGTGTAGCAGTGGTAGTGGTGGTGGTGGTAGTGGTAGTGGCAGTGTTGGTGGTGGTGGTGGTGGTGGCAGCAGTGGTAGTGGTGGTGGCAGTGGTAGTGTTGGTGGTGGTGGTGGTGGTGGTGGCAGCAGTGGTAGTGGCAGTGGCAGTGGTGATGGCAGTGGTAGTGGTGGTGGCAGTGGTAGTGGTAGTGGCAGTGGTAGTGGTAGTGGCAGTGGTAGTGGTAGTGGCAGTGTAGTGGTAGTGGCAGTGATGGTGGTGGTGGTGGTGGCAGCAGTGGTAGTGGTGGTGGTGGTGGTGGCAGCAGTGGTGGTGGTGGTAGTGGCGGCAGCTGGTCTGGATGGTGAGCGTGGAGCGTGACATCCGCCTAGCGTCACCCGGGGTACCCTGGCAGGTCACTCAACCGTACACACACACACACACACACACACACACACACACACACACACACACATCACCCCTGAGTGTCATAACTATGAATTATGATATTGACCATTTTATGAGAGAGAGAGAGAGAGAGAGAGAGAGAGAGAGAGAGAGAGAGAGAGAGAGAGAGAGAGAGAGAGAGAGAGAGAGAGAGAGAGAGAGAGAGAGAATAATCCTGAATATTTACTGCCTTAACTTATCTACCTTTTAAGCCATCTGTGTGATTAATAACTTTAAAAATGAGAGAGAGAGAGAGAGAGAGAGAGAGAGAGAGAGAGAGAGAGAGAGAGATAAGATAAGATTTTCATCCTATCTAGACACTTTGCAAGTACCAACTACAAGGTTATTGACTATACAAAGCGCCGCCACGTCAGCACGAACTAGGCGGACTCGAACCGCTGACCGAATGCACAGGGACGCTGCACATTGCGAACTCGTCTCTACCAACCTTGCCACCCTGACGGGCGAGAGAGAGAGAGAGAGAGAGAGAGAGAGAGAGAGAGAGAGAGAGAGAGAGAGAGAGAGAGAGAATGCACTGGTTAACTGAAATATGTGTGACCTTGAAAGATATGATTACGAGTGAATGGACTTACTGTACTTGAGAAAAACAAGGTCGTTGGAGGAGAGAAAAAAGAACACAAGGTTGTTAAGATTACGACGAAACCTTGTAATATTATTTTAATGAGCCCTTCCTTGGTCAGGAGAAAACTGCGTGGCTATTCACAATAACAATATCCTTGAGAGTCACAATAACTACCTTAAAACACAGAGATCAGGAAGTCCCAGCAGTGATGTAGGTTGTTAGGATGCAGGAGTAAGTATTTATCCTTCAGTAGGAGTAGTAGTAGTAGTGGTAATAGTATGCAGTATGTTGTAGAAGTAGTTATAGTAGTGGTAGTAGTAGTAGTAACAGGAAAACCCCGCAGTGATGTAGGTTGGTAGGATGCAGGAGTAAGTTTTTATCATTCAGTAGGAGTAGTGGTGGTAGTAGTATGCAGTATCTTGTAGAAGTAGTTATTGTAGTAGTAGTAGTAGTAGTAAGAGTAGTAGTGGTGGTAGTAGTATGTAGTATAGTTGCAGTGTGTTGTAGAACTAGTTATAGTAATGGTAGTAGTAGTAGTGGTGGTGGTGGTAGTATGTAGTATAGTTGCAGTAGTGGTAGAAATAGTTATAGTAGTGGTGGTGGTGGTAGTATGTAGTATAGTTGCAGTATGTTGTAGAAATAGTTATAGTAGTGGTAGTAGTTTTAGTGGTGGTAGTATGTAGTATAGTTGCAGTAGTGGTAGAAATAGTTATAGTAGTGGTAGTAGTAGTAGTGGTGGTGGTGGTAGTATGTAGTATAGTTGCAGTAGTGGTAGAAATCGTTATAGTAGTGGTAGTAGTAGTAGTAGTGGTGGTGGTGGTGGCAGTATGTAGTATAGTTGCAGTATGTTGTAGAAATCGTTATAGTAGTGGTAGTAGTAGTAGTAGTGGTGGTGGTGGTAGTATGTAGTATAGTTGCAGTATAGTTGCAGTAGTGGTAGAAGTAGTAACAGCAATAATAGGGACATATTTTCAGCATGACAACATCCTGCATACATCCTCTTCAGTTCTCGGTCTGAATGGCAAGCAACACCCATGATTTTCTGGGTACATTTGTTAAGTAGAGGAAAATATCAATGCAAAAAATAAGCGACAATTCCACGCACTGGCTTAACACTACATGAATTTAAGATAAAATATTCATGCCACTCATTGTACATTTTTTTGAGACGCTGCTCTTGCCTGCCTTCAAAACAAAATCAATATGAACAACAATTTCATGCGAACCAGTTTTGCTTATCGATCGTAAAATGGCAATGTGGTGTTATTACGCTACTACTGTTATCGTTACCTTTGTGTTAGTAACTGTTGTAGTGACGTATAAGTAGCAGTGGTAGTTGTAGTGGTGTAGGTGATGGTTTAGCATAAAATAACCTAACAACAGTGGTGGTAGAGTTAGTAGCAATAGCAGGCTTGGTGGTGGTGGTGATAGTGATGGTAGCTACGTAATAGTGGTGGCTCAAGAGGCTGGGGAGAAGAATGATGATAAGTGTTCCGTAAAAAGGTGTCTTGCAATACATTCAAAGGGTGTTGAGGGATTTCTAAATAGGGTTTCGATGATAGAGGCGTGAAAGTCATGTATTAGAAATAAAACCACCTCAAAAAGTGAGTTAAAATATTACAAACTACCTCAAACTATACTTCCATATAACCTTCAGAAAATCCCCCATCAAAAAGTAAGTTTATTTTATTATTTTATTATTATTAGCCAGAGACATCCCACTGCTTGTATTAGTAGTTGTTGTAGTAGGTTGTTATAGTAGGTTGTTATAATAATAGGGTATGCTGTTAAGGTTGCTACAGAGGTGTTACAAGGGAGTTGGAGGATGGGATAAAGACACGCCTTCCTTTTTCCCATCAATACCTCCCTCCTAA
>JACEEZ010019516.1:60000-75000 GCA_016584305.1 Chionoecetes opilio | reverse complement strand
CTCTTCCTCTCTCTCTCTCTCTCTCTCTCTCTCTCTCTCTCGCCGCACGTGCAAGGGTCCGTTGTCCTGTCTTTCGCCGCCTCACCATGACTCAAACCAGTATTTGCCACACGTTCACCACCACCACCACCACCACCACCACCACCACCACCACCACCATCACCATCACCATTATGTCAGTCATCACATCACCAGCAACACCACTACTATCATCATCATCATCAGACGCAGCAGTCCGCACCACCACCACTACCATCACCACCACCATTGAGCATCCTATGTATCCACTTTCTCCTGCCGCTGATCTAACAATGGTGGTGATGGTGGTGTATGCGGGTGTCTCAGGCGGATCAGAGAGAGAGAGAAGAGAGAGAGAGAGAGAGAGAGAGAGAGAGAGACGGTCAGTTGATAGATTTTGCCATTTTTATTATTATTATTATTATTATTATTATTATTATTATTGTTGCTACTATTTTGTGGTTTTATTTGGAGAGAGGGAAGAGAATATAAACGTTAAATGATGTATATAGTAGGTTGTATTTGTGATTGTAGTAGTAGTGATAGTAGTAGTAATTGTAGTAGCAGCAACAACAGCAGAAATATCTACTTGTATAATAGTACAACACCAGGTAACATGCCCCTTTGTATCAGTTAATGGGTCGCACAAGTAAGATTTAAAAAAAATATATATATATATATTTTTTTTTTTTTTTTTTTTTTTTTTTTTTGCACATCCCTTATCACACCTGGTGACTTCTAAGCGAGCACTCCTCTTCATCCCAAACGTCCAAACAAATCCATTAACTAACTTGCCCTGAACACGAGATAAAAAAAAATTCTTCCAGAAACACAAATAAGAAATAAATATACCCCCTGTTGGAAGCTTTAGAAAGTGTACCTCTTTGTTCCTGTAAATAATAATAACAATAATGATAACAATAAGAACACGAGATTTAGTTCCCCCAGAAATATAAATCAGAAAACCCCTACACTGCCATACGCCCCCTGTTGGAAGCTCTAGAAAGCGTGCTCCGCAGTTCCTGTAATGTAAAATATGCCTTTATCAACTTAAGTCAATTTTTTTAACGAGGCGAAAATTCCATTCTATCATAAGGTCTCATGCTTAAAATGATGCCTATGTTTACCTGATAATATGGTTACCTATGATAAACTACAGCTGAAATTTAGAAGAAGCTTAGTATTCCCTTCTCCTGGCATCAAATATCAGTCAGTAAGCAGCAAGGGATCAGGATTTTTCACCTCGTAAAAAAACCCAGGTTTATACTACTACTACTACTACTACTGCTGCTGCTGCTTACTACTACTACTACTACTACTACTACTACTACTACTACTACTACTACGACTACTATACTACTACTACTACTACTACTACTACTACTACTACTACTACTACTACTACTACTACTACTACTACTATACTACTACATTTATACTAGCCTACAGATAGATCAGAAAGCGTCCGTTACTCATGGCGCCAGTCTTGCACACGATGAGTTGCAGCCAAGGCGTCGCAGCTCGGGAATCAAACCGGTCAGCCTCTTACAAGATTATTGAGTTCGCCTTAGGGATTTAAGGCTTGTATTATAGGCCTTAGGGATTTAAGGCGGACATCCTCTTGCAAAATACGGCAGCTTATTTTTGTTGGTAATATTAGTAGGAGTAGTAGGAGGAGGAGGGAAATAAGAAGGAATGATAATATAGCAACATATGACTCGTGGTGATACGGTATGGTGAACGAATTTTGCTGTATTGATGTTGGTAGATGTAGGAACGAAGTAAAATACAGCAGATTATTTTAGTTAGTAATATTAGTCGTAATAGTAGGAGGAGGAGGGAAATATGAAGGAATGCTAATATGGCAATGTATGTAGTGGTAATTTATTTGATAGTGAACAAAATTTAGCAATAGGGATAGATGTCGGACAGTAAGAACGCAGTGGTTTTGGAGATGTCGGACAGTAGGAACGCAGTGGTTTTGGAGATGTCGGACAGTAGGAACGCAGTGGTTTTGGAGATGTCGGACAGTAGGAACGCAGTGGTTTTGGAGATGTCGGACAGTAGGAACGCAGTGGTTTTGGAGATGTAGGACAGTAGGAACGCAGTGGTTTTGGAGATGTAGGACAGTAGGAACGCAGTGGTTTTGGAGATGTCGGACAGTAGGAACGCAGTGGTTTTGGAGATGTCGGACAGTAGGAACGCAGTGGTTTTGGAGATGTAGGACAGTAGGAACGCAGTGGTTTTGGAGATGTAGGACAGTAGGAACGCAGTGGTTTTGGAGACGTCGGACAGTAGGAACGCAGTGGTTTTTGGAGATGTAGGACAGTAGGAACGCAGTGGTTTTTGGAGATGTAGGACAGTAGGAACGCAGTGGTTTTGGAGATGTCGGACAGTAGGAACGCAGTGGTTTTGGAGATGTAGGACAGTAGGAACGCATTGGTTTTGGAGATGTAGGACAGTAGGAACGCAGTGGTTTTGGAGATGTAGGACAGTAGGAACGCATTGGTTTTGGAGATGTAGGACAGTAGGAACGCATTGGTTTTGGAGATGTAGGACAGTAGGAACGCAGTGGTTTTGGAGATGTAGGACAGTAGGAACGCAGTGGTTTTGGAGGTGTAGGACAGTAGGAACGCAGTGGTTTTGGAGATGTCGGACAGTAGGAACGCAGTGGTTTTGGAGGTGTAGGACAGTAGGAACGCAGTGGTTTTGGAGATGTCGGACAGTAGGAACGCAGTGGTTTTGGAGATGTCGGACAGTAGGAACGCAGTGGTTTTGGAGATGTAGGACAGTAGGAACGCAGTGGTTTTGGAGATGTAGGACAGTAGGAACGCAGTGGTTTTGGAGATGTCGGACAGTAGGAACGCAGTGGTTTTGGAGGGATGAGATGCAATGGTGGTGATTGTGGTACGAGGAGGAACCATATCTTAGTAATAGTGAAAAAAGTGGCATTGCATAGGAAGATGATACATGATGGTGTTGAACTATAGTGATTGTGGTAGTGTGGTAAAAGTGTTGTCGTGATGGTGGTAGTGGTGGAGGGGATGGAAAGAGGGGGGTGGTAGGGTGCAGTGAGGGTTGTGGTGAGGGAGGGGAGGACAGCTTGGTGGGGGTGGGGGCTGTGTGACTTTTATACGTATGCATAGGAAGGAAATATGGTGTCGTGTGGCTGAGAGACTGATGCATGGATGTGATAGCGTGGCATGCGGTGGGGGAGTGGACGGTGTGGAGGGGAGATATAAGTGTGTAGCAGGATCAGAGTCCTTTGAGGTCAGAACCCCTTGAGACCCAGAACGTAATTTCCATTGTAATTTAGGTACTATTAGGCGATTTTTACTGAATATAAGCAATATTTAATAGATATGACCTGTTTAGTATCCTTGTCCACTAACTAATTTGGTATATTCCGTTACTTTTCTTAATTATATGGCTAACAACATACGATTTTTTATAGTAAAGGAAAGATCTGGATGTGACGGGGTTAATTAAAGGAATATTTGCCAGCTATCACGACTTATCGGTAATTACGACTTAACTAATACCAACGTATCGAGGTTTTACCGTATAATAAAATACACTATACAGTAGATCCCCACCAGCCTGGACTACAATCAGAGTACCAGTGTGGATGCCATAGGGAGTGGAGTAGTGTGCCTGATGTTAGAGTTGTGTATTGTAGTGTTATTATAGGTAGGGAGTGGATTAGGTATACGTAGGTAAGGTATAGGGTGTGTAAGAGTGTGTGTATAGCATGACAAGGGTTGTAACTTTGTAAGGATGTACAGACAACCCGTCGACACAGACTAAAAGCAAATATAGACAAATATATAGTGTACAGCGAGTGGTATACAATGGGTTGCAGTCACTTAAAGGAGAACACTTAGAGCATGCAAACAAGACAAACATTAATTGAACAGTCAGAGCAGTGGCCATTTGCTATTGTCATATTCTAGTATGTGTGTGTGTGTGTGTGTGTGTGTGTGTGTGTGTGTGTGTGTGTTATTTATTACTTATTTATTCACGCGTTCTCCTCAGTACATGACGACGACGAGGATGATTTGCGCCCGTTTTATTAGGAATCAGAATAATACTGCCAACATAGGAAACAGTAAGCGTGATAGTGGTCTGAATCATAGAGACAAATAATAGAAGTAGAAAGCTTAGTACTAGAACAAAGCTTAGTTCGGTATTCAAATTAGTTGTCTGAATCATAGGACAAAATAGTAGTAGGAGAAAGTTTAGTACTAGAAGAAAGCTTAGTTCGATATTCAAATTAGTTGTTCGTGCAAATAAGAGGTGCTTGGACGTCTGTGGAGGGCCTTGCATTGTGACACCAGCGGTTGTTACACATGTCACGTCACGTCACATTTTGCTTTCTCGCTCCACGCACTGTTTGCCGCCGGAATATACCAAGTCATGTGTCGCTTAACGCCTTGGAACCAAAATCTGAAAGTATTTGATGTATGAGTATTATTGTTCGGCTTATGATTTTTTTTATTGTAAGTAAGTATACGTGTGTGTGTGTGTGTGTGTCATTGTGTGTGTGATATTCACCATGGTCTTGATAATGCGCTGGACTCGTGATCGTCACCTTAACCCCTTGAGTCCCAGAACGTAATTTCCATTGTAATTTGGGTACCATTAGACGAGTTTTAGTGAATATAAACAATATTTTGTAGGTATGACTTGTTTAATATCCTTGTTGACTAACTAATTTGGGATATTCAGTTACTTTTCGTAATTTTTTGGCTAACAACATACAATTTTTTTATAGCAAAGGAAAAATTGGGGCGTGAAGGGGTTAATGGAAAGAACTTAGAGCTTGTAGTGACCGATTTTTTTTTCTTTAGTGTGTGTGTCTGTGTGTAATATCTTTGTAGTGTGATGGAATGCCCTAGACGGTCAACACGGCATTATTTTTTTTCTATCAGCGCGATCTTTACAATTTTCTGTATAGATTGTGGACAAGGCTTAACAATAATAGCCACACCAATAATAGTTTGCCATAAGTACATACTTAAAGGAACATAAGAAAATAATATCCTACTACATGATGATAACGTGTAATACAGCTCGTAGACAAAAGGATGAAATTCTTGAAAAAAAATATTGCTTCGTTCTACTAACTTTCCAAGAAAACAAATATGTAATTGATTTAATGCGTCATCCTCTCCACTAGAACTTAATATTCTGGTCATGGTCCTTCCCTAACCTCCTCCTCCTCCTCCTCCTCCTCCTCTCCTCCTCCTCCTCCCTCCTCCTCCTCCTCCCTCCCTCCCTCCCTCCCCCCCTCCCTCCCTCCCTCCCTCCCTCCCTCCCTCCCTCCCTCCTCCTCTCTCCTCCTCCTCCTCCTCCTCCTCCTCCTCCTCCTCCTCCTCCTCCTCCTCCGCCTCCTCCTCCTCCTCCTCCTCCTTCCCTTCCTCTCCCTCCTTCCTTCCTCTCCCTCCTTCCTCCTCCTCCTCCTCCTCCTCCTCCTCCTCCTCTCCTCCTCCTCCTCCTCCTCCTCCTTCCTCCCTCCTCCTCCTCCATCTCCTTCCCTTCCTCTCCCTCGTTCCTCCTCCTTCCTCCTCCTCCTCCTCCTCCTCCTCCTTCCCTTCCCCTCCCTTCCTCTCCCTTCCTCCTCCTCTTCGAATGAATGAATGGGCCGCTAAGGGAAGGGAAAGAAGGAGGGTACGTGTAGTAAGCAAGGGGCTGATTGAATGAAGGCGGGCCGGAGGGAGGGAGGGGGGAGTACACGGTCGCACCCAGTACAGGTATAGGTAGTACAGTCAAGATCAATAGACTTTTAAATATATAGTATGTCTATTAATCTTGGGTACAGTCACTCCAAGGAACCCATATACACGCGTGACTCGGGGTATTTCCTTCCATTGCCTTGTCGTGTTTTCCAGTAAATCATCGTTTATATTTTCCTGCCTTCTCCCCTTCTTCCTTTTCTTCCTCCCCATCCCCGCATCCTCAAGTTTAGGCCATGCATAGGTACCCACAGGTATACAGGGCGGGTACGGGTACGGGTATACAGGTATTGGTACGTACGGGTATACATATATAGGTACGTACGGGTATGCATATATAGGTACGTACGGGTATGCATATATAGGTACGTACGGGTATACATATATAGGTACGTACGGGTATACAGGTATTGGTACGTACGGGTATACAGGGTGGGTACGGGTACGGGTATACAGGGGGGGTACGGGTACGGGTATACAGGGTGGGTACGGGTACGGGTATACAGGGTGGGTACGGGTGCGGGTATACAGGGTGGGTACGGGTGCGGGTATACAGGCAGTGAACACCCTCGTCTGAGTGCTGGGAATGCGGGTTAAGATGACGTGGTAGTCCCTCATAGGTAGGTTGGTGGCGGCACACAAACACACAAACACACACACACACACACACACACACACACACACACACACACACACACACACACACACACACACACACACACTTTCGTTCGTTGGTGTAGGTTTCGGCCAACACTAAGTACTAAGGATGAATGATAAAAATGTTGATATGGGGACGGGGCCATACGAGTGTATCTCAGGCCCTGTAAAATACAATACAACTAGATAAACACACACACACACACACACACACATAACTAACAATATTTACAGTGTCTACATTATTTTTTCTGACAAACGTTCATATTTGAAAAGATAATAGTAAAAGATCAACAAATTCGTTACCATGTTGTTGACTATTGCTTTTGCTGCATAAGAAAGGCAATACTTGATATCTATATAGATGTGTATTTATCAAAGGGAAAAGATAGGGTAACATAACGCTTGATCAGGCACTACAGAGGATGGAGAAACGGAATACTTAGGAAGGTAAAGGGTTGGTGTGTTGAGAAGGTGTGTTGAGAGTTATAAGAGCACAGACAGAGAGTTTACAAGTTTACAAGTTTATTAAAGAAAGGGGGGGGGGAGATTACATAGAAGGGGGGATGTACAAGAATATAAAGAACACAGAATAAGGTTGGAGAGCAGGCAGAGAGGAGGTATAATAAGGGGTTAGTAAAGGTAGCAAGGTGGTGGTGGTGGTGGTGTGGTGGTGGTGGTGGTGGTACAAGCATCATGTTCTAAACGTAACTTGGCACCGATGTTTATAATCTCTCTCTCTCTCTCTCTCTCTCTCTCTCTCTCTCTCTCTCTCTCTCTCTCTCTCTCTCTCTCTCTCTCTCTCTCTCTCTCTCTCTCTCTCTCTCTCTCTCTCTCTCTCCTCCCCCCCCCCCCCCCGTGTGGGTGGGTGTGATGGAAGAGACGTGGCAGCTGGGGCTCAATATTACGTTACAGCTTTACAGGGAATTTTTTTAATTTAGGAGCCGACATGAATGTGTGTGAGAGAGAGAGAGAGAGAGAGAGTGGAGAGAGAGAGAGAGAGAGTTGTCGATTTATAGAATGAAAAATCACTCTTGGTTGGCAGTTACTAATCTTAAGAAGTGAATGAAAAATTAACATTATGCTGTTGCTATATTATGTCTGTATCAGTGGACTTTCAGCTAGAGGAAACTACTGGTTTTTTTAACGAGGCAAAAAATCCTGTCCCCTTGCTGCTTACTGACTGATATTTGATGCCAAGAGAAGGGAATACTACGCTTCTTTTTAATTTCAGATGTATTTTTATCATAGTTAACCATATTATCAGGTAAATAGAGGCATACCTTTAAGCATGAGACCTTAAAATAGAATGGTATTTTCGCCTCGCTAATAAAAATTGACTATAAGAACCAATATATTTGAACGGTACTGCCATCGATAGTATAAACGTTTATACTATTCGTTAACAATGTCCTTGATAAAATAAACGCTTGGTAAAATCATAAAATGCCTCTCGAAGTCATTAGTTTCATAAAGTACATTTTTTGTATGCAAAGTGGGGTAAAATGAAAGAAATTTGTTGCCATCACTTTCATGAATATTATCTGAGCCGTACACTCTCAGAAATGGGGGGTATATTAAGGGTAGAATTGTTACATCGCACCATCACTACCCTTTTTATACCCTATGTCCAGGCTGGAGGGTAGATGCTGCCGATTATACCCTTCATCTACCCTTTATCTACCCTTTTTAGACGAGAGGGTTGAGAAAGGGTATATTTGGTGTTGGAAAAGGGTATATTTAGGGTTGCAAAAGGGTATATTTGTAAGGGTAGAAAAAGGGTAGCAGTATTTCATCACTACAAACACCCTTTTTCTACCCTTTTCCTACCCTTCTTTTCTAAGAGTGTAGGATACATTTTAGTTATTATAAATTTGGTTAGTATACTCTTCTTTTTTACGAGGCGAAAAATCCTGACCCCTTGCTGCTTACTGACTGATATTTGATGCCAGGAAAAGGGAATACTACGCTTCTTCTAAATTTCAGTTGTATTTTATCATAGTTAACCATAGTATCAGGTAAACATAGGTATAATTTTAAGCATGAGACCTTAAGATAGAATAGAATTTTCGCCTCGTAAAAAAAAACAGCCTCTAGCAAGTTAAGTGGAGGTGCCATCTGCAAAGAAAGGAATATCAAACGGCGTAACTTTTTTTTTTCTGCATAGGAAACGAATGATTCATATTCATATTCATTCATCCGGAACTTATTTTTGAGATACATAGTGATCGGTGGTACATTAAATCACGTTTTTTGAAATTTGGTTTTATCATAATGATACAGAAAATTATTTTTCATTTCTGGAAAGTCATTATTTTTTTCCATTTTTTATTTTGTTGACTTGTTCTGGTTCCCTGTATTTTTTTTTATTTTTTTTTTATAGTTTTTATTATTTTATTATATTATTATGTATTTTCTTTTTTTAGTATAGTACATGACGTGTTTTAAATTTGGTTTGATCAGAATACTACAGGAAATTGCTAATCATATCCGAGGGTAAAACCTATTATTACGATTATTATATGATATAACATAATTACAGGAACTTATGCCTCATATAATTACGATACTTATGATACTATAATTCACATACATCGCCTCGTATCTTATAATTGGTGATGTCAAGTGGCCTGTTATGTCATTTGGAACGTTACGCAACACTCCGGAAACTGCTGATCGACATTAACAAAATATTGATTAAAATGAACAAAAAAGGTTACTTACTTCAATGGCATGGACAACTTAATAGACAGACCCATTACTGTCATTGTTGTGAGCCCTTAGTTATTTGATTGCCTGCTGTAGATAATGATAAGCTTTTCTTTTATTGTTCTCACGTCATGTTAATTCGATGGCTTTATAGTTACCGCCCGTTCCTCTCTTTTGGGTTTATTTTACGTAAGGTCTAGAATATGTATTGTTATTATTATAGTACATCCTTAATAGACTAACCAAACCTTAAAAAGACTCAAACTAAACCTTAAAGACTTTATAAATTATAGTCCTGCTTTTACTTCTATGCATGTCTCCTATTTTTCAACTTTCAAATTTACTAGTTGAAATTATACACAAGAAATAATGACCTAATTTACGTATTCTCACACGCAGTTGAGGTTAATTATTAAAACATAAGATAACTACTATTACCAACAACTACCAGCGCAATTACTATGATTAATTAAAGCCGTCTTGATTTATAATTCCATGACATTAAGACCCTTGATAGCTCGACGCTCATCAATGACTTTATTACTGCAGTGGTTGTTAATGGGTCGTGTTTGTAATGAAGTACTCAACCAAATGTATTCAAGGACATGATTGCTAGTTGCTCCCTCTGGCAAGCTGCTGTGTTAATCCTTCACTTCCTTCACTTCCTTCCGGGTCTTGATTTAATTCTCATAACGATGTGTTAGATACTTTCTTTTCCTGCTCATTCATTCATTTAATATTTAGGTGGTATTTTAAATTTTTATATTCCTTCATGGATGGGGATTCGGGGAAGAAAGGTGGATGTAGGTAGAATGAAGTAACAGGAACTACCTCGTGTAGGTCTCACGGCCTCTTGTAGCTTCCTTATTTTCTTATGTTCTTAAATCTAAGATAATATATATATGTGGAATAAGTTTGTCTGACGATCGTATTGGCGTGTAGGTGTTACTTGTTAATAATAATAATAATAATAATAATAATAATAATAATACTTTTGTTAAGACCAATATGCACAAAAACAAGACCTGATTTGTTCTTATAAAAACAGATATATCGTTTTCTGCCTTTGGTTCTGTAACAAGAGAGAAGAAGACAAGAAGAGAAGAAGGAAGAAGAAGAAGGAAAGAAAGAAGAAGACAGAAGAAGAGAAGAAGGAAGAAGAAGAAGAAGGAAAGAAGAAGAGAAGAAGAAGAGAAAAAGGAAAGAAGAAGAGAAGAAGAGAAGAAGGAAAGAAGAAGAAGAAGGAAAGAAGAAGAGAAGAAGAGAAGAAGGAAAGAAGAAGAAGAAGGAAAGAAGAAGAGAAGAAGGAAAGAAGAAGAAGAGAAGGAAGAAGAAGAAGAGAAGGAAGAAGAAGAGAAGAAGGAAGAAGAAGAAGAAGAAGAGAAGAAGGAAGAAGAGAAGAAGGAAAGAAGAAGTAAACAGTATGAAGTTAAACAGAAAGAAAAAGAAAGAAGAGAAGAAGAAGAGAAGGAAGAAGAAGAAGAGAAGAAGTAAGAAGAGTAAAAGAAGAAGACAAGCAAGCATATGCAAAAGAGGAAAAGAAAAAGAAAAACAACAACTTTATTGATCCATTCCGCCATAGTGTTGCGAGTCGGTTTGAAGAAAAATTTGAACATAAGAACATAAGAAAATAAGGAAGCTACAAGAGGCCGTGAGACCTACACGTGGTGATTCCTGTTACTTAACACTACCTACATCCACCTTTCATCCCCATCCATGAATTTATTTAGCCTCCATTTAAAGCTCTCTAATGACTCCGCACTAACTACCTGTCTACTGAGTCCACTCCAATTGTTTGTTTGTAGTCATTCATTATTTTATGTTTTGAGGGAACGGTCGTACGAGATGACATACTACGTGCTCGTCTTGCTCGCGTGCTCGTAATGTTTTGTGTGTGTGAATCCCTCAACACGAACACGCGCTCGTAAATCCGCTTTAGTATCACCGAACGATCGCTGCATCTGAGTCGAGCCGAGTTCTCACGCACCTTTCGATTCGCGTGGGCCATATGAGAATTTTTTTTTATAATAAATTTCGCAGCCTTAACTTTGCTTTGTCTAGTAAGTTAGTGTTTTTTTGTCTCTGTGGAACTAACTTATTTTGTATTTAGATAACGTTATCTAAAGACACATCATATTGTAGTTTTCTTAGAGAGAGAGAGAGAGAGAGAGAGAGAGAGAGAGAGAGAGAGAGAGAGAGAGAGAGAGAGAAGAGAGAGAGAGAGAGAGAGAGAGAGAGAGAGAGAGAGAGAGAAAGAATCCTGAATATTTACTGCCTTAACTTATCTACCTTTTAATCCATCTGTGTGATTAATAACTTTAATAGAGGAGAGAGAGAGAGAGAGAGAGAGAGAGAGAGAGAGAGAGAGAGAGAGAGAGAGAGAGAGAGAGAGAGAGAGAGAGAACAAAAAAATGGGGTAAGGCGGCCGTGAGAACATGTTGGGTGGGTGGGTGGATGGCTAGAAGGAAGGATGGGTGGGTGGGTGGGTGGAAGGAAGGGTGGGTGGGTGGGTGGGGGAGTGGAAGGTTGGTTAAGGCCACGATATAAAATCAGTGTATCGTGGTGGGGAAGTGGATGGGCGGGTTAGTGGTTGGGTGGTGTTGGTGGTGGTGGTGAGAACAGTCACGGTGGTGCAGTGGAGTCGTGATGGCAGGCTGGCAGGTGAGGGTCGGGGGCGGGGCGGGCGTGGGTGAGGCATGGGCAAGAAGTGATGGGGGGAGTGAAGGAGTGAGGGAAGGGTAACTCGGATGGACGGTGCATAGTATATATACGTATACTATATTAACCTTTGGCTCAGGGCAGCAAAGTACTGACCAAGGTGCTCTCTCTCTCTCTCTCTCTCTCTCTCTCTCTCTCTCTCTCTCTCTCTCTCTCTCTCTCTCTTCTCTCTCTCTCTCTCTCTCTTTCTCTCTTTCTCTCTCTCTCTTTTCTCTTTCTCTCTCTCTCTCTCTCTCTCTCTCTCTCTCTCTCTCTCTCTCTCTCTCTCTCTCTCTTCTCTCTCCTCTCTCTCTCTCCCTTTCCCCGTCTCTCTCTCTCTCTCTCTCTCTCTCTCTCTCATTTTGGCATGTGAGGGTTTCACTTTTAGAAAGGCAACTGGAAGGGTGAATAAAACGATAATGGTGGTCAAGGTGGATGAGAGAGAGAGAGAGAGAGAGAGAGAGAGAGAGAGAGAGAGAGAGAGAGAGAGAGAGAGAGAGAGAGAGAGAAGACTAACAATGAAGGGAAGAAAGTGTGTGAGTGACATTTTTCAAGAGTAAATGTCATAGAATTTAGAATCGTAAATGAACAAGCAGATAGAAAGTCGCCACCAACTTGTGATTAGTGTTGTAGAGTGATAACTGTCAAGGGCTGGAGTGAGGGAGGTACTGTAGGGTAGGGGAAGGGTTATTTGAGGTGGTTTTAGGTTATTTGAGGTTTATTTTTAGTTATTTAAGGTTATTTTAGGTTTATTTTATTTAGCTTTAGGTTATTTGAGGTTTATTTTTGGTTATTTTGGGCTATTTGAGGTTTGTTTTATTTCGTTTTAGGTTATTTTTGGTTATTTTGGGTTATTTGAGGTTTATTTTATTTAGTTTTAGGTTATTTGAGGTTTATTTTTGGTTATTTGAGGTTTATTTTGTTTTGTTTTAGGTTATTTGAGGTTTATTTTATTTTGTTTTAGGTTATTTGAGGTTTATTTTTGGTTATTTGAAGTTATTTATAGATCCCAAGGCTATCTCCTACCGCATGTAAGATTGTAAACAGTAGCTACACATATAACCTTCAATGCTCGTGTTATGTGACTAAAAATAATTCAGTACTCGGGAATGAAATGAACTTTCACTTTTAGCCCCAAAGCGTGAGAAGTATAGAAAAAAAGTGAAGGTAGACTGTCGTATTACGCGAGGTCCAGGGGTGTGTTCTTACCCCTTGGGACTCCCCCGGTCATCTCCCCGGCCCCTACCCACGGCCCGGCATGTCTTACGTGTCTCCCCAGGCCATGAACAAAGCTGGTTGAGTGAGTGTGGGTCCGTACGTGGGTGTTAACTGGTCGCCTCAAACAGCCTCCCGGTTCAAAGGAGTACTGGAAATTTAGCTACCGTGCATTAGCTATGTTTTGTTGATTCGTTTAGGAGCTGGTATGAGTGAGTTGATTAGATTAGATTAGGAGCTGGTATGAGTGAGTTTATTAGATTAGATTAGGAGCTGGTATGAGTGAGTTGATTGGAAAAGGAGCTGGTATGAATGAGTTGATTGGAAAAAGAGCTGGTATGAGTGAGTTGATTAGATTAGGAGCTGGTATGAGTGAGTTGATTGGAAAAAGAGCTGGTATGATGAGTTGATTGGAAAAAGAGCTGGTATGAGTGAGTTGATTAGATTAGATTAGGAGCTGGTATGAGTGAGTTGATTGGAAAAAGAGCTGGTATGAGTGAGTTGATTGGAAAAAGAGCTGGTGTGAGCGAGTTGATTGGAAAAGGAGCTGGTATGAGTGAGTTGATTGGAAAAGGAGCTGGTATGAGTGAGTTGATTGGAAAAAGAGCTGGTGTGAGCGAGTTGATTGGAAAAGGAGCTGGTATGAGTGAGTTGATTGGAAAAGGAGCTGGTATGAGTGAGTTGATTGGAAAAAGAGCTGGTGTGAGCGAGTTGATTGGAAAAGGAGCTGGTATGAGTGAGTTGATTGGAAAAGGAGCTGGTATGAGTGAGTTGATTGGAAAAGGAGCTGGTATGAGTGAGTTGTGTTTTATTGATTAACTTTACTCTTTACAGGAACTACCACGTGTAGGCCTCGCGGCCTCTTGTAGCTTCCTTATGTTCTTATGTATACGGTTTTTTTAACGGCAAAAAATCCTGACCCCTTGCTGCTTACTGACTGATATTTGATGCCGGGAGAAGGAAATACTACGCTTATTCTTAATTTCAGTTGTATTTTATCAGAGTTAAATCATATTATTAGATAAACATAGGCATACTTTTAAGCATGTGACCTTAGAATAGAATGGAATTTTTGCCTCGTTTGAAGAAATTTACTATAGATACCTACCTCCATTGGGGCTGTGTAGAACTAGAATTAGAAGTAGTGAGTGTTCAGTGGTGGAACAGTCTTTCAGTCCTCCCAGTTCCAAGGCTTACTGGAGATTTAGCTCCCGTGCATTAGCCATTTTTCATTGATTAACCCCTTCACGCCCAGATCTTTCCTTTACTATAAAAAAATCGTCTTGTCGAACCATAAAATCACTCAATGTAACTGAATATACCAAATTAGTTAGTCGACAAGGATACATAACAGGTCATAGCTATAAAACATTGCTTATATTCACTAAAAATTGCCTAATGGTACCCAAATTACTATGAAAATTACGTTCTGGGCCTCATGGGGTTAACTAGATTACCTACCTCCATTGGGGCTGTACAGAGTGTAGGAGCAACGAGTATTCAGTGGTGGGTGTGGGTGCCTTGCCGCCTGCCTGCCTGCCTTCCTGTCCAAGCCCGGCCACGGCGAGCCTCAGGGGTAGCTAACTGTTTTCCTGCCGAGAATCACTGGTTCTGCCATGGGCGATGAAGTTGCTTTTTTTTTTTTTTTGAGTGTGGCGGGTAAAGGTGAATAGCGAGGTTAGTGTTCATAGTCTAGGTGGCGATTACACTCTTACAGGGTAGTGGACAATGCATCTGAGGCGACAAGACACTGACAACACTAACGGGTCAACACTCGCACTATTTGAGGTTATTTTAGGTAATTTTAGGTATATTTTAGATTATTTTGGGTTTATTTTAGGTATATTTTAGGTTATTTTGGGTTTATTTTGGGTTTATTTTAGGTTATTTAAGGTTATTTTATACTCGCACTGCTCTTTTACTCACGGCTCAACACTGATAAGGGAACCACTTTCATTTGCAACTGTTA
>JACEEZ010019516.1:12500-55000 GCA_016584305.1 Chionoecetes opilio | reverse complement strand
GGTTTATTTTAGGTTATTTTAGGTTTATTTTAGGTTATTTTAGGTTTATTTTAGGTTACGTTTGGTCTCTCTTCCCCTCCCTCACTGTGTGTTTATCTCAGCCTACTCTCTCCTTCGCCCTTAACTTTTCAGCCACCACCAACGCCACTACCGTTACCACTACGTACATACATACATACGTACATTCCCCACCACCCCCACCAAACCATCCTCATGCCAAATTTCTCCTTGACCTGTTTTATGACTCTCTCTCTCTCTCTCTCCTCCTCTCTCTCCATCTCTCTCTCCTCTCTCCTCGTCTCTCTCTCTCTCTCTCTCTCTCTCTCTCTCTCTCTCTTCTTCTCTTCTATGCCTTCTCTCTCTCTCTCTCTCTCTCTCTCTCTCTCTCTCTCTCTCTCTCTCTCTTCCTTCTCTCTCTCTCTCTCTCTCTCTCTCTCTCCTCTCTCTCTCTCTCTCTCTCTCTCTTCTCATCTATCTATCTTCTTTCTATCTCTTCTTCCTGTCTCTTTTCTCTCTGCTTATCTCTCTTCCGTCTCTCTCTCTCTCTCTCTCTCTCTCTCTCTCTCTCTCTCTCTCTCTCTCTCTCTCTCTCTCTCTCTCTCTCTCTCTCTCTCTCTCTCTCCTCTCTCTCTCTCTCTCTCTCTCTCTCTCTCTCTCGTCATTATCTTCTGTCCTCCGAATGGTTGGCCAATGCGTCGTAGGTATCGTCGTTGCTTATTAGTCTTACCATATTTACGATAGCTCTAGCTGGGCTCCGCTGGTCCCTTCATAGCTCTCGTTCTATTTAGATATCTTATCAACATAATCTCGTACCTTCATGAGGCTTATGTTATCAGTCTTATCAGAGCTGAGCCATTCTCCCGCCATCCCTCTGAACACAAGCTCTGTCAGGGAATTATTTGATAAAGAGTGCCTATATAGTACTAAGTCATTGGTCTTCCATTACTCTCTAGTCTCTCTTCATACTTACTTCTCCTCTGTATTTCCTTCTTTACTCTCCTCATACTTGTTTCTCGACCTCTGCCGTGACTGGGCGTCTATTAATGAGTGCTGTGTTGATTAGTTTTTATGATTTGTGAGGTGGTTTAACTCTTTTTTGACCACCAATCTCCTTGTCGTGGGAAATACTCTATAGAGGAAATTTTCTTATTGTAGCAGGGAGGTGAAGATGGAGTTATTCAGGAGTCACTGCTACTCTGTATACTGTAACTAATCTCCTTGTCGTGGGAAATACTCTATAGAGGAAATTTTCTTATTGTAGCAGGGAGGTGAAGATGGAGTTATTCAGGAGTCACTGCTACTCTGTATACTGCAACTCGCTCCACCATCTTTGCGAACTCCATCCATCGGCCTGCTGTGTGTACATAATGTGGGGTAGCGGTGTACATATAATTATCCTTTGTATGTACAGCAGTGTATATATTGCCCACATGTATATATTATCTTTTTATTTGCTTTAGATTTAAGTTCATTTCCTCTTGTCTATATATTGTGTTGCTCTTTTTCCTGTATGCCTTCGGGTGAGGATAGAATTATTTTTTATTTTTTTAAGTAAGTATGGTATGAAACGATAACTGTGTGTGTGTGTGTGTGTGTGTGTGTGTGTGTGTGTGCTTCATTAATTCTCAAACACGCAGCGACCAAGTGGAAAATGATAGTGAGAGGCACAGTGAACTTATAATTTCTGTTTACTACATCACTTAAGAACTCTGGGAATAATAAAAGGTAGTTGCATTTCCACCAAACTAGTTATTTTCTGAGAACCTATCGTACGTAATTGGGCGGTCGCTTGATATACATTTCCTTTAAAGATTTTTCGAGTATCGTAATAGATACCCCGAATATCAATCCTGTAACGAAAATATCTGGAATCCTGGAGTAGTTTTTAGGTATGGGTAAAATGTAAGTCTTCTTCTTGTGACCTTTGACGGTTAATTAGTATCGCTTCATAGGTCCTCTTCAACTTCGTCTCTTTAGTTAACAATCTTGTCACTCTTCCCTTAGGTCTACAAACTAGGGGTGTTATGGCACAGGCTTATTGTGTAGTTTTGCACATGAAGTAAAGATTATTGAAATATAGTATACTAGAAGAGCTGATAGCAAGTGAGGATCAATTTAAGAAGAAAAAAACTTGATGGATATAGATTCTGAGGGAGGACCATAAGAGTATATATAGTTCGTAAGAGTATATAGTTCATAAGAGTATATAGTTCTTAAGAGTATAGTTCATAAGAGTATAGTTCGTAAGAGTATAGTTCATAAGAGTATAGTTCTTAAGAGTATAGTTCACCATAAGAGTATAGTTATGAGAGTATAAGCTCGTACAACTACATAGGTGAATAAATCATGGAAAGTGTACAGATAATGCTCGCCCGCATCTGGTGGCGGTGACGTCACGGCAGCCACACGTGCGTCAGGGCTGCCAACACAACACACACACACACACACACACACACACACACACCACACGCACACACACACACACTGCAGATTGAAAGTTTTCGGCAACAGTTAAGTTATCAATCATGAATAATGTTTAAACAGAGAGTCCTAGATCTATTTGTCATTTTGTTGTAGATGAAGAGTCGGAATATACCAAAAACTATTGATTTATATTGATAAGTCGTCCAATATCGTAACCTTTGCTCAGAATTTTTGCTTTTTGGCACACTGAGACCTACAGCTTGAAAGTACCTCACACCTTTGACCTCTTGCAGACCATTAAACAGCGAGTCACCTATTTTGTATTTGTCATTTTGTTGTAAATTAACAGTCTGAATGTACCAAAAAATATTGATGTATTGATAAGTCGTAACCTTTGCCTAGAGATTTTTTTTTTTTTGCTGGTACTACAGCTTGAAAGTACGTAACACCTTTGACCTCTTGCAGACCAAGTACGCCCTCCTGGACGAGCGGGACATATGCCTGGTGCAGCAGTTTGCCTTCGAGGCCCGCGTGGACGTGAACCGTGACGGGGTCGGGGCCGCGGTGTACGCCTGGGCCTACGACATCACCCGCGGCAGGAGATCGGGCCAGTACGTGCACGACCTGCTCTGGTGAGTCCCTGCTCTCTGTCAAGGTCACGCCATGCCGGGCTACTGACTACAGTTACCCAAGGATTATATCTATCTATTTATTTATCTATATCTATCTATTTATCTATCTATCTATATTTATCTATCTATCTATCTTTATCTATCTATCTATATTTATCTATATCTATTTATCTCTATATCTATCTATCTGACTATTTATCCTATCTATTTGTCTCAATTAATCTATCTATATCTATCTATCTGTTTATCTCTATCTATCTATCTATATATATATTTATCGCTATCTATATATCTATCTATCTCTGGTGAGTCTCTGCTCACTCACTAATTGGACCAAGGATTCGAATAAGAGTAGCCCTAAGATAAAATAATGCCCGTGATTAGAGGCAAATGCTCCAAATTTACCTACAGTATACATAGAGAGAAATAAGAGAGAAATAATCATCAAATATTTGACATAATATGGTATCTATATATAGCTATCTATTTTTTTTTTTTTTTTTTTTTTTTTTTTTTTTTTTTTTTTTTTTTTTTTTTTTTTTTATAATTTTTATACATTTGTGCCTTTAGCGCCTGTAGGCAGTGACCTCCAGGGCTCGGATGGTAGGCTCTGGAGGTTCACTTGAACCAAACCCCACGTATTACCTTCTTGCTTGTTAAGAATAGGGACCCCCTCAGTAAGCAATAAAAGTGATCTTGACGAAAAACCCTTAACAGATTACATGCTGAAAAAAAAAAATAATGATAATGATACCAAGATAATACTAATAAGGAAATTAAGGACTAATTAAGGAAATACTAATTAAATTAAAAAAATCCATGGTAGTGTTGGTTGACTTATAGAAAGCTCTGTAGTTTCAACTGCTACACACTAAATGACGTAATTACTCAACTACTGTGCTACCCTGTGTAAGATGTATACATGATAATTATACACTGAGGTTAATAAGAAAATTCTGTATTATATTCAGTAATAATATATATTTCCATTCTCTTTCCAGGGAAACACACAGAGGGGGCATCGCATTAGGGTGGAGAGTAGTACATTTAAACCAGGTTACCGTAGACAACAGATTAGACAACCTAGCGTTAGTGCCTGTGGGGAGCAAGCAGCCCGCCACCCCTTCCCCCCCCGCCCCCCGGGACCAATCTCTCTACTGGGTCGCCATCCAGCAGCTACCCGCCGACCCTGTGGAGGAGGTGAGTGCAGACATTGATTCTGCTTACGTACAAGAGTTTTAACATTGCCTACCTACGTGCATCAAGTTTGGATGCTAATGACATTTCCCTTGCATTATCGTTGTATTGAAGTAATGATTAATCTAGCAATTCCTATCATATTTTTATGTCTTGTGGTAAGCTTTGTCAAATTTGTGGTTTTTAAGGAATATCTGGAAGTATCATGTCATTGTGAATTGGCTGAAATAGGGACTTCTAATCATTATAACTAAAAACTGACTCCATATTCGTGTTCAGCATGCCCGAAAACTGCTATGAACAAAATTTTCAAGCAAATCAGTTTTTCAAAAAATATTGCAAATTTTGCAAGGGGTATGCCTAGATTTTTTTTTTTAATCACGTTTTTTCAATAACTAAAAAACTATAGCAGATACGTGCAACATGTATAGAGAAGTAAATATGAAGAAAAATAAGAACACCAACTTTGTTTCTAATGCTCCAAGGATGGTAGACATTTTTGAATTAGAAGCAAAATGGAGGGAAAAATTGGACTACTATGCACAAGTTGTTCTCAAGCCCTCAATTTGACTTCACATAATTACATTGCATCCTTATAGTATAGGTACTTATATATGTATTGCCACTACTTATTCATATTTTTTTTTCAGCAATATGGGGATTTTGTAATAACCCGCTACTTTAATGCCAATGGTGAGGTGATGGAGGAAGAGGAGGACTGTTACTTTGAGTGCCGCTACCCTCCCTGCACCAACATAGAGAAGGAGCTCAGGGAGTTCTCCATATGCGGGAGGTGTCAGGTGAGTGTTGATGACCGAGTCTTTTGCTTGTACTACATTACACTTATAGCTTAAACAAAAATATAACATAAGAACATAAGAAAATAAGGAAACTACAAGAGGCCGCGAGACCTACACGATGTAGTTCCTGATACTTAACACTACCTACATCCACTTTTCATCCCCATCCATGAATGTATCTAGCCTCCTTTTAAAGCTCCCTAATGACTCCGCACTAACTACCCGTCTACAGAGTCCATTCCAATCATTTACCACCCTATTTGTGAACTAGTTTTTCCCTATTCATTTTTTAAATCTATGTTTTTCCAGCTTGAATCCGTTACTTCTTGTTCTACCCCGGTAATTAAAATATGTAGTTATGGTCATATAATTAAAGATACTGCTTTGGTGACTACATACATGCTTGCATTCTCATATTTGGTAGGAATCATGCCTGATAGTTCTAAGTAATACATTTTATATTAGAAAGTAACAGAATACCATAATGACTCCATAACGTGTGTGTGGTTTCCTGATTGCGTTGTTAGTTTTTTATTTTTGCATTTAGTAGTGTTGTTGAATTTTTAGATTGAGCTGATAGGAAGTGACATATATATTACATGGAAGTATAATTTTATTGTGAAAATAATACTAAGGCGCCACAACGTTTCCCATAGTATACATTTTTTTTAGACACTTGATACTTTTGTTAATTACTGATTAGAGTAAATTTCTGGTCCATGAGTGATTTCGGTATATTATGTAATATGTAATTTTTATAATGCATTTTTGTGGACAATAAAATATCTATCTATCTATCTGTGTGTGCAGGAAGCAAGGTACTGCGGCACATTCTGTCAGCAGAAAGACTGGCCGGTACACAAGAAACTTTGTCGAGAGAAGCGACGACCATGTTTGACAGAGCGGCCGCCGGAGCGTTAACCCCCATCCTCGCTAGTCACCCTGGGTAAGATTACATTTTTTCATTCAGTATATTCTAGATTAAAATCCTTAGTTGTAGCTGGGAAGTTGATGCAAGTCTCGTAGTGCAAATAGCCCAGTAATTTCCTTAGTATTGTAAGTAGTAATAGGAGTTATTTCTAGTAGACTATCCTGTTCAAGAAATCTTAGACATAGGCACCAGTAAGGTGTGAGTTAGAGTTATAAGTGTTCTACTGTAATTTATCAAAAATATCACAAGTAATGTCTTTGTCTTTTGCCTTTCCATCTCAGGTAAATCTATGACTTGCCTCGGCTTGTTGTGTTTAATGCAGAGTCAAAAGGGAGTGCTTTGAATGTCATGTCAGCATTTTAGTAACTTTGGAAGATGATTGACTTATTTGCTGACTTTTCATGTTATTTTGTCTTATTTTGTCTTTTGTCTATATTGACTTGATATCATACTGAGTTAGCAAGGGTATCCTGGCTATGATACATAAAACACATTTGGCATTGCATGTCCCTAATATCTTTGTGTATCTGTTCTAGGTTGTCTTCTGTACATAAGCTGTGAGCAGTCCTGTAGCAAGGGCTCAAGGCAGTTTCCCGTACACAGTGGTACAGCAGGTAAAATATTTTCTAGGCGTTAACTACCGATGTCTTGACTGTAGTGGGTATTAGGGTTGTCATGAATGTCATGATAATCCCAACCTGAAGGTGGAAACTAACATTCTACTTATGCACCTGTGTCAAGATGTGTGTTGTCAATAACATGGTGGTTAAATACAACTGTGAATTGAAGGAAATCTGTCTGAGACTTTCATATTAATGTTATGACAATATTTATTGAGATTTTTTATTCTATTTTAAGTAAAGTGAATTAGCCATTCCTTTTAAGTATATTTAGGTATCAGTTGAATGAAAATTTTGACATGCATTCTGAGCATATTGTAAAACGTTTACAATTAAATGTGCTAAAAAAAGACAAAACATTATCAATCAAGCCAGGGCGCCAGACAGGGGAGGGTAGGATGTTAGGGAGTCCTTTGTGCCTGAAGTGCAATGCTTGCTCAACCATTCATTCCATAGGGTTGTGCGGCAGGGCGGGTGGAGGGTGGTGACTATAAGTCTATTTTTTTAACAAGGCGAAAATTCCAGTATTTTAAAAGCTCTCATTACCTCATTGTCTCATCTGCTTAAAACTATGCCTATATTTACCTGATAATATGGTTAACTATGGTAAAATATAACTAAAATTTAGAAGATTTGTAGTATGTATTCCCTTCTCCTGGCATCAAATATCAGTCAGTCAACACCAAGGGGTCAGGATTTTTCGCCTCGTTAAAAAAAAAATTGAGTCTAATGTTGCAATAGAAGGTGTGCAGGTAAAGATGTGTCATTATTTTCACCCCATGTACAAACACTTCTGAACCATGTCCTGTTGAGCATTCCTGTGGGGATGGTATTTATTGTGAAAATATTTATTCCATTAACATTAAGTTTCGTATGTCAACTCAACTCAGCAGCTGGAGGGGTTTTGTCCGTCCAAGAGTCACAGCGGTGGGATGATGAGCCGTAACCACTGAAGCTGTGGATTGAAGAGAGAAAGATGGAATAGCTAAAAAAAACATCATTGATACGTTTATGTGCTGCTTATAAGTTTGTAAGAATTCTTTTTAACCTCAGTCACGCCCAGATCTTTCCTTTGTTATAAAAAAGTCATCTATTGTTAGCCATAAAATTTCGAAAAGTAACTTAATATACCAAATGGGTTAGTCGACAAGGATACTAAACAGGTCATATCTATAAAATATTGTTTATATTCACTAAAAAATTGTCTAATGGTGGTCAAATTACAATGGAAATTACGTTCTGTGTCTCAAGGGGTTAATGGTCCTGTTCATCAACCCTAACAGGCACGTCAATGTCAGTCATTTCTCCATCTAAAGTAGACAGTCCCAAGAGATTTTAAACTTTCTTGCCCACTTTTTGATGAGTATTTGCAAAAAAAAAGAACTACAGATTTGTTTTTAAAGTCAGTATGAGCTCAAAAAAAATACATCTTTTCAATGATCTCAATATCAAAACTATTCAGAAATTCAACAACTTATATCAGAGTTCTCATTTACAAAGATATTTTTGCCAATTTTTCAAGACTTCACATTTTGTTCTAAAGTGTAAATTTTTTCATGGTATATTTTAATACTGTACTGCAAAGTATTGCTTGTGGAGCTGTTAGATTCAGGCTGCATGTTTCTAAATTTTTATTTCCAGTATTATTATAATTCAGATACCTGGTTTGATATTTGTCTTAACATAAATACATAACTGATATTGGTTATATAGAGAGAACGTAACTGCCATGTGATTTTTCAAAAGTTTTAAAATGTTTCTGATATTCCTCCCTCCTTCCCTAATAGCGGCACATAACAAACAAAGTGATGATAAACTCGATCACGTTAATACTGTAAAGATTTCTAAATTGTCTGTAATACTTTTAGTTATTTCAATCTCTCATGGTCCTCAGGTTTTGGTTTATCCATGGTCATTGAATTCATTTAGTGTTGTGCATATTTAAACAAAACTTAACAACCAATACATACATAGTACGTATAACAAAATCAAAATTGAGCCTGACTTAAAATTTGCTGTCAAAAAACAGGAGAATAACAGGATTTTTGAGTGGGAATCAGCTGGCTGTTAGAGATTACAGGTGTGATTTGAAAAAGAAGTTGAAAACAGTAGAAAGTTCAAGATGTAACAGTATTCTTGATGGCAGGGAAGGTGAGAGGAGCCATGGGTGTCAAGGTGAACTTATTCCTGACTAGCTTTGTTTTTGGCTTCTGGGAAACTGTGGAAGTCCAGTACTGGCTTGTTTTTATAGGCCCGGAGAGGTCGTGTGGCCATCCCACTCGCTGACCCAAGGAACATAAAGTTTCCCTAAAGAAGCCTCAAAGCAAAACTAGTTGGGAATATACTCACTCTGCATCACTCTTGTCTCCGTCCACCTCCCTTTTCAACTTGTCAAAAATGTTCCAACATCCAGTATTTATTATGTTTTAACATATCACTTAGCTCTTAAGCAACAAATGATATGTATGCTGTCTGTTTTTTGTTTATATGTTGATCTTCAATGCACTGATTTTTCATATTGGCTTGTCAGTTTAACTATGCTCTATTGTAACATGGTTTCTTTCTCTCTTCATATATGGGACATTTTTCATGAAATGTTTGTTCCAGTTGCACTGCGTACTGTTAACACACTGAAGGGAGTGAAAGAAAAGCCAAGTCCTGGCAATGAGAGAAAGAAGGCCCATGAACGCCACGACAGTTGTCGTCACAATACTAACAGCATGTTTTCACTACATTAGTGAATGGTTCTTTGATGGAAGCCTGGAATGGGTGGCCATCCTTCCCCATAAGAAAAAAATTGTATTTGTTGGGCTTTGTTAGACAACAGTATGAAGAGATTTGTTATTTGTAAATAAGTAAAATAGAACAAAAATGTGCACAGAAATTGCCATCCATGAAGGTACTGTAACATCCACCTCAAGTTGCAGCGTAAGACTGTGGTGCTCCAATGTGTTCAGAAGCACTGCATTCAAAATATACCTACATGTATGTAGCTCACAGACTATATTCTAAAAGCTTAACGGCTGCCGAGACAAATGCTCGGCAGGGATTGATAAAGCTGTGGGTGTGTTTTTTTACTGTTCTTGTTAAATCATCAAATCTCAGTTTCATGAGTCAACCATTTCAAAACACAATAGGTAATCAAGCATCAGTGCAGACAGCGGCACAGTTGTCATGCAGCAGAAGGTCTCTAGCCCTTAGCAGTAGACTCAGGAAGAATGTCTTTGTATTGCGTGTCATCTCTGAATTCATCAACCTTATGAACGAAGCCAGTCTTTAGTTTCTTTATGCAACATTATCTTTTTATGTAAATTTTTTGTTGAGGGGGATATTCCTTTAACAGTGCACCTCGAGCACAAAAATTTACTGTAACGTATTTACAATTTAGAGAGAGAGAGAGAGAGCCTTGATTTTGGTGATAGATATCAATCCCTTTTGTAGAATATTCTGTTGTGTAAGGAAACTAAGATTGGCTTCATAATAATTGTCATCTGGCATGTACTAATATTGCAGTGTACAATATCTTGTGCGTATAATAATTTTCACTTTTGCCATTGCCAAATAATGCATTAGCTGCATAGTGATATCTGAGGCTTACCATTGTTAATATATTTTCCTTAGCTGATGTGCTAACAGTAACAGATCTGGTAATGTGGGAGGATCATCGCCCACGTGAGGCTCTATAACGTAAGTGGCTTGTATGACCCGTGTGATACATTTGAAAGTAGTTTTATCTACACCTACACAAAGACATACACTTTATAGATTACCGTATATCTTTCCATTTATAATAACCAATAACAATACTTACATTGAGTATGCAATACGTACATATGAATGCTGGACTTCCATGTAGGTGCATTATGATTGTCATATGTAATGAAAATGCACTCAAAACTAATGTAACTCAGTTGTGCCAAAATTACAGTAATTACAATAAGGCCATGGTTGACATCAGTGTGACAACATCTCTGAAAACATTCTCAGCTCAGCCACAGAACAGGGTTTCCAGTGGTTACATGGTGACTGAAAGCATCACAAAACAACGACGTCCAGCTTGAAATGAGGGACTGTGTGTATTGGCATGTACTTCCCATTTAGATTCTATTGATTTTTGAATGATAAGTTTATATCTTGGTCTACATTCATATTCCTAGTATTGCATTCTTTGCCCATTTGTTCCTTTCAACAGTATTCATTAGCATTATTTATTATGATAGCTAATATAGTCAGCAGCTTCTGCTATGTTGGGTACTTTACTAACCAATGTGAAATATTTTTCATATACTAATAGAAGTAGTACGTTTTTTGTTTAAGAATTAGTTCCAGTTAATACCAATTTATTTTTTGCGATGCCTACAATATAAGAATAGTATGTTAGCATAATCAGTGGCTGCTCACGCTGTGGTTTATTGGAAGACCTTGCTTACTTCAATATAAAGATTAGAAGCCATTTCTATTTTCATCCACTGCGCTAAAAATGTAATGGCTCATTTTTGTCACACTTATTACTTTGTGAATCAACTCGTTGGTAATGTAAAAGTAATTTCTCCTCGTGTGTGAGCAGCCCTGCTCTGATAACTATTGATCTCACAGTAACCCTCTATCAAGTACTATTTTTATTCAGGCATCTCAATTATGAGGCAAAATTGTTTTTATTCATAATATATAAAATGGTATATTATTTGTCTGGACGTATGGAATTTATGTATTTGCTGATCATTCCACTTGTGATTCTAAGAGAAATCATCAATGAATATGTAATATACTTTAGTGAATGACGTGGAATGGGTAACTCTTCATCAGCTGAGGGTGATGGATGTGTATGAATGTAACATGATCAACATTGTATTGACCGATAGGTTTCCAGAGGTGTCTTAAACATATGAAATGTTATGCATTATTGATCACTGAAACAGGTCGGGTGCTTGTCATTGTAGCACAAACAAGAAAAAATACTTTAAATATCGCAATTCATGATAAATGTAAGCCCATTTACGCAATGCGTGTTTTATACATGCCATATATCATGTATCTGCAGAATACCATGACCGTTTTTTAATAGAAAGGCTTGTAATGTGAAGCCACACTCACTCAAATAGTCAGACGAAACTAGCAAAGGTAATGAAACTACTGACCTTGGTGTCAATATTTTGTCAGTGCCTTTCACAAATACTGTATGTAACCTTTTTGATTATAGCTTTACATTTTGAGTATGAATGTAAATCATAAAGGCATTTGTAGTGAGTAGCTAATGATCATCTTGTAGAGTTGTTGGAAAGTGAGATTTGTGTTTGGTTGCCTGCTTTTTTAATTCACATGACCTGCACCATGGGCTGTTGTTCTCATGGAGGTGAGGCCACTAGCAATATTTAACATGTTGATAGTAAGATATGCTCTTCCCAATATTTTGTTTTGGGGAATTCCTGCTCTCTTTTAATTCAAGATATGGATACAAGCAGACATATCTAACACCACACACACGCACACGCACACGCACACGCACACGCACACGCACACGCACACGCACACACACACACACACAAACAAGTGAAGAGAAGGACCTTATAATAAGAATTCAAGGTGACTGATCACAAGAGAAACACATTAATAGGGTACTTGGTGCCACATAATGCTCCTAACAAGTATCAGATTGTCATTTTTTATATATGGATGATAATATGAGAAGGAAACGATAGTTGTGGTCATGAAGCCCTAGATTGGAATATGCTATGGATGGGGATGAAAGGTGGAAGTAGGTGGTGTTCAGTAACAGGAACTACCACTTGTAGGTCTCATGGGCTCTTGTAGCTTCTTTGTTTTCTGATGTTGTTATGTTATGGCAGTTAGGAATAAAAAAACAAGAAGATTGAAAGAATCCATAGAGCTGCAACTAAAATTGTTCCTAGTATGGCAGATTTGACATACGGAGAGAGGCTACAAAACGTGGGAATGCCATCATTAGAAGATTTTGTCTCATTTTCTCATTTTCTCATCATCAAGACTTCATTTTTTGGCATTATATCAATCAATCATTAGAAAAGAAAAAAAGGTGATTTGATAGCAGTGTTTAGAGCAATGGCTGGAATAGAGAGACACGATGCAGGAAACACACGAGGTCATGGAAAGATGAAAATATGCTTGAAGGATATTAAGAAGTAAAGGCTTTCTTATCGTTGTATTGATATGTGCAATGATCTGGACAATGTCTTAGTAAATGGCAAGAATATTCATGACTGAAGCTAAGATGGACCAAATGAGATGCGGAGACGGGACCCCACAAGCGTTTCTCATTTCCCACATATCCATTATCAGAACTAGGTATACACACACACACACACACACACACACACACCCCACACCCACACCCACACCCAGTTAATAAGCCCCCTATTTTGCACAACAGGGGACAGTTTCCTTTCTAATAAGCTAGGTTAATGACAAGCTTAGCTGATAATGACTTCTAGTCCTACTAACACCAAATATATGTTTATTAATATAATACCAAACCTTTTCTTTGCCTTGTGTTTCCTAAAATGCATGATAAGATTATATGTGTAGTCGGGTTATCTTATGAGTTTATGCAGATGAGCAAGTGGGGAAGGAAATGGTCAAGTGAGATAAATTTGTTTTGTCATTTTGTGGCTAGCAAACCTAAGTAGCCAATCAAGAAAGAAAAGTTGACATGGCAAGTAGGTATAATGAGCAGAAGTTAGACAATAGCTTAGATCAAGGGTTCCCTAAAGGTCAATATCGATCCCCAGGAGTCGATGAGACCTTCCATGGGGTCGATAAGTGCCTTGGGGGGGTGGGGGGTGGGGGGGGTCGAAAGGGGGTCGATAAATGCCGAGGTGGTCAAAGGAAGTTGATGAATACCGCAAAGTGGACTGGAGGTTGATAAAATATTTGGCGTTGGTAGCTGACATTACTGCACCTATGGGTTTTTTTTATATTAATACTGGTGGTAGTAGCATTAGTAGTAATAGTAGTAGTAGTATGGTTGTCAACCGTAGCCATTGGCGGGGGGGGGGGGGCACCAGTGGACTTTGTGAGACAACTTGCCTTTTCACTTCAAACCACACAGTGTAACCAGGATGGATTTTTTTTTTTTTTTTTTTTTTTTTTTTTTTTTTTTTTTTTTAATTTTTAATTTTAGATAATAGTAGCAGTACTGTATCTATTCACTTGTTCTTTTTATTAATGTCATTATAATATATGCTTAGGGTGTCGATAATTTCGAATAGGGATTCCCTGAAGGGGTCGATGAGGTGAAAAGTTTGGGATCCCGTTCTAAGGATTTTAATAACTTATTGCTTGTAATTATTGTTCTTGTAGAAAGCTAGTGTCTCGATTTTGCCGGTAACATATTTCAGGGCAGCAGTAAAGCATTAAAACTAGTGAAATATGAGAGATAAATCAAGTCAGTATTAGTATGATCTGATTTATCTCCTTAAATTCCATGTTTTACAGCTTTACTGCTGCCTGAAACATAACACACACACACACACACACGTACGTATACACATATGTACGTACGTGCCCCATCTCCAGGACAACTCAACGTCTGAACAAGCCCTGAACAGCCTAACTACCTCGTCACAACAATTTGGTGGTTTTGATTCACTGATTCATTTAAGACCATTTCTTAAACGCTCAACTGTAACACTGTTTCCTGTGGCTAATATGATATAAAACTATTAAATCTATTGAACTATATTTATACAGACATCATTGCACGTGTACCCATGAGCGTGGCTTGCTTGTTAAGGTGTGAGTGTGGAGGAACGAGCAACTGAGGCGAATCTAGTGACTGAAACGTATCTCGACCTACGTGACGCGTCGCCTTGCATGTCAGGCTCGGTAACAGTCTGGCTTCACGCGTCGCCCAGGTAAGGTGTGTTCTGATACTGTTGTTACTTTGATGTATTCATTAATTTGATTAGTAATGTTATTGTTAGTTGATGTTAGTGTGTATGTAGTTAGTTTAGTTGATATATAGTTGACGTGTCCTGATACTGTTGGGATATTGATTTACCATTAATTTGATTTGTTAAGTGTGCAAATCAGTGTCTTTAGAAAGCTGATTAATGTATATTATTGTGTTCATTGGTGGTGTTTATTAATTCACAGGTGGAGACGAGGCAGCTAAGGGAGGGAGGTCGGGGAGGAAGGAAAAGCAGCCTGGTATCAAGTGCTTCGTGTTGGTGAGGCGTCAGTGGTACAGGGTAAGTGAATTTTGGTTGGAGGGATAAGGTAGTGTTGGACTAAAGACTCTTGATTGTTGTGGCAGTTGTAATGGTTACCTACCCCCCTTCCCCTTTAAGTACCTACCCCCCTACCCCATATTAGTGAGTTTTAGGATGGTAATGAGTTTTACTGGATACTTACCCCTCTCCCCCGGCCTTAAAGTAGTTCATGTTAAAATTTTAGGATCTGCTGTACTTTCATATTTTAGTGAAAGGCTTAAGGGTGTGTTAACAATGGTTAGAGGTAGTTTTAATGGTTTAACCCCCCCCCCCCCCCCCCCCCCCCCCCGACCGTAACCCCTTGAGGCCCAGAACGTAATTTCCTTTCTAATTTGGCCACCATTTGTCTATTTCACTTAATATTAGCAATATTTTATAGATATGACCTGTTCAGTAGGTCAATTTATAGTTTCACCCAAACAACGATTTTCTGATGCGCCTCATGTTTTCTGGTGTTTGTGTGTGTTTTGAATGAATCTGCTAACCGTTTGTCGCAATTATTTTTTTTTTTTGTCAAAAATGACTTTTTTTTTTTTTTACCTAAACCTAACCTAACCTTTACCTATACCTAACCTAACCCATACCTAACCTAACCCATACCTAACCAAACCTAACCTATACCTAACCTAACCTTTACCTAACTAAAAAAACAAAAAAACAAATTGCGACAAACGGTTAGCAGATTCATTCAAAACACATAAAAACACACCAGAAAAACATAAGGCGCATCAGAAAATCGTTGGTTGGGTGAAACTATAAATGATCCGTTTAGTATTCTTGTCCACTAGCTAATTTAGTATATGGAGTAATTTTTCGCAATTTTATGGCTAACAGATTATTTTATACAGCAAAGTAAAGATTTGGGCGTGAAGGGGTTGAAGTGGTTCATATCAGCAGCTGGGTTGTCAGTCAGTCTTAAGGCGAAGTGTGTGTAATGAGGGGGCGCCTATATCATTGATTCTCTTGCGTCTCGAGACAATGGTTGTGTAGTAGCCAATGCTCAGGTTTTCTAATAGAGTAATTTGGGTAAGTCTTATTCTTGTTATCTAAAGGCCTCTTCCATTTGTGCCCAAGTTGCATGAACCATTTCTTTCAGTTCAGGGTTGGGTTCTGGGTTCAGGGTTGGGTTCGCGTGTCACAAATGGAACGCAAAAACCCCGTTTTTTGTTTATAAACATACTCAGCTGGCGAGGCAATTTAAGAGAGAGAGAGAGAGAGAGAGAGAGAGAGATAACGAGAGAGAGATAACGAGAGATAAAGAGAGATAACGAGAGAGAGAACGACAACGAGAGTGAGATAACGAGGGATATAACTCAGCTAGCTGCTATGTGAAGGGATCATATCACGTTTAAGATCGCGGGAACGCATGGGCTCCACCAGCCATGTATGCCTCTTTTATGCCGTCTGACATCCTCTCCGACTCGTGCATGCGGAAAACCCTTCACGATAAGAGAAATAGGGCCCAAGGCGACCATTGTTTGTTATGAACTGAAAACTCTACCCAAGCTACTGACCTCTCAATGTGAGTAGAGAAAGTTCACGGGTTTTGCTGCGTCACTACGCGCTTTGCCTCGGACCCAGGTTTTCGTGCGCAAATGGAACGCCTGAACTCTTGGGTTCTGTGAACTGGTTCTTGAAATGTCGCAAATGGAAGAGGCCTTAAAGGTGGAGGTTTATCTTATCTGTTTTAGATTTGCCAGATTAACATTGCCAGCTTTGGATATATAATTTTAATTTCCCCAAAACTTTTATTAAACTAGAAATAACCGAACTTTATTCCTGAACAGTAGATGGTTAGACAATGTGAGGTCGCGTCAAGTAGGCGATTGGTCTTTGGTTTGGCCACTTGACTCCCCAGCAGTGTATAGAGTAAGGGTTGTTCGCTCATATTCCCTAGTTAATTATCCACCAAGTACCTTCGTCCTCACTGATTATCACATTTAATTAATCCTATGAATCTTAATCTTAATCACGAATCTTAATAAGAACATAAGAAAATAAGGAAGCTACAAGAGGCCGTGAGACCTACACGAGGTAGGTAGTTCCTGCTACTTATTACTACCTACATCCACTTTTCATCCTCATCCATGAAATTATCTATTCTCCTCTTAAAGCTCCCAATTGACTCCGCTCTAACTACCTGACGACTGAGTCCATTCCTATCATTTACCACCCTGTTTGTGAACCAGTTTTTCCCTTTCTTTTTTTAATCGTTTTTGATAAATATTTAATAATTTTTTATATAATTGTCACTATCGCTGGTAGTTTTTTGGTTTCCCAGACAAAAAAGAAAAATTCACTAGTCTATCTGATTGTCATTACTTCGCTAGTAGCTTATTTGGAACAATGGAACAATTTCTTTCTAAACTATCGCTGGAGCTCCCACTTTAGACTAAGGACTTAGGCTCAATTCATTGTTATTTTTCCTAAATTACCTCTAGTATAAAATATCTTAATTTCTTATGGATGGAGGGGAGGTTTTCCTATATATAATACTTTATTTCCCAAATCATCAATTTCGTGGTTTTGTCATGCATTTTTTCTAGTAATAGCTTGTCATATGCGCTGTTTACAGGTTAAAAATTCAATAGGCTCCTCAAATTCAAAGGCTCAAAGTTGAAGGTTAAGGAGGAGGAAGAGAGAGCAGCAAAAGGCGGAGGATTATGATAGTAGCAATGATATCCATATTCATAACAATAATAAAAATAAAAAATAAATAAAAAATAATTCACCTATGCGAAGTGTGGGTAAAAAATACATGATTCGTGTAGATCGTGCCCGGACTAACCAGAGTGTTTGTGTAATCAGTATGAATGGCCATATTTTTATACATATATATATATGTTAGTGCCAGATTCCTAGTCTTGAAGGCTTTCTTTAACTACTATTAACCTTAATTACTAGAAGGAAAACTAAATATTCAACAGCAGAGTAAAAAAACAGAAAAAAAGTTGTCTAGCAGTGCGGGAGAGAGGAAGAGTTTCAAATGTGTCAGAATAGCATTGCAATCCATAAGTAAAATAATAAAAAAATGGCTGAATGGCAATTACAAGTAGTGTTTAAATAATGGGTGATTTAGTTAATTATAATTCTGAACTCTTTCCTCACCTCGTAAATCTAACTTTATACAAATAAATACCACATTTGAGTTTACCTTCGCAGCATCTTCTCCATAAGAAAAAAATAAGTTAATTTATCGCCGATAGTCTCCAGAAAAAAATGATAAATCTGATATTACTTCACTAGTAGCTAATTCCCAATGCAACAATTTCTTTCTAAAGCAGTGTTTCTTAACCTTCTTACCACCAGGCCTCCTTGACCTCCTTCACTTCTTCAACAAAGTTATTTCAAAATAATCCAGAATCAGAAAGATGCGTGTTTTAGCAGTTTTATTGTGATCATAATTATTCATTAACACCTTGCATATACCCAATTTTTTTAGTTAGATCACGTTTAAAGGCTGCCACACACCAGAAGCTACGCGCTATAATAATAATAAAAATAATAAAATACTACGGCATAGCATAGTCTAGGGAGTTAGTGAAACCTGGCACGCCGTCACCGCAGAGTTGTTCAGCCATCCTTGCATTGTGACCACGCTCACCCTCGCAGCGAGCTTCATGTTAAAGCGAAGGCCGAGCTTAGTTAAATACTTGACAGTTTTCTTTTTCTCCTGGCTCACGCCCCCCTATGTAATTTACCCACGCCCCCCAGGTTAAGAACCGCTGTTCTAAACTATCCCTGGAGCTTGACTTAAAATTATTGATCAATAGCTATGTTTACTTACTTCTAGTATATTATTTAAATTTCTTATGGATGTAGAGGAGGTATATGTAATTTATAGTTACTTTGATTTACTAATTATTTTCTTATGCCAGCAGAAGTGAGCTCGGTAATCTGATTTGCTTGGCCTGAGGGGAGGAGCGTCCTGCCGGTGAAGTCTGCTGCCTGGATGTGGATGCTGCACCCAAGAGAAGGAAGCAATGTTAGGCAAGTACTTGGATTTGAGTTGTGTATTAACCCCTTCACGCCCAGTTCTTTTCATTGCTATGTAAAATACTGTTAGCCATAAAATCACGAAAAGTAACTTAATATACCAAATTAACAAGTGGAAAAGGATATCAAGTAGGTCATATACATTAAAATATTGCTTATATATTAAAATTGTCTAATGGTATCCAAATTAATATGGAAATAACATTGTGGGCCTCAAGGGCAGATTAAGAGTATTTATCACAGTATAACTTGCGACAAACTACTCAAGAGTAGTGTTTTATCTTTTGTTAAATAACTTGTTATGATTGATTTAAAATTTAATTTCATGGTCACATACTTATGGGTGTTTCTGCCCACAAACTACCTGCGTATGCTTGACGTTCATAAACTGCATTAAATATTTTCTTTACATGCTGGCGGCGGGGTGACCTTCCAGACTTTTGGAGTGAGCACAGCCTGGCGACCACTGATCCTGGTTCAGCATAATCATCAGCATTTAGAACAGTGTCAAGACTACAGTTGCTGGCTAGTGTTCCCAGTAATAAGCATCCGTGTTGATAAGAGTTCGAGAGGCTCCCAAAATATACTTAAAGAAAAAATCTTTATCTCCGGTCGCTCTATGTAATTGCTACTGACGTCCTAGATAAACTTGTTTGTAAACAATAGAGATGCTGCCCGAATAGCCCCGTATGGGCTGTTTACACAAATTATGTTATATAACTTTATTAACGTATGTATGATGGTAAGCATATTAAAGTGTTTCAAGTGTTTCTTCGAAGTATAATTGACCGGGATTTTTTTTTTCGAGAACTCTACACTGGAGGGTTAGATGTAAGTAAGGAGTAACATCGTCCCTGGAAATTAAGCAAAAGTCAAAAATAGGTATTTTCTTTGCTACACTAAGAACACAAACATTGATATAAATAAGTTCATGAACACTACAGGTATGTATTTATTATGCTTTTTGACGTGCTTCCTGGGACCGAAACAATTAAAACTTGGAATGTGAAGTCTCATCTTCTAGAAGTTCGTATTTTTCTCTAAGTTTCAGGAAGGATGCCAAAAAGCATAAATATTCATGAACTTCAACATTGATGTGTTCTTAGTGTAGCAAAGAAAGTAGTACCTAATGAGAGGTTGCTTGTGGTGGGAGGTGGGGAAGAAACCCATACTTTGTGCTTAGACTGATGAGACACACTCTGGTAATTTCAATAAGTCAAATGACGACATCATGACTTAGAGGCGCTAGTATTCGCAACTTTCAGACTCCGTTGCAGGAGATTAAGGCCCATACCGAGAGTCATGATGAAGGTTGAGCGACGACCTTCGTCGACTGAGGAAGGTTACCATAAAAGGGATATTTTTCGGAACGAAGAGCAGCGACGACGGTCGGCACGAAGACACGGGGGTACCCGTGTCTTCGTGCCGACCTTCGACCGTCGTCGCTGCTCTTCCTTCCGAAAAATATCCCTTTTATGGTAACCTTCCTCAGTCGACGAAGGTCGTCGCTCAACCTTCATCCTGACTCTCGGTACGGGCCTAAGAGTTCAGGTCACACCACCTCTCGGCATGTAAAACAGTGGACACATCTTGCCTGCACCATTGTTACTTGTTCGTACATACCTTCGCAAGTTAAAATTGTAAAGAAGCCTCGCAAAGTTTGACAAAGCTACCACAAAGTTACCGTTAATAACACTTTAGTCGCCACTGCACTAATGTCGCCATATTTACTAATTTTAGCATCACTACAGACTTGTATGTGCCACTGAAGAGATATGCACAGTAGTTTATATTATGTACCTGTTCAGTGACACATAAAAGTCTGTAGTGATGCTAAAATTCGTAATATATGACGCCTGGCGACATTAGTGCAGTGGCTACTATAGTGTTGACAGTAATATAAATGGTACTTTAATAGTCTTGTGCTAACTCGCTCATTAATCTTACCTGATGAAGCTCACGAAACCCTCACCTGTCAGTCTCACTTGGCCACTGACTCAAACTATGAACTGGGAGCTGTACTTCGCGGGAGAATTCTTAAACATTGCGAGGCCTCAACTATACAGTACGAATGTATGTGTAAAATATATACAAGGGTGCGGGCAAAATACTGACCCCTTGCTGCTTACTGAATGATATTTAATGACAGTAGAAAAGAATACTATAGTTCTTCTAAATTTCAGCTGTATTTTATCACGGTTAAGCATATTATCAGGTAAATTTAGGCATGAGACCTTGGGATAGAATGGAATTTTCACCCCGTTAAAAAATAGACTAAAATGACCTTGAGTTAAGGGGAAAATACGGGTGATTTGTCATGTGCTTAGCTAACATGGGAAAACTATAGATTGGGGGTACGTACCGGTTGCCAAGTACTGTATGACGTCATGAGAATACTTCACAGTTGGCTGCTGCAAAGGGTGATTGCACTGAGCCTGTCGCGCTCCTGTTGGCCTGCATACCTCACGCCGAGTGGTGGATGTTTGCCTCTTGTATCTGTGGCTTCTCACTACCATCCCTGTAAAAAGAAAATAATACATAAATAAATGTCCGAAAAATAAATAAAATCCTTAAAACCCCATTCCTGTAAAAAGAAAAAAAACTGGATGACTCTTTACATATATATTTTTTACTTTAAATCCATACGTACTATATCCATCCTACACTTAGTGACAATTTTATAGTTACATTAAATTAGACTGTTACACTTTTTACATTTTACAGTTACTTATATAAGAACATTAATTTTATCACCAGTTTCTTAATTTTCACCAAATCAGGGAACAAAACAATTTTAGAGAGAGAAGAGAGGTAGGAGGGGCCCTGTTGTTGGTAGTTTTATGCATGTGGGAATGTTTCATTAACCTCCTGTGACATGAAACACAGCAATCATTCAAACCATTTCAGCGCCAAGCCTCGCACAATGAACTACGACCCGTTAGTTGACAATGAAAGTTTGGTAGACGGGGGTTGAATGGCGGCTGTGCGCGGTGAGGTAATGACAGACACAAGGAAACGGAAAGGAAACATTTTTCTTACTATTACTCGGTACTATTCTTGTTTCTTGATACTGCTCATGAAGTCAATATAACTATTTGACAAGCTTCGGCAAGGAGAGGCTGGGCTTTTTTATTTGATTAATTTATTGCACACAAGGCGTCAGTCTATCATAGTACATAAGACAGCTGAATAATAAAGGACACAGCAAATACACCAAATGACATGAGTCTAATACGTTACCAGTGTTAACATAGAATAATAAGAAGTAAGCGAGTCAAATAACTGAATGGGAAAATAGTGCAACAACTAAACAGGATATGGAACATGGGTGGGAGTGAAGTGAAACCATGCTTCGGGAAGGAGAGGCCGGGCAGTCATGTCCCCTATACTGCAAAAATTATGGTGGTGGGTCGAGCCCCTTTTTAGGGAGTGTTGAGTGAAAGTGTTGGTGCCCCTGCCTGTATACCCCCAGAGGCTCGCCGCTGCCCAAAGGTTGCACTGTCTTACGCTGAGGTGACGTGCGTTAATTAGTAAGTAACAGATGGGTGGGGTGTGAGCTGTGATAGGTCAGTGGTGAGGGCAGCGCTTTTGTCGGCCTAAAATTACCACCCTGTCCCTGATGATGGTGGTGGTACGATACATTTTGATTTTCGGACGGAGGATTATTGTTTTTATAATTATGTGTGCGAATCGAAAAACTTGTGCTTACAGCACCTGAAATGTCATAGCGAAGACATTTCAGTAAGATAATCATGTGGGGAGAAGTAGCAAGGAACAGCTCCAGCATTGGCGTAGCAAGGGGGGGCACCTGGGGAGGCACTATGGCAAGCGAAAATCAGGGGCATTCTTATGTCATATAGAAGGGTGTTAGGGAATATCGTCAGTCGCAGGTCCAAGGAATGCCATTACGGCAGCCATGGCCAGTGGGGGGGGGGGGTCACCTGGGGGGGCACGTGTCCCCCTCGTAGCTACGCCACTGGTTATAGCTGATCTGACGTTATATAAGGCAGAAAGATAACGAGGTAACAGCCATTACTTTGCAGGGAGGACTAAACAACCTCTCACACGTAAGCTCTCCCTCCCTCCCTCTTCTACTCACAGTAGCGCCGCCATGAAATTTTGACTGCGGTGGCCAAGGCTGGACACATAGCTAGCTAGGGTGGGGTGGCCATGGCATAGATATTACAAAGAAGTGGTTACATTTTCATTAGACCTCTTACTTAGATCTGGATTGGCCAATGCAATTTCAGGCACCCCGTACATCCGCCACTGCCCACTCATTCCTCTCACTCTCTCTCCCACTCCCTCCCTTTCTCTCTCTACTACCTTACGCTGCAGAAGTATGAAGAAAAACAACAAAATAAAGCGTTGTTTGGTCAAAAAATCCTCTTGCTCCTCCCAGGCTCCCAGCTGCCTGCACACACACACCCTACCTGATCGCTGGCGCGCCCTCGACTGTCGCTCGTCTCGAAATTCTTAATGAACTCAACTGCTCAACACGGCTTCGAAACACTATACCTTTCCCTTATTTCCTTCCCACGTCCATACCTATTTACCTTTGACCAATATTTCTTGACCTGTAACGTTATCCAAGTCTTAAATGTTAGTAAATGTGAGTTAATTCCCGAAATGTGTTGCTATAATTTTGTGGTATATTTGTAGCTTACATTGATAGGGTTCCTTAGTGCTTCGAGCTCATTAACAGCGTCGCAGAGGATTGTGGGTAGGATATCATTTTTGTTTTTGTTTTTTTGCTACGTAGTTTCTGGGTTATTAAAGGACTGGATTGCTTTGTTAGCAGTGGCGTAGCTAGGTATCTATCAATAAGGGGGGCACCTGGGTGGGGGGGGGGGGGCATTAGGGAAACGGAACTCTGGGCCACTCTGATGCCATATAGAAGGGTATATTTTGAGATCAGATCGGTGGTGGGTATTAGAGCATTATACAGAATACGGCAGCCATGGCCAGTGGGGGGGGGGGCACCTGGGGCAGCACAGGATTCAGCTATTATATACGCCACTGAACTCCAGGACAAAGCACCCTCGCCACCTTGCTGACCTCTGCAGACTGTCTCCCCCGCAGGCAGCGACTAACCCGATGAATGAACACAATCTATTTAACCCCTTCACGCCCAGATCTTTCCTATGCTATATAAAAAATGTATGTTGTTAGCCATAAAACTACGAAAGCAACTGAATATACCAAATTAGTTAGTCGACAAGGATACTAAACAGGTCATGTGTATAAAATATTGCTTATATTCCCTAAAAATCGTCTAATGTTACAATGGAAATTACGTTCTGGGTCTCAAGGGGTTATACTTACCTAGTCCAGCCTTACACAATCAAGGAAAAACAGAGTTGCTTATCATCGCACCAGTGGAGGATGCTAAGTCAGAATATCACTGTTCTTCTGATAAAATCCTATCTGTGTGTCTGTTGAGTAAAAAGTAATCTGCGACACACTCTGATTGTCATGGACCCCAAAGCAACGATAGCGGCGATAATGAAAAAGCTTTTGATGATGATAGCGTGATAATTTAATATTACTTCTTTTTTACTACTACTACTACTACTACTACTACTACTACTACTACTACTACTACTACTAATAATAATAATAATAATAATAATAATAATAATAATAAAAATAATAATAACAACCCCAGTTTAAAAAGTAGTAATAATAATAATAATAATAATAATAATAATAATATAATAATAATAATAATAATAATAATAACATAATTCTATACATAAATACAACCACGTCAGTCAGAACTTCTTACAGATTCTTAAGTCTCTGAAAAGCATGGGATTACAAAAACTCCCCCTTCTAACTAGAAATTGAATACACTTTCGGTAACGTAACACATCTTCAACTAGGGGGGGGGCACTCAGTAGAGCGCATACCTCCGCCCAGGCATGTAATAATTGGTTGCCATGGCAACAGTTGTGATTCGATTTCATCCAAAATTAAATCAGTTCTTCCTTATACCAAATGGACTTGGTATACCAAGTTTGGTCCAAATCTATTCGTAACTTTTCAAGAAATCCTGTACACTAACAAACAAACAAACAAACAAACAGACAGATCGGGGTGAAAACATAACCTCCCTCCAACTTCGTTGGCGGAGGTAATTATAGGAGTAAGTTCACCACAACTGTTGTACCTACCTACAGTGTACCTTTAATCGAACACAAATCTATAATGATAAGGAAAACTAAATTTTCCTTTCAGATTTTTTTTTACGTTGGAGCCCATAGCGCCTGTAGGCTATTATTATTTTTAATTACTCATAGTCCCCTGAAATACCTACCTATGTAGCTACCCTTTCAATATAATGTTTTAATTGATACGAGCCCATTAAAACAACCGTAACATTTCAGAACGTATCGTAATTTTGATCATAATAATTAGTCTGCTTCGATGGCGTAGATAAGCAAAATTATCAAACTTTCGAACACGCATTTGTTATGAAATAATAAAAACGCATGACAACTAAACAGATGATCACAGTTTTTTTCAAGTTTACTTTAACATAGTGAGTATTCAATGATGCGCTATATAGAGTTATAAAACGAAAATATAGACAACAAGAAACATAAAACAACAAAACGATGACAAACGATGGATAATTTATAGTTTCACCCAACTAACGATTTTCTGATGCGCCTTATGTTTTTCTGATGTGTTTTTATGTGTTTTGAATGAATCTGCTAACCGTTTCTGTCGCCATTATTATTATTTTCTTTTTTTAAGATTTTTTTTTTTTTTTTTTTTTTTCTTAGTTAGGTAAAGGTTAGGTTAGGTATAGGTAAAGGTTAGGTTAGATATGGGTTAGGTTAGGTATAGGTAAAGGTTAGGTTAGGTTTAGGCTCAATTTTTTTTTTTTTTGTCATTTATGCAAAAAAAAAAAAAAAAAAAAAAAAAAAAAATATTGCGACAGAAACGGTTAGCAGATTCATTCAAAACACATAAAAACACACCAGAAAAACATAAGACGCATCAGAAAATCGTTGGTTGGGTGAAACTATAAATTGACCCAAACGATTATAATCATTATTACTCCCGAAACAAGGTAACGTTTTAAGGTAGTTCCTATTACTTAACACTACCTACATCCACTCTTCATCCTCATCCATGAAATTATCTAGCCTCCTTTTAAAGCTCCCTAATGACTCCGCACTAACTACCTGTCTACTGAGTCTTGAGTCTAAGACATCTTGATAAGACAACAGAGAAGCTTGCGTTAATCATAGGTGAGTAATTGTCTATATGGTAATTATCATCAGCATTAAAGGGCACATAACATCTCACATGGTGTCACAATACTCACTGGGGATGCGGTGATCATAACAAACTTGGTGTCCGATCCTCAGCATTTGTTACCTTTTTATACAACGGCAGGTTTGACCACACTGCCTTCCTCGTCTAAAGGGGTCGAGAACAAACTAGGGGTCGAGGACAAACTAGTTTTTCCTACTAATGATATTCTAAGCATTGCCGCCACTGCCGTTTGATGCACTAGAGGACCTCGTCACCTATATAGCAGAGTGAAGGGAAGGAATGTCGAGCACCCAGACGCAAAAACATCACAGGTGAAACTAAGGTATTGCCAGAAACGCGTAGGAGGGAAGGGATGAAGGGAAGGAGTGGTTGGTGGTGATGATATCGTGGTGGTGGTGGTGATGGTGGTAGATGCGACGGCAGTGATAGTGGAGGAAGTAGTATCTCTCTGAACCAAAAACTAACTTACCCCTAATCTAACCTAAACCTAAACCTAACCTAACCAAATCGAAACTTAACCTGGCCATTACTATATGAAAATAACTTTTGTATAAGGTTTCCAGAGATCGAAGTAACAATTTCTAAGAGAGTTGAAGGTTAGTGGAAGACGTATAGGTATAACGGTATGTTGAAGAGACGAAGTGAGTTATTTCATCCCAACTTCCTTACACAAACTCCGGCCTGTACCGTCACCTACACAAACCACCCACCTTCACTGTGACGTATCCAAGACGCACACCCGTGGAGAAAGCAATGGGTGGTGAGGCGTGCGTAGGTAGGATAACAATAATGAGCTCCTCTAGAAATATTGCCCTGCAGGTACGTCTGTCTGGAGCCACACGTTCAAGCACTTCCTGATCAGAGTATACGAGTAACGCTCCGGCCAGGTTGTTGTCCAAACCGAGACTCACGGTATAATGAACGCAAGGCATCTACCGCTCGAAGCATCTAAGTCTGAATCCTCGACCCAAAACAACCACTCAGTTTCTTTTCTCTTTCATTACTTACCTACTTGCCACTCCAAAACAGATATTTGTCACTATATTCTTCCAAATAAATGTTTTACCGAACAATGTGCATCGAGAGAGAGAGAGAGAGAGAGAGAGAGAGAGAGAGAAGAAGAGAGAGAGAGAGAGAGAGAGAGAGAGAGAGAGAGAGAGAGAGAGAGAGAGAGAGAGAGAGAGAGAGAGAGAGAGAGGAGAGAGAGAGAGAGAGAGAGAGAGAGAGAGAGAAGAGAGAGAGAGAGAGAGAGAGAGAGAGAGAGAGAGAGAGAGAGAGAGAGAGAGAGAGAGAGAGAGAGAGAGAGAGAGAGAGAGAGAGAGAGAGGAGGGAGAGAGAGAGAGAGAGAGAGAGAGAGAGAGAGAGAGAGGAGAGAGAGAGAGAGAGAGAGAGAGAGAGAGAGAGAGAGAGAGAGAGAGAGAGAGAGAGAGAGAGAGAGGAGGAGAGAGAGGAGAGAGAGAGGAGAGAGAGATCCCGAAGGAGATGGTGGAGGCACAGAGGGGAGAGACGACAAGGTGAATGTGTAGGAGCAAGCAGAGATTCGTGCCTTCCGACCCAGTAGACTTGAAAATGTCCGGTTTGTAGCTCATGTGATGGCACGATCGCTATAGGTGACTGTGGTGGCGCAACCAGTGTAGAATCCACCATGACTGGAAATGTCGGGTAAGCTCGCTGAAATTAGGGGCAGATTAGTCGAAGGGACAAGTGGAGATTAACAGAGTGGGATGGAAAGGGTGGTGATTAACAGGAACTACCACCTGTAGGTCTCGCGGCCTCTTGTAGCTTCCTTATTTATTTATTTCTTATTAATCTATTTATTCCTTCCTTCTCTTAGCTTTCTGATGTTCTTCTTATGTGATCTGCGCTACTGACAGAAGACTGTCATTGGCAACCCGCTGTCACGTCATTCCACTCTCATTACCTTGGCATTCCGCTGTATGACCGAACAACAACTGGCCTCGGACAATGCTGAACAGAGGATGCGATTACTGATATCTATTTTCATTCATTTCATCATCATTTCATCATTTTCATCATCACCTCTTCCTTCATCGCTTCGTCTTACTTCAGCTCTCGTCTTCCCCCGAATTCTTCTTCTTCTCCTCCTCCTCCTCCTCCTCCTCCTCCAACTAATGTCCCTCCGAAGACCACGACTGTCCAATGGAAAATCACAACCAATTAATAAAAAAATAACACATACCGCTGTTACCACCACCAGCATAAACGTTAATTATCACGAATCTAGTTTTCTGACAATGACAGGTGGTGGTATAACGACAATAATATCACAGTCCTTAAACCTAAAGTACTATGTTCACATTTTGTCCCTTTGTACATAAACCAGATTAACCCCTTGAGGCCCAGAACGTAATTTCCATTGTAATTTGGCTGTCATTAGAAGATTTTAATTTATATAAGCAATATTTATAGATTGTTTATTATCCTTGTCCACTAGCTAATTTGGTATATTGTTCCTTTTTGTAATTATATGGGTAACAAGATACGATTTTATAGTGCAGAGGAAAGATTTGGGCGTGAAGGGGTTAATGAAGCTGACTGACTCACTAAGCGGAGGCGGGCAACTTTGTATATCGCGACGCCCCGTGCCGCCAACCCTGATGACTCCCTCGACAGCGCTGGATCAAAATAACTAAGATACATTACAGGAATTATCGAAGCCGAGGAAAAAGAGGCAGCAGTGAGTGTAATAGTGGCCACTGAAAAGGAATACTATCACTCCTATTTTACTTACTAGTGTATTTTAGTTACTTTGGGCTGGATAAGCTTCGGCGAGATCCCAACGATGGCGTAGTTTTATAAATAGGGATTGTTGCCTTCATGTTGGGTGTTACTGAACTCAAACTCCTCTTATCTATGCATTTTAAAGATTATATCACTTTCACTTTATTCTCAAGTCTCAGGCGAACCAAGATGCACTGGTACGCAGAATGGCAAGGAAAAAAAGAAATAAAAAGAAGAAAAAAAAACCAGTAAGATAAAAAACAACAAGATGGCAAGACTGAGCTCACAACTCATCACGCCATTCAATTTTTTCATCAGACTCTCATGAAATTCAGTGACACGCAAATTTATGTCATCTCCATCCTACACGCCGCCTAAATATTATGGAACCACTGAACCTACGGCCGCTGGAATCGTTAAGCCCTTCACGCCCAGATCTTTCCATTGATATAAAAAAACCGCCTGTTGTTAGCCATAAAGTTACAATAAATAGTTTAATATACTAAATTAGCTATAGTGGACAAGATAAGATAAGATTTTCATCCTATCTAGACACTTTGCAAGTACCAACTACAAGGTTATTGACTATACAAAGCGCCGCCACGTCAGCACGAACTAGGCGGACTCGAACCGCCTATAGTGGACAAGGATACTAAATAAGTCGTGTCTATAAAATCTTGCTTATATTCACTAAAATCGTCTTATGGTACCCAAATTACAATGGAAATTACGTTCTGGGCCTCAAGGGGTTCATAACACAATCCATTAAGTAGATTGCCTTCATGGGGCTGATTGTGGGAGTTCAGTTCAATGTCTATGCCAGATTTATGTTTTAAGGTTCACCTCATGATATTTGATAGTCTGGCGTGGGGCTGTAGTAAAATAGGCGTCAGTCTTAACCTCTTGAGGCCCAGAACGTAATTTTCATTGTAATTTGGGCACCATTAGACGATTTTTAGTGAATATAAGCATTATTTTATAGATATGACCTGTTTACTATCCATGTCCACTAACTAATTTGGTATATTTAGTCACTTTTCGTAATTTTATGGCTAACAACATACAATTTTTTATAGCGAAGGAAAGGTCTGGGTGTGAAGGGGTTAAATCAGTTGCAGGTAAGATAACAACCATATCACCTAATGAGTTCGAGTAATTCAATCATTCCCGGTAACTCCGAGATATCTTTGAAAACTGTGAACCAAAACATACAATATCAATATTTTCTTCACCTCCTTCCTCCTAGTCATCATCAGGTTGAATCCACACAATAGGTGGTACATGGGGAAGGGAAGTGGACGACATTGCCAGTCATGCACTCACCACAAATGCAAGTCAGCCTCGTGTGGATCTGTACCACTATAACCACCACGAGGGTCAATGTCAAGGCTGTGTGACCTTGTTTTAGGGAAAAACATGTGATTACCTGTTTTCCCGGCACCAGGTAAAGGTATATATACTTGCAAGGACCCTGCCTTTATTTCTCTATAGTTTTTGTTATTTTGCCTTTATTTCTCTATAGTTTTTGTTATTTTGCCTTTATTTCTCTATAGTTTTTGTTATTTTGCCTTTATTTCTCTATAGTTTTTGTTATTTTGCCTTTATTTCTCTATAGTTTTTGTTATTTTGCCTTTATTTCTCTATAGTTTTTGTTATTTTGCCTTTATTTCTCTATAGTTTTTGTTATTTTGTCTTTATTTCTCTATAGTTTTTTTTTGTTATTTTTGCCTTTATTTTCTCTATAGTTTTTTGTTATTTTTGCCCTTATTTCTCTTAGTAGTTTTTGTTATTTTGCCTTTATTTCTCTATAGTTTTTGTTATTTTGCCTTTATTTCTCTATAGTTTTTTGTTATTTTGCCTTTTTTTTCTCTATAGTTTTTGTTATTTTGCCTTTATTTCTCTATAGTTTTATAATTTTGCCTTTATTTCTCTATAGTTTTTGTTATTTTGCCTTTATTTCTCTATAGTTTTATAATTTTGCCTTTATTTCTCTATAGTTTTTGTTATTTTGCCTTTATTTCTCTATAGTTTTTGTTATTTTGCCTTTATTTCTCTATAGTTTTATAATTTTGCCTTTATTTCTCTATAGTTTTTGTTATTTTGCCTTTATTTCTCTATAGTTTTTGTTATTTTGCCTTTATTTCTCGAGTTTGTTATTTTGCCTTTATTTCTCTCGTTTTCGTTATTTTGCCTTTATTTCTCTATAGTTTTTGTTATTTTGCCTTTATTTCTCTATAGTTTCTGTTATTTTCTTTATTTCTCTATAGTTTTTGTTATTTTGCCTTTATTTCTCTATAGTTTTTGTTATTTTGCTTTTATTTCTCGATAGTTTTTGTTATTTTGCCTTTATTTCTCTATAGTTTTTGTTATTTTGCCTTTATTTCTCTATAGTTTTTGTTATTTTGCCTTTATTTCTCTATAATTTTTGTTATTTTGCCTTTATTTCTCTATAGTTTTTGTTATTTTGCCTTTATTTCTCTATAGTTTTTGTTATTTTGCCTTTATTTCTTTATAGTTTTTGTTATTTTGCCTTTATTTCTATAGTTTTTGTTATTTTGCCTTTATTTTCTCATATGTTTTTGTATTTTGCTTTATTTCTCTATAGTTTTTGTTATTTTGCCTTTATTTCTTTATAGTTTTTGTTATTTTGCCTTTATTTCTCTATAGTTTTTGTTATTTTGCCTTTATTTCTCTATAGTTTGTTATTTTGCCTTAATTTCTCTATAGTTTTTGTTATTTTGCCTTTATTTCTATAGTTTTTGTTATTTTGCCTTTATTTCTCTATAGTTTTTGTTATTTTGCCTTTATTTCTCTATAGTTTTTGTTATTTTGCCTTTATTTCTCTATAGTTTTTGCCATTTTTGTTATTTTGCCTTTATTTCTTTATAGTTTTTGTTATTTTGCCTTTATTTCTATAGTTTTTGTTATTTTGCCTTTATTTCTATATTTTTTGTTATTTTGCCTTTATTTCTCTACAGGTTTTGTTATTTTGCCTTTATTTCTCTATAGTTTTTGCCATTTTTGTTATTTTGCCTTTATTTCTTTATAGTTTTTGTTATTTTGCCTTTATTATACTCAATCAATCATTCAATCATTGGGGGCATACGCCGGGGGGCGCGTCGCCTCGCCCACCCTACGACGCCACTCCCGGGGGTCACCACGCGCGAGTTCCCATGCAGGCTCCTTTCCCATACCAAGCAGCTCTCGACAAGAAACATCAACTTGCCCCAGCCACGAGCCTTGTGGGCGCCCCCTTGGCCTCCTCCACGCCGGATTGTCTCTTACAGATACAACCCGATGGGAAGGATCGGTTTCAGGGTAGCGTGCCACATGCCCATATAGCCGAAGTTGGCGCTGACGGACTATGCAGGTAATAGGCCTCGATTCAGTCTCACGGTGCAATCGCTGATTTGACACGTAATCATCCCAGCGATACCCATGATTCTGGCAAGACACTTTATTACCAAATTCGTCTCTTCAAGTCACTATTTAGTGTCCATGTCTACAACCATAGATTAAGACAGGGATCACAAGCGACTTGAAGATCCGGATCTTTGTCCTTCTGCACAGGTACGACAACGCCAAATACTCCCGCTGAGCGAGTCCATAACACCGTGGCTATGCCAATCCGCCGTAAGACTTCTTGACGTGACCCGCCGTCATTATGGACTGCGCTACCAAGGTATAAAAAAACTTTCCAAGACTCAATGTCCTCCGCCACACGCATGAACAGCTGTACTGCTTCATCTAGTAATCTCCAAACACCTGGACCTTGGTCTTGAGCCAGGAGACCTCAAGTCCCAAAGGCTTTGCCTCCTCGTGCAGCGCCTCGAGAGCCATCACCAGGACCTCCAGCAACTCAGCAAAGATTACTGCATCATCGGCAAAAACAAGATCAGTGATCTTGGTGTTGCCGACGGATGCTCACAATCACTTTGATCAAACAACCTTGTCCAATACCCAGTCATACAAGGGGTTTTGAAAAGTGAGGGGGTCAAGGACGCACCCTTGCCCACTCCTGTATTCACAGGAAAAAAGCTGGATACACTTGCCCCACACTTCACAGCACTCTCAGTCCCAGAATACAAACCAGTTATCAAACCCAAAAGTCCTTGCAGGGAAACCCTCGAAGTCGCAGAAGATCCCAGAGTGACTCACGATGCACTGAGTCAAACGCCTTCTTGAGATCAACATAGGCTACAAGCATCCCCTGTCGAAACTCACGTCGGCGTTCCACCAGGACACGAAGCGCTAGGATACGGTCCGTTGTTGACTTACCAGGCGTGAACCCAGACTGCTGAGTTTAGACTATTTATTATACTGGCACGGTATTTTAGTGTTATGAGTCGTGGTGAAGACTCAGAGAGGCTTTGATTTAACACTGAACTTGCAATGGCAGATCTGATAGTGATAAAAATAATTCCAGTGAAGTTTGTATGTACATTGTATCGTGGTTCGAAATGTTCAAAATTTCCTCAAACAAGACTTACGTTAAAAGATGAATTTAATAGATTTTACCAATAAGCTTCTAAAATATCTTGCTGCATATACGTATAATGACATGAAACATAAAAATACTAATAATAATAACACTATTTTTTAGATAAATTTTAACGTTGGAGTCTATAGCGCCTGTAGGCTATTATTATTTTTCCTTGGGGCTTAGGTGGTTGCCCTTGCACATTCTGGAGGGTCGTGCTATAATAAATGATAACAATAATAATAGTAATGGTTATACTACTAATAATAATGATGATAATAATGAGGTTGATGCCTGAGGACGGTGTGTGGGGACATTAGAAAGTGTTGAGAAAAGATACTTGTGCTTCCACCTGCCCTGCCCTGCCCTTCTGCTGCCTCTGCCCTGCTTCACTTGCTCTTATTTTTTTTTATTTTCTCTCTCTCTCTCTCTCTCTCTCTCTCTCTCTCTCTCTCTCTCTCTCTCTCTCTCTCTCTCTCTCTCTCTCTCTCTCTCTCTCTCTCTCTCTCTCTCTCTCTCTCTCTCTCTCTCTCTCTCTCTCTCCCTGCTTGCTTCACTTGCTCTTGTTTTGCTTTTCCCTTTCTTCTCTTAACCTTCTTGACCTTCCTTTCACCTTCATTTTTTTTTTCTTTCTCTCTCTCTCTCTCTCTCTCTCTCTCTCTCTCTCTCTCTCTCTCTCTCTCTCTCTCTCTCTCTCTCTCTCTCTCTCTCTCTCTCTCTCTCTCTCTCTCTCTCTCTCTCTCTCTCTCTCTCTCTTTCTCTCTTTCTCTCTCTCTCTCTCTCGTAACAATCCCGTGTCTGGGATAAATCACGTCATGAAAAACTCTCTTAATTACATTCTTACATCTCTGAAATAAACTAGTTCACATTTCATTTCTCAGCAAGCATAATACGAGGTCAAAAATCGCCTTCTCTGATAATGAAAGGTTATGTTAATGCACACTCAGCCTTGGATAGCATTTAGCAAAATGAAAAACTAACATCTCAAACCAGCTCCTCTACTGAAGAGATCGGTAAGTGAGCTTTTGAGTTCCAAGGCAACGACATTCTTTACCCTCGAGCAATAGTGCAATGATTAAGCAGGATTAGTAGCTTAACAATGATAATTTTATGAGGAAGAAAACATCATGCAACTTTTTCTTCCCAGACGACATTATAAGGCAGTGAAGAGATGAAGATGATGATAGAAAATAAGAAAGAAAATAAATCCTTAAAAAATCGTAGAAATATGCTCTGTTTTGTAATATGCGATTCAATCTTTGCTTACCCATCTTAGGGGGGGGGGGGGGGGGGGGAGAGAGAGAGAGAGAGAGAGAGAGAGAGAGAGGAGAGAAGAGAGAAGGAGAGAGAGAGAGAGAGAGAGAGAGAGAGAGAGGAGGAGAGAGAGAGAGAGAGAGAGAGAAGAGAGAGAGAGAGAGAAGACTTATCATACTTTACGATTTTATGTTTGTATGCCTGTGTGTTAATTAGTGTATATCGGTATGTATATTTGGAGGATCCTCCAGAACTGCAGGGTTTACCGGAGTGCTGAGTTCTTTGGAACAGATCACAGACTTGTTGTTGCTACACTTAAGCTTCATGTCAAGTCCAGAAGAATCTCAAGAGGTAACCATACTGTGTTTCATCTTGAGAAACTGAAGGACTTGACATGTGCTCATGAGTATGCGGTGGCAGTCTCAAATCGGTTTGATGTGCTCGGTGCTCTCGGGGATCCTGTAGAACTGTGGGATACCTTCAAACGTGAAACTCTACAGGCTGCCAAGGAGTGTATTGGGGAGCGCCCGAGGTCAAGGCGTGGTTTTGTCTCTACGGAGACGCTGGAGAAAATCGAGGAGAGTCGCGCTGCCAGGCTGGCTGGGAACCGGGACCAGCACAGGGCTCTGTCACGCCGGACTAGAACCCTCCTGAGGAGAGACAAGGAGAGGTATGTCAGGAGTCTCGCTGAGGATGTCGAGGGTCATTTGAACGCTAATGACCTCCGACCCGCCTACCGAGCCCTGAAGAAGCTCCGTTCCAAGTCTCCTTCTCGGGCGAGTGCTATTCGAACAGCAGATGGGCGCCTCGTGTCGGACATGGATGGGCAGATGGCTCGTTGGGCTGAGTACTTTGGGCAGTTGTTCACGGTGGACCCTCCAACTGAGCAGCTTCACACCACTGGGTTACAGGCAGTGGATGCCGATCCTCCCATTGACGAAACCGCACCCTCTCTTGACGAAGTCAGAGAGGCTGTAGCAAAGTTGAAGGGTGGAAAGGCAGCTGGTGTTTGTAATATCAGTGCGGAGCTCCTCAAAGCTGGGGGTGAGGCCATGATCCGCGGGTTGCATGCTGTCCTGACTGCCGTGTGGCAATCAGGTACCATTCCTCCTGACTGGAAAAGGGGGCTGGTCGTCCCTATCTGGAAAGGGAAAGGGGACCGTCAGGACTGCAACAATTACCGCGGTATTACACTGCTCAGCGTACCAGGCAAGGTGCTTGCCCATCTATTGCTGACACGAATTCGCAGTCATCTGGTGAAGCATCAGAGACCTCAGCAGTCTGGGTTCACGCCTGGTAAGTCAACAACGGACCGTATCCTAGCGCTTCGTGTCTTGGTGGAAGGCCGACGTGAGTTTCGACAGGGGATGCTTGCAATCTATGTTGATCTCAAGAAGGCGTTTGACTCAGTGCATCGTGAGTCACTCTGGGATCTTCTGCGACTTCGCAGGATTCCTGCAAGATTTCATAACTGGTCTGTATTCTGGGACTGACAGTGCTGTGAAGTGTGGGGCAGGTGTATCCAGCTTCTTTTCTGTGAATACAGGAGTGAGGCAAGGGTACGTCCTTGCCCCATCACTTTTCAACGCTTGTATGGACTGGGTATTGGTCAAGGTTGTAGATCAAAGTGATTGTGGAGCATCCGTCGGCAACACCAAGATCACTGATCTTGTTTTTGCCGATGATGCAGTAATCTTTGCTGAGTCGCTGGAGGTCCTGGGGATGGCTCTCGAGGCGCTGCACGAGGAGGCAAAGCCTTTGGGACTTGAGGTCTCCTGGCTCAAGACCAAGGTCCAGGTGTTTGGAGACTTACTAGATGAAGCAGTACAGTCTGTTCATGCGTGTGGCGAGGACATTGAGATCTTGGAAAGTTTTACATACCTTGGTAGCGCAGTCCATAATGACGGCGGGTCACGTCAAGAAGTCTTACGGCGGATTGGCATAGCCCACGGTGTTATGGACTCGCTCAGCGGGAGTATTTGGCGTTGTCGGTACCTGTGCAGGAGGACAAAGATCCGGTTCTTCAAGTCGCTTGTGATCCCTGTCTTACTCTATGGTTGTGAGACATGGACACTAAATAGTGACTTGAAGAGACGAATCAATGCCTTTGGTAATAAGTGTCTTCGCAGAATCATAGGGTATCGCTGGGATGATTACGTGTCAAATCAGCGATTGCACCGTGAGACTGAATCGAGGCCTATTACCTGCATAGTCCGTCAGCGCCAACTTCGGCTATATGGGCATGTGGCACGCTACCCTGAAACCGATCCTTCCCATCGGGTTGTATCTGTAAGAGACAATCCGGCGTGGAGGAGGCCAAGGGGGCGCCCACAAGGCTCGTGGCTGGGGCAAGTTGATGTTTCTTGTCGAGAGCTGCTTGGTATGGGAAAGGAGCCTGCATGGGAACTCGCGCGTGGTGACCCCCGGGAGTGGCGTCGTAGGGTGGGCGAGGCGACGTGCCCCCCGGCGTATGCCCCCAATGATTGGTATGTATATGAGTGTAATAGGGGAAAAAAATACTACAACAGTAAAAAGTTAAAACGCTGGTGCGAAAAAAAAGAGTGATTGGTTCATAGGTTCAAAAAGTAGTACATTTGGGTTTTCTATATATAGCTGCACTTCTTCATAAATCAGCATAACAGGGTATAAGAAGTAACTTTTGCATCATCTTCAAACTCCTTTACAATTTATACAGGTTACGAAAGGGCGAGTTTTGACTTTTCTTCGTTGTAGTGACTTCAAACATGTGGGAACCTGTTTCATATGTACGTAGAATGAGAGAGATAAGGTTTAGAGAGAATCAGAGAGAGAGAGAGAAAGAGGCTTAGAATGAGATAGAGAGAGGTTTAGAGAGAGTCAGATAGAGAGTTAGAATGAGAGAAGACACATACATAGGTAATATAGAGTAGCAAGAAGAGTAGTAGATACACCAATAAGCATAACGTACCTGTAAGACAATTAGCGATGAGAGGCTCCAAATGAGTAGTATCTCGTGTCCACTGTTTTTCCATTGTCCCGTTGTAAACATGCGTCATGCGGCACTTCTGAAAGATAAACAGACGCAAAATAAACATCAGTTGAAGAGATTAACTCAATTTGTTTGTTTGTTTGTTTGTTTGTTTGTTTGTTTGAGAGAGAGAGAGAGAGAGAGAGAGAGAGAGAGAGAGAGAGAGAGAGAGAGAGAGAGAGAGAGAGAGAGAGAGAGAGAGAGAGAGAGAGAGAGAAGAGAGAGAGAGAGAGAGAGAGAGAGAGAGAGAGAGAGAGACTCCCTCTGACATAATGACCTGACATGATATTATGACCCTTCAACAGGACTAGTTCGGAGACTATAGATTGCCGGGAAAGACCTTCGCCTCACCTACTTATCACGAGAAGACAGATAGACAGACAGACAGACAGACAAATAGATAGAAAGATAAGCAGATATTCAGACAGACAGGCAAATAAACATTGAACACAGACAGACAGACAGACAAACAAACAGAAAGATAAGCAGATACTCAGACAGACAGGCAGGCAAACAGACATTGAGACATACAGACAGACAAATAGGCAGATAAACACACACAGACACACACACACATACACACACACACACACACACGCACACACACACACACACACACACACACACACACACACACACACACACACACACACACACACACACACACACACACACGCACACACACACACACCACAATCCTAACTCTTAAAACCAAACCAGTTCTTTATAAACTATCATAATTAGTTTTTTCATTTCTCCGGTTGGCTACATATTAAGGCTTTCTCAACAACGGGCGGTATTGGGACATGTGGCAAGTTGGCAACCTTCCCGTGGCTGCAGGAGCTATAAAGAGGCTGCCGTCTGGGCCCTCTGAACCACATCGCCCACCACCTTCACCTCAGACGGGATCAAGGTAAAGTAGAGTCCCGCTTTTGTTTGCCTGTCTGTCTGTTAATTATTATATTTGTCTGTCTGTCTTTCTGTCTGTCTGCTAATCTTTATGTTTGTTTGTCTGTCTGTCTGTCTGTCTCTGGATATCTGCTTATCTTTCTGTTTGTAGAAATTTGTAGTTTGTATCTTTCTATTTCTTATCTATCTATCTATTTTTCTACCTATCTTTCTATCTATTTACCTCTCTCTCTCTCTCTCTCTCTCTCTCTCTCTCTCTCTCTCTCTCTCTCTCTCTCTCTCTCTCTCTCTCTCTCTCTCTCTCTCTCTTACAAACCCACACATATAAAACTTGCATTAATTACTTATTTCACTGTCACCATCAATTGATCATTAACATCACTAGCATCCTCAGACACTAACAAGTTCATTTTTTTATCACTGAGTTTCTGTCACCAATCTGGATCACTTTACAGGCTTATCTATTACCCACTCTATCCGACATTCCCAACACCCACATTGGAAATCAGGCAAGCATGATCCTCTTCTAAGAAAAGAAAAGAAACTGCTCTGATTTCCCTGCTAGCGTTGATCTCACAAAACAGGTCGCAAAAGAAAGCCAGCATCGCTAAAGGCTTGTTACTGAGCGATGGTGATAACTGTTAAGCTGTTACTGATAAGCCAGGATAAATAATGTCGGAGATTTTAATACAGTTTTATATAGTAATCCGATGGAGATAGTGAAAATTGGTGGTTGTTTTCATGTATTATATTAGAATCGTATTTATGATCGAGACAATATTTATCATCAGTACAATATATTAGGCCAGGATTAAGAATGTCGGAGATTTTAATAGTTTTATATAGTAATCCGATGGAGATGGTGAAAATTGATGGTTATTTTCATGTATTTTATTACAATCGTAATTATGATCGAGACAATAATTATGTTATCATCAAAGTTGTCATTGTGAGATCATTATTTAACCACACCTTTCAATCACCCAACACACACACACACACACACACACACACACACACGCACACACACGCACACACACACACACACACACACACACACACACACACACACACACACACACACACACACACACACACACACACAGTTAGTTAGTTAGTTAATTTTATTGACCACAACAACTATATTTAATACAAACGTTACAATAAAAGGTTCAATGCATACACATATAATATACTTCATGTCTAAACAATAAACCGTTCGTAAAAATTTCATAAAAAACGCTTTGGGCAGCATAAACCTCTCTCTCTCTCTCTCTCTCTCTCTCTCTCTCTCTCTCTCTCTCTCTCTCTCTCTCTCTCTCTCTCTCTCTCTCTCTCTCTCTCTCTCTCTCTCTCTCTCTCTCTCTCTCTTACAAGACATAAATGAGAAAACAATTAAAGATACTCACAAACTAAAACATACTGCATACGAGCGTAAGCCATAAAAAAAAAAAAAAAAAACTATAAAACAACACACACACTATCCAGCTATTTCGCTCTATCCCTTCCAGTCAAGGCTTCGAACCTGACCTTTACTTTCACTTCGTATAAGACCCATAATGCTCAGCCATAAATCTAAGTTTCAAATTTCATCCTTGACAGAGACCCAAACTTTCCTTGCCGTCTTTACATTAGAATAAACTTTGACACCCAGATCTTCCCTTTGCTATAAAGAATTGTATATTGTTAGCCATAAAATAACGAAAAGTAACTGAATATACCAAAATAGTTAGTGGACAAAGATACTAAACAGGTCATATCTATAAAATATTGCTTATAGTCACTAAAAATCGTGTAATGGTACCCAAATTACAATGGAAATTACGTTCTGGGTCTCAAGGGGTTAAAATAAACTTTGACACGCGTTACGACACCACCAGCAGCGATATCTTGCATACCGTGTTACAGAATGTCCTCATAAACGAGCGAGGAGGCACTGTTAATTAGGGTCTTTTTAACGTAGCTTTAGAACTAGAAGTAATGGATTCAAATTGGAAAAACGTAATAAAAAAATGGGGAGAAACTAGTTCACAAATAGGGTGGTAAATGATTAGAATTGGAATGGAGTCGTCAGGTAGTTAGTGCGGAATCAATAGGGAGTTTTAAATGGAGGCTAGACAATTTCATGGATGGGGATGAAAGGTGGATGTAGGTAGTGTTAAGTAAAAGGAACTACCACGTGTAGGTCTCACAGCCTCTTGTAGCTTCCTTATGTTCTTATGACTTTTCCTTAGTGAATGAGTGACTCTATCTGACGCACTGTACCGCTGATGTCACTGTTATGGTGCAAACGATGAGCGGCGAAACTTATGTTAAATATTCTTATATACGTACTATACAGCAGCAAGGGATTCGCACTTATAAAATCTAAAATATTAATTACGGCATTTTACAAACATGAGGTCTCTCTCTCTCTCTCTCTCTCTCTCTCTCTCTCTCTCTCTCTCTCTCTCTCTCTCTCTCTCTCTCTCTCTCTCTCTCTCTCTCTCTCTCTCTCTCTCTCTCTCTCATACATGCCAGTAAACAATCAACGTCCTGTTTTTTTCAATCATCTCTTAAGTAACAACACATTTAGGAGGGGCGTTGCATGCAAACTTACTTTCTCTTAACCCTCTCCGTTACTGCCACCCTACCACTCCCCCCTCCTTCCCTGCCCCTCTGCACTTAACCCCTTGAGGCCCAGAACGTAATTTCTATTGTAATTTTGCTCCCATTAGACGATTTTAATTGATATAAACAATATTTTATAGATATGACCTGTGTAGTATCTTTGTCCTCATCCAAAGACACCTGTGTAGTCTTTGCCTCAACATATCTGGTATATTCAGTTACTTTTCGTAATCTTATGGCTAACAACAGACGATTCTATATAGCAAAGGAAAGATCTGGGCGTGAAGGGGTTAACACCTTGTCACGGATTTTCCTGTCATGCTTCTACCCTTGACCACGTTCCTAAGGAGGCATAGCAATGTGTGTGCGCGTGCGTGCGTGTGTGTGTGTGTGTGTGTGTGTGTGTGTGTGTGTGTGTGTGTGTGTGTGTGTGTGTGTGTGTGTGTGTGTGTGTGTGTGTGTGTGTGTGTGTGTGTGTGTGTGTGGTGTGTAGGGTGTGTTAGGGAGCTCTGTAGTGTAGTGGTTAGCACGCTCGGCTTACAACCGAGAAGTCCCGGGTTCGATCCCCGGGCGGAGCGAAAGATAGATGGGTGGTCTTTCTTAAATCCCTAGCCCCTGTCCACCCAGCAGTGAATGGGTACCGGGTGCCAGCCGGGGGTTTGTAAACCCCCCCCCCCGGGGGGGGGGTGGCTTCGGCCAATACTAATATGCAGCAGCGGTAGATCACTATGGCTCTGAGGCATTATCCTCTAAACAAAACAAACAAGAGAAAGAGAAACAAGAGTGTGTGTGTGTGTGCGTGTGTGTGTGTGTGTGTGTGTGTGTGTGTGTGAAAAGATGTCTCAGATAACGTAATATGATGCTTATTACTATTACTTTCAATTGTAATTATGTATGTAAAACGTTTATCATAATACTAATACATTCTTCCATTCAAGGATTTAATTACTTTCTCTCTTCTCTCTTTCTCTCTTTTTTTTTTCTCTCTCTCTCTCTCTCTCTCTCTCTCTCTCTCTCTCTCTCTCTCTCTCTCTCTCTCTCTCTCTCTTTGATGATATAATATTACGTTCAGATAACAAAAAATAATCTACCCTGTTCCCTCCTACACGTTACCATTACCACAAATCTACATATAATAATTACCTAACCTTATCTACATTTTTTCCCTTTACAAAGCTTTCAAAATTTCAAAAAAAAATTCAAAGCTTATCTGATCAATCTACACATTATGACTCATCCTAAAACGTCCGCCACAAGAAAAATCCAGAATATTAAACGTAAAAGCTTAAGTTCAAATCTGACACTATGACAATGTATGTAGTCACCGTGTTATAACCTTTTCCTGAACTTTCCATAAATATA